>VXAB01010576.1:118685-202636 GCA_013399175.1 Odontophorus gujanensis | reverse complement strand
TTATACGTTTCCTATATATATATATATATATATAAAAATACCTGCAGCAGACTTACACAGGCTCCAATTTGGGTGAAGCTTTAAGGCAACATCGTAACAGTAATTAATATATATATATATATATTGGCAAAATGATTGGTGTTTTGTATAGATTAGGTATGTCTGCTGTTTGAGAGAAGTGCGTGCTGGTAAAAGTCTTTCTTCTTAAATCATTATTTAGGTATTGATAAAGATCTCAGATACCAAAGCCTTGAAGCTTTCCAGTATTTAATGAAGACCCTAGGACCGATCCAAGGTGTAGACTCAACTATTGCATTAGAAGTAAAGCAGGTAACATCCCCCCCAGCCTGTCTTGGAAAATTCATTCACATGTGATTCTTGTACACTATATGTGCAACCTGTGGTCTTCAAATTTTTATTATTGCCAAGGGAACCTGGCAAAATAAAGCAGACATAATGTTCTTCTGAAAGAACCCGCACTGAAAAGAATTCCTAAGTTAAGAGTAGAGGGACTGATAGGCCAGAAAAAAAAAGAATTGAAAGATAACTTGTGTCTCACCCTTTAATTTCCCAATTCAATTGCTTTACTTTCCCTTATAACAAGATATTTTGAAAGATTTTATAACTCAAAATTATGTAAGTCAATTAACAAGCTTGGAATTTGTATTCCTGACATACATGTGGTTCTCATTTTTTCCCATTCATGGACCACCAGATGCTAACATATGACCTATTTCAACCACTACAAAACCTGAAGGATGGAAACTTTAAAATGAGGGTTTTTTTGACATCAGTGACAGCTGGCACTTATGCAGCAACAGCAGTGAAGCAAGGGTGCTGTTCTCAGAACAGAACTTACAAGGAAGACCTCCATGGTACAAGATGTTCAGCACCAGCCAGCATGCCTCATTGCATAGAACATCTCCTTAATGGTTCAAGGGCAGAGTGAAAGAAGCACATATGAGGAAGACCACCTTGTGGGAAAATACATAAGTTCATTATTAGAAACAGGTATTTTCTTCCAGTTACATCAGTGCTGCTCCTGGTAACTAGGTTAACAAAGGATAGCAATCTTTCAGGTATCAACCTGGCCAGTAGCCAGCACTCCAGGAGTTAAAAAGTGGACCTTTCCACCCAGAAGGCTGCACTGACTGCTTTGAAGCCATTAGTCTATTGTACAAATCCCTCCTAGTTTTGAGGATTATGGAACAAATACATCGTAATGTCTCTGTAGAAACCTGGCCTGAGGGGTCACCCTGACTTTAGTTTGTGCATTATGTCCGAAGTGGCGAAAATCGAAGCACATTAAATACTTCATTAATGTGAGATGTCCAGAGTTTTAGTCTCAGGAGCTTTCCTGCCATAGAGTTTTCCTGAATGCATCTAAAATCCACATTTCAGACCGATGAGAGAAAAGCTGATTTCTGTTGACACTTGCAACAGACAAATACAGATAGTTTCAGATTTAGAGTTAATATTAATTCAGTTTTTGTTGGGATGGGATTATCTAGCTTTGTGCTTTATGGTAAAGCATGTCCAATAAAGTAATATGTAAATTGTGCAGAACAAAAATCACTTCTATTACAAGAAAATCTAGAAAAATAGGTTGGTCTAATAAGACACTTACAGACACTTCAAGCTGGATGACGCAAAATAACTACACACATTCACCAGTTTTGCCTCCAGGTGAGGAAGATATTAATGAAAAATATGAGCAAGGAGAATCAGTTAAAATCTTAGCAGAATCCCTTCAAGATTGTTGCTTAACAAATCATATCCTCATGACAGAGAACAGCTGCTCTCTGTCTGCTTGGTAAAAAAAAAATATTAAATAATAATAGTAGTAGTAAAATTAATGATTATAGTGACACTACTAATAATAACAATAAATAATGATATAAAAAGGACACCCCTTTACTCTCCTGTTAATTGTGGCAGTGGAAGAATTTTTGCGGCCTCCCTCACTCCCAGCTCTGCCTCTCTGTTCCTCTTTTTGTATGTCAGCTGAGCTTTGTGCAGACATGAAGCCGCCTGACATTGATAGGTAAATCCTGGCTGATTTCATCTCCTGCTCAGTATACTCCACCTTAGTAATATTTTCCCAGTAGACATGTCGGTCAAGATTTTTATACTAAGAGAATTTCCGTTCCTGGCAGAGGCAGAGACCCCAGCAGCCCCCATTGAAGGGTGGAGGAGAAAAGGAACTTAGGACTGAAAAGTTGCCATTGCATATTTGAAAGAGTTAACAGGAGCTGGGAAATACTGACACTTACACAGACACAGACTACAGTTCTTGGCTCTTTACTTCGGCGTTTGTGCTGTGTTTGTTAGTGTGCTGTTCTGTTTGGTTTTTAACAGAAGTATTCATGAAAATTACTGTGTATTTTTTAAATTATTTTTATCTGTATTTTTTTTTAATTATTCTCTAAGGAGTAATATGCTGTGCACTCTCTCATAAATACATACCTAGGGCACTTCAGAAAAGAAATGTAGATACATTCAGTTCAGTTACATTTGGAATAACATTTTACAAAGTTAAATCTCACTTTTCAGTCCTATACCTGGAGCCTTCTGCCCTCCTGCCAAACACACCTTAAATTAGTCAGTTTGCTGTTTCAAAGATAAACTTCTCGGATGTCTTCTTTATGCTCTTACCAAAGAAAACAAGTACTGCTTCCTAGGCCAGGCCTTTGAGAAATTGCAAGGCAGTGGTTACTTTTGGCCACTCTAATGTGTTCCTACACTAATATTGTAGCATAACTTTATCCCAGTGGAGACAGGAATGCACTGAAGCCTCTTTCATCACCAGGAGGATTTTCCTCTCTTGGCCTGATAACAAGTTTCAGTCAATCTAATCTATCACCTTCCGTCCACCTAATCTGCTTCCTTCACTTGGCACTGTTCTGAGCTGGCAGGACTTCCAAACTCTCCCAGAGCTGTGTAGCATATTGCTATGGCTGCTGTGTAACACTGCTGGTCACCACCAGCAATTCTCTTCAGTTATTTCTAAAACCAGGCTTACAGAGGTACTGTGAGCCCTCAGTAAGCATGGATGAGTCCTGAAGACCGCTCCTGTGATAAACAACAAGCGCTCAGCACACAGCATGCTGAGCTGCTGCCACTGCGACATGTGGAGCCAGAAAGCCAGTCTCATGCTGCAGTGATTGCATTGCCACGCAGCACTCCATTTTCCCTCTCCTTAGAATGGACAAGTTCATGTTTATTAAGGGACTCCATTAGTCTTCAACCCCCTTTCACCTTGCTGTAAAATGGTTTTTCCTCCAGGGCTATAGCAGCAGCTGGCACACTATTTCCTTCTGAGGTGTAGCCAAATAAAGGCCTTTTGGTGAAGGGTCTGTTTCATGTCTTTTCTCCATATGTTCCTTTCAATTGAAGGGTTTAATACACTCATTTTCACAGTAGCTAAGTGTTTTTTTCTTTTCTGTGTCTATAACTGAAATGAATAAATGTGCACAAGGCAATGGGACACAAGAGTCAGGTCACCGTGTCAAAGCTTTCTTCTGGGAGTGTTTTTCTGAGAGAACTGGAGGGAGTAGGGGTTAGCCTTGCCCAAAACCTGATCAGCTGGTCTGGAGCACAGGGAAGTAAGTCATATTTCTATGGGACATGGGAACAGTCTTCATCAATATATAAGTACTTCTTCCAGATCCAAATAGATGCATTGTCCCTAGTCCACAGGACAGCGTTTGCTGTAGTACAACATTTAGGGCCAGAAGTATTTACTAAAATGACAATACAGCAAAACAGATGTAGGCAAAATTGGAAAGCACTATATATGCAGATAGATAGATAGATAGATAATGCTGCAAATACTGAGAGGGGAGCAAGCAGTAACAAATAAAGCTTGCAAAAGTATACATCTGTGCTGTTGAAGCCCTCCTATGGTTATCGGGCCTAAGAGTGCTATTAGAGCAGAAATGGTTTCAGTATAACTGGATACACACTAGGAGACTTGAGCTGTTTATGATATATGTTACTGCATATGAAGTCCTTTGTACCTATATATAAAGCAGAAAAATAAAATATCAGGTTAGGGACATGAGAAACCTGAGGGAAAAGGCAGAGAATCTGTCAGGGGATGGCAAAATGAAGATTGTATGCTCGCTTCACAAACCCAAAATGTTTTGTTTTAAACTATCCCTGTAACAGGACAGTTTGGGGGGACATGGAGCAAAACAACACAGGAAAATCATACTCTGCTGAGGAATGTGTTGGAAGAACATGGTGGGATGCTCTGCCTGGGAATCTGGGAAGTCAAGATGTAAATGACAAGAAGGTGCCAGACTTCAAAAGAAGTTAATGTCTAGGCACAAGCACCAAAGGAAGCCTGAAGTGTAAATAATCTGAACGATCCCCTGCTGCCCGACTTCTTTACTTTTCCTTCAGTAGCATCAATATCTAAAGGAGAGCTCCAGGAAAGAAGGGAACAGACTCTTTAGCAGGGTCTGTTATGACAGAACAAGGGGAAATGGATTCAAGCTTAAAGAGGGTAGATTTTGATTACATATTAGGAAAATGTTTTTTACAGTGAGGGTGGAGAGGCACTGGAACAGTTTTCCCAGAGAAGATGTTGGTGGATGCCTCATCTCAGGAGATTTTCAATGTCAGCCTGGACAGGGCTATGAGCAACCTGTTCATTGAAGGAGGGTTGGACTAGATGATCTTTAAAGGTCCCTTCCAACTCTTAAGGATTCTATGAGTCTATGATCAGTAACATGGAATCTCTCTTTAACCCGACTGCATACTTACGAAGTATCAGTAGAAGCATTATATCAGAGATATCCACCATTCAAGATTTTGACAGGTGCACAAGGTAGTACACCAATCTGCAGACTGTCCTGGTGAGATATTAAAGTCTTCACTGCCACATGCCAGGTGTCCTGATTTTCCTCTGCAGAACTGCAGTTCTTCATGGAGAGGCAGCATCAACAGATCATTAAAAATAGAACAAACAGATACAGGCCCACTTTCTGTTCTGAAGAACTTACAGCCATGAGACTGAACATGTGAAGACACTTGAAAATAACTGATGCTGAGGTACATTTCTTAATCCATTCAGAACTGATTTCACTGCTCGATTTGTACTCCATGCAGCATGCCTTGTGAGGAGGAAATGAAGGGCACACTAGAACGTGCAGAGAAGCAGTATGGTTACCAGTGAAACATTTATTAGCTTAGGAAAATAAATGCAAAGGTTTCTGTTCAGAATTTCACCTTCTCCTCCACATCCTCTCCCCATTTACAACATTTTACTGGCTTGGGCTATTACTTTACCACTATCCACTGAACAAAGTCATAGTTTGTCTAAAGCAGCATTTTATAGTGAAATCCCACTGCCAGCATTAAAAAGTAACTATCCTAGTTCTCAAAACAAGACAAGAAATTCACCTCCAGAACAGGCTGTAACAAAACCAAGGATCTTAAATTTGTCCTCATCGGCTGAGGTCACCTCATCACTCAGAAGTACTGTATCAAAGTAAAGATGAAGGGATGGGAAATAAAGCCACCCACACCCAGTAACATAAATTCAATTTCCTCTGTAATGCTGTTATGTGTTTTTCTCTCATAGCTCATGCTTTTCATTTATATTCCCTTAGCTTGCACTGGCTGGGCTTTTAGTGTTTCTCGCACCAAAGGGTCTCTAAGCTCTTGTTCCTTTATTCTGGACTCCTCTTGTTCCCATTGCACCTCATGCTCTCCTGGCCCTGCTTCTCTCTCCCTCCCCACTCTCCCCAGCATCAGCTTTCTGTTCCTCTGGCACAGCACCACGGGGTAGAAGCTGAATAATAAACACGCATAAAACACAAAACCATTCAGTCAGTGTATGTGCTGTCAGTATATACACTGACTACCCATCCATTTCCAGAGATCCCAAAAGAGCTAAGGAGGTTTATGCTATTAATATACTGTGGAAAGAGGAAGAATTCCCATCAGAGGTATATAGCTACTACACAGTGCCTTGGCCTGTTCCAGCTTTTGCAGTGCTTCAAGGCTTTGCGCAGTTTTCTGCCTAGCACTGGCTTTAAATTCAAGCTGAAGGCCTAGCCTCCTTCTCTCTCTGCTGGAATCAGGCAGTCTGGAAGGAGTCTTCATAAACACCAAGCTCAATGCCAAGGAGGGAGAAGAATAACCAAGGAGACAACTCACTGCATTGGCTCCTCTGTTTCTCTGGCAGGACTCCCTGGCTTCACACAGAATATGACTGACTTTGTTGCTTTCAACATTTTCTTCCATTTTGAAATATTTTACTCATTAGCAATCTTCCTTATGCTCAGTACAGGAGATACCAATCAAGCTCTCTTCCTCCTAACTGCTAAATTCGCTTGAAAAGCTGTCCCTTTCCACCATGCACATTTCACCAAGATTTCTGCTCTTCTCATTTCACCCTCTGTTTCTGGAAAAGCTCACCTGCTCTCAGAAGTTTTGATACTGTTTTCTAGGTTGATGATTCACACAGAGTCTTCTGCCACTAACACAGTCCCTCATTTACAGTCCTGCCTCTCAACCACATCCATCTTTCTGTCAGCTTTCCACTTAATTCCCTCCTGCTTCAGCTTCCTTCACAGCCATGTTTAACTCTCTCTTTGACCTTCACAGAGTTTGCCCATAGCCCTAGCCCTGATGTTTTCTCAGTTGCAACACCATCCAGAAGCCATCCTACGTGTTTCATCCTCCCAAATATCACTGTGCTCTGGCCGCTTATTTATTCTACCTTGTTCTGTAAACGTGTCTGAGGCTCTCCCATGTGTACCATCCTACTTGAATCTCCACTAGCTGTAACTGCCAGAACTTCAATTGCCACTTGAGCCCGCTAAAATTCCCTTCACCAAACCTCAGTGCTTGCTTCCCATCTGCAGTTGAACCAAATACAAATATAAACATCCTATTTCTAAATCCGAAGTGTTCTAGTTCAGTTTATCTTTCTTCTCCCTTCTTGGACAAGCCTCTCAGCATCCTTCCTCCATCAGCTATCAAACAGGCAACCATCTCTTCTCCCAGAGTAAGAATTCCCCATGTTCAGTTTTCCCCTAAGTCCTGCTTCTGACATGCTCCCAAATGCTAGCTGTTGTGTCCCACATAACATGTCCCTGTTAGGCCTTCCTTTAGCTCCTCACTGACATCTCCTTGTTTTCTCAGTGCATAACCTGCTTACTCTTGTGTCTAGATGTGAATAACACCCCACCACCTCTTCGCAGACACTGCAGTGCTGATGCTCTGACCACCAAAACAAAGGACACAAAAGGCATGGATGCATTCCCAAACCCACCACAAGCCAGACAGAAGAGTCATGTCTTACTGCCCAGAAAAGTGAGGTTCCAGAAACAACAACTGGAAACCACAAAAACCTGCAGAATTAATTAATCCCTTTGGATGAGAACTAGCATCAAACCAAGTGTAACTGTCACTGTCCAGCAAGAACGTTACACTGCACCAGAAGTAGCACAGAAAAGTTAAACTTGTTTTTCTTTCTAAGCAGCTTGCTAAAAGACACAGAAAAGATGTGGTAGAGGGAAATGCTAGAGTATTTGTGATACTGGCTCTACATAGCTATAGCATCCATATCACACACATGTTCAAGGACATTCAGGAAAGTGTGAGCTGGGATCTGCCAATCATTTGTTGACTTTCCAGACAAAAAAGGAAAAGGAGCTCCCTGCACCCCTATCTCATGTGAGTGCCCTGAAAAGCAAACCACACAGACAAACAGTATTTGTGGTGTCAGCCTGGATTGTTTCCAAAGCACATATTCTGTATAGAAAGTTGCATGAAAGAGTAGGTACTGAGAGAAGCGTGAGAGCTTATTGCCCTAACAAATCAACAATGGGACTATTTGGGGAAAAAATTGGCTGAGCTACTTAGGATAATTTATTAATATTGCCTGTACAGGGATAGTAAATATATTTCCTAGAGTATCCTATATAAGACCAGAAACTCCAAAGTCTCATGAAGCTATCAATAAACAACAGTGCATCACAGCATAACTCCTACACTGACATTTCATTTTAAATATTAGAAAAAAGCTGCATTATTGACTAATCACTTCTGAAACGTCAATTTCAAAACAGTAAACAGCATTTGACATAGGTTATGAGATCAAATACACCCTCAGCAAGTTTGTTGATGACACCAAGCTGAGTGGTGTTATGGTAGAAGGAAGAGATGCTATCCAGAGGGATGCTGATGGACTCGAAAGGTGGGCCCTTATGAACTTAATGAGGTTCTACAAGGTAAAGTGCAAGGTTTTGCACTTGTTTAGTGCACTCCAAACCAGGGAGAAAAACTCCTAGAGAGTAGCCCTGCTGAGAATGACCTAGGGGTCCTGGTAGGTGAAAATCTTCACATGAGCCACAAGGCCAACGATATCCTGGGTTCCATCAGAAGAGGAGTAGCCAGCAGGGACAGGGAGGGGATTGTCCCCCTCTATTCTGCCCTCAGGAGGCTCAGTTGGAGTACTGTGTCCAGGTCTGGGGACCACAGCACAAGAAAGACATAGAGCTGTTGGACTGAGTCCAGAGGAGGGCCATGAAGATGATCAGAGGGCTGGGGCACTTCTCCTATGAAGATAGGCTGAAGGAACTGGGCTTGCTCAGCCTGGAAAACAGAAGGCTGCAGGGAGACCTCATTGTGGCTTTCCTATATTTTAAGGAAGACTATAAATAGGAGAGAAATCCACTTTTTACACAGGTAGTTAGTGATAGGACAAGGGGCAATGGTTTTGAACTATAGGAAGAAAGATTTAGATTTGATGTCAGAGAAGTATTTAACTGAGAGGGTGGTGAGGTGCTGTAACAGGCTGCCCAGAGAGGTCGTGGATGCCTTGTTCCTGGAGGTGTTTAAGGTCAGGTTGTTTGGGGCCCTGGGCAATCTGATCCAGTATTTGATCTAGTGGCTGGCAACTCTGCCTGCAGCAAGGGGATTGGATCTTGATGATCCCTTAGCTCCCTTCCAGCCCAAGCCAGTTTATTATTCTATGAAAATCAATCATCTTGAAGTGCTCATTGACATATTTTTACAAAGGCATAACAAAAAAATAGGAGGCCTTCACATTTTATTAAAGAAAACGCTTGTTTTTAGGTTGAGAGTTTGCCTATTGCTTTTTAACAGCCAGCTTTCAACAGAGAATTAGTTTTCATAGACAATATCAAAACCTCCACAAACACAATGCTATCAAAGGAAGCAATAATAGATGCCCTATTACAGCTGTGTGAACACTATCACTTGGGGGTGGCACTAAAGCACCTTGAGACCCTGACACAGACCTGAGAGACACTTTAATAAGTGAAGTGTTGTTGACTAACCCCCTCCCCTCCAGAATAGTAATCAACATGTTTCTTTTATCATCTCCCATCTGGGTCTGGGTCTTCTCTTCACACTGACATGGGACAATGTCCATGTCCCCACTGCAAGCAGTCCTTCTGCACCAAGACTTACCTTCCCACTGTCTCTGTACAGTGTAAGTCCTTCCATTACCCACCTCTATGGCCCTACTACTTCCCAGTGTCCCACAGCATCATCCAATTTCCCGCTGCTATTTTGGTGGCTCTCATAGCCCCATGGTTAAGTTGGTTATTTCGATATCCACCCTATCTCTGATAAGAAAGGCAATTAGATTAGTTTACTGCAGGCAAAATCAATACTGAACATCTGGGGGGCAGATGAGCCATTGCTAATTAGAGCTTTTAGACATTATTCAAATAAAATGTATGAGGTTAATCAACCAAGGTGGAAAAAAATCCATAACATTCTAAGTCTGTCCTTGGTTCTTCAACCAGGTTCACTTTGGAATTAGATATGGAAAGAAATTCCTGAAGTACAGGCAAGCTTCTCTAAACTGAGAGGTATATGGACAACGGAGAAGGGGAGGATTATTTATTAGTAGGGAGAGGGGCATTTCTTCATCATATTGCAGGTTCAGTTCCAGTTTATACACACTTTCTTTTGATGAATTATTTTAGTTACCGTTATTTACTTTTAAAATGTACATTTTCGAATTGTAGAACTTGATATGTAATGATAATTCCATGGTAACATTTTCCCAAATTAACCATTTATTTATATTAATTTAAACAATATTTAAAAAATATATCTGCTACTGTATTTGGCACATAAATGTCTGTCTCAATACATATTTCATGCACTAATTTTTCAGGCCATATAATGTATTACTTTAATATCTTCATATTAGATTGCAATTATATAATAAGTTCAAATATGAACAATACATTCTCAGTGTAGCTTCTTTTGAAAGCTCATCTATAGCACATTTTGCTATAGAGGAATTACCTCTGTAGACTATTGAAATTCTCATTTCTGGAAAGGATCATTTCTCCACACTATGAAATATCTTTTCCCCCAAATTATATTCTTAAGCAGTGATTTATAAGTACTGGAGGAAGATGAACATGTCATCTTAAACACGAGCATGAGATGAGTGTGTCATCCATAGCAGATATGAAAAATGTCTTCCTGATTCTCAACAATAATCACAAACTTATAAAGACAGAAAAGCTGCCTTATTTTTAATGTCTAAAACCAATTTTAATTTTATCTTCTAAGTAGAATTTTTAAAAGTATGCACTTCCACTTTAAAGAAGTTTTCTACTTCAGAGATAGAACAATATTTCTTTTTCTTTTTTTCTTGTCAGTGAAAATATAAATCAACAAAACCAAATCCTCAGTATGCTCCAGATATCTAATCCTCACTGACCAAGTGAAAATTTGTGCAGTTTGGCAGAATCAATCTAAATTAGTCAAACAACTCAAATTCATTTTTCCTAAGACATTTGAATTCAGGAACATCTCTGCAGTATTTGAACTACAGCATAGTCCATTTTTAAACATTTTTGGAAGTCTTTAAGCAAAGCAGGTATTTCATTATTTATTTTCTCCCATGCCTATATTTTTTGTACATTTTTTAGAATTGGTCTATAGCACATTTTCCAGCTATTTGCAACTACATGTTTAAAAATATCTTTTCATTTTTATAAAGCAGTAAATATTTTTCTGAACCTACACATGCAAATAACAGTCAGAAGATGATAGATTCCTTATTTGGCACCTCACGTGCATCTCATCTCATAGACACTTGGGATAGAGTTAAAGAAGTCTTATGTCAGATAGAGGCCATTATCATTACACCAGTAAAAAAGGTAAAAGAGGTGTAATTTTATAAAAACTATACATTTCCATGACAAAGTAACATCTCCAATGACATACTTTCTAAATAATCCATTTTTGTTTCATATTAGCTTCCAATCTTAGTATAGTAGTAGTATGATTATTACTGTATTTTTACCAATTTCTTTGGCTGCATTACACCTAAGAGCACAACCCTTAGAGCGTCTTATTTCCAAAGACTTCATGTTCTGGCTTTTAGCAGACTGACTATATCCTCAGCCTCTGGAAGCAAAGCTGAAGGAAGAGCTTTTCAAAGCTGGGCATCCAGGATTAAGAAAGCCACTGCCTTGCTTAAAAGCTGACCAGGAAGCCCACATGATAGGGATGCAACCATGGATGGAGCTCACAGTCTGGGACTCCTGGTACAATATTCAGAATCACAGAATGGTTTGTGTTGGAAGAGACATTAACAATAAATCAGTTCCAACTCTCCCAGTGTGGGCAGGGACACCTTCCAATCTGGCACTGAGCACCTCCAGGATGGGCATCCACAGCTTCTCTGGGCAGCCTCTTCCACTGCCTCACCACCTTTGCAGTGAAATATTTCTTCCAAATATCTAATCTATACCTATGTTCTTTTAGTTTAGAGCCGTTATCCCTTGTTCCATCACTCCATTCCCTAATAAAGAGTCCATCTACAGTTTTTCTATGGGCCCTCCTTAGGTACTGGGAGGCCTCTATGAGGTCTCCCCAGAGCCACTTCTTCTCCAAGCTGAACAAGCTCAACTCCCTCAGCCTTTCTTCATAGAATAAGTGCTTCAACCTCCAGATCATCCTCCTGGCCTTTCTCTGGACTATTCCAAAAGATCTGTGTCCTTTTTGTGCCAGGGGCCCCAGAGCTGAACACTGTACTGATGGTAGGTTCTCACAAGAGAGGAGCAGAAAGGGAGAATCACCTTCCTCGCCCTGCTGGTCAAAATTCCTTTGATGCAGCCCAAAATATAATTGGCTTTCTGGGCTGGAAGTACACACTGCCAGCACACACTGAGTTTCTCATCAACCTACACACCCAAGTCCTTCTCCTTAGCACTGCTCTCCATTCTCCACCTATCTGTAATTGGACACAGGATTGCCCTGACAGAAGTGCAGAACCTTGCATTTGGCCTTGTTGAATGTCATGAGATCCATGTGAGCACACCTGTCAAGTCTAGCCCAGTCCTACTGGCATCCCTTCCCTCCAGTGTGCCATCTGCACCACACAGCTTGGTGTAACCTTCTGAGGGTGCACTCAAACCCAGTCTGTGTTCCCAACAAAGGTGTTAAACAGCACTGTTCGCAACACAGATCCCTGATGAATGTCACTCATCGCTGATCTCCAGATGGACATCGAGCCATTGACAACAACTCTTTGAGTGTGATCATTCAGACAATTCCAATTTGTTATGTCTACTTGCATAGGTCATGGGGGATGCTAGTGACTAGGGAAGGGGGTGATAGAACAGAACAACAAAGGTCAGAAAAAGGACCAGGCCTCCTTAATGCAGCATCTTCAGAAGTTATAATCTCATGCATAAGAAAAATTATCAGAGGAACTTTCTTGCTTTTTGGTGATCAGGCATATATAATTAAGAACAAAATTTCTGGAAAACTGAGCTGGAACCTTTCCACTTCCTCCCAAATAAACTCCTGTTTTTCCTACGTGCTCTTGGAGGCCTCACACAAAGCTTCACTGTTTAAACAATGCTTGGGATTTCACATGAAGCTTGAAAATTGTGAACTCCACTGAACAAAATCTTTTATCTTTGGTTCACTGAAACTCTGTGAACCAAGCCCAGTGATCTCTCAAAACACAGATAACAAACTTGTTCTTTAACTACTGGTAATCCATCAGACAAAACTGAAATACAGCTAATAAAAAACACCTGTATCTGGAAATGGTAAAAGTTACATGATTACACAGATCAATGCTCTCAGAAATTCCAAATGTTTTTTATGTGACAGCAAAAAAAAATCCATATACATTGTTTCATCTCAATAGAAGGCCTCAGGAAACAGTTGCACTATCCTGTGAGATGTCAAAATGTTTTCCTGTCCAAATTAGGATAACACTCAAAATCTTGATGTTTTGAATTGTTTGATTCATAAAGAAGAAGAAGAAAAAAAAAGCAAATTTTCCTAATTGTGAAATGCTGCACACCCAATTGCAAAAACCACATCACACCAGCATGACAATCTTAACAATTCTTTTCTCTCTTAAAAAAAATAATAATAATAATAAAAAAAAATCTATTGCCTCTTCCACACAAAAAGTTCCACTTGAGAAACCAGCACTTTCTGATTATATTTTATATCCTGATTTTTTTTTAATTTTGTTTTCCATACGTTTAACATTCATCTTTCCTGTGGGTTTGCAGGTGCTCAGAGATAGTACAGTAAAAATGAGAACACTGACAAATCCAAGCTATAACCCCCTTAGTGTCTTTTCCCCTCATCTCTGATGACCTTAGCTTGATATTCTAGGCAGAAGCATTCTAGGAAAACCTTGTGTAAACTGAGATGGGGAGATGTACTGAAGGAGGTTGCCTTGAAATGACCTGAATTTGGCTGTGACAGGTGAAAGCCCATAGGAAATACTGCACTATACAAAACATCGCACATCTAAAACAAGAACCCTGGAACTGTGCTTGTATACCTACCAAATACTAAAAAGTGCAAACTCATTAGAAATACTGAGTTTCATGACATTCCCTCTACTCAGTCAGGTGTGATCCACCATTTCCTTCAGAGGAGTTAGCTGATTAACACTTTCAGTTAACCTCAGAGGAATTGCTCCCAGGGAAATGGATTTGTTGCTCCTTGCCTATGCGAGGTAGCAAAGAGACCTTACCCATGGTTTGATTGTTCCTTGGCTAATTGCAACCAGTGCAATTGCTGGACACCCCATCATCACTAAACAAAGCTGAAAGAGTGTGTGTTTCAGCGTGACTTGGATGGTGTAGTTCAGTGAGTTCCCATCATCCTTTTGTCCCTCATGTGTCTGACATGTGGATGAAACCTTCCCTATTGTGCCTTTTCTTTTCTAGGAGAACAAAGGGGGATTGACAATGAAGTGGCTGCCAGCCCATCGCCACAGTCCATATATCCATGCAGCTGTCATTGCGTAATCAAAGCAGCCCCGCTAGCAGCAGAGAATAAGCAGTCTCCGTGAGGGGCAAGTGGGTTTAGCTAGAAAAACTATATTATCATCTACAACACACATGCTGCTATTAATACGTTATTAAAGTGAGAGCAAAAAAATCCCACATGAGACCCTGTGCCCTTGGGGAACTTTAAATGCACTTTACTACCACAAAGAAGTCTTGGAGGGAGTCCACTGTACATCCTCTGCTTCAAACTATGCTGAACACAAACCAAGCCCCTGCCCTCAGTATATGCAATGGCAATTGTGTCATTATCTGGGCATGCCCTAAACTCATGTTTTCCATGAGGAATGCACCTGTTTACTAAGGTAGTCAGGAGTCCTCCTGTTGAGTGCTGACATGTCACATCAGTGGGTTTCTTGTTTACAGAAGTGGCAGACTGTTAATGTGAAGGCAATTTCCTGCATTACAACAAAATCCCATGATATATTTCAGTTGTTGAAAACCTGGAATGAAGCAACAGCCCTGTGATAGGGAAATACCATTGAGAGCTAAGCAGTAACTGAAACTAAAGCTTGTGAAGTAAGTGTAAGAGGGAAAAAAATAAAGAAAGCAAAAAACACAGCAATTCCCACAGAAAGTGAACTCTTCTGTTAAATTATTCCTTACACCCATCACTGATGGTGAAGAGGATCCAGTTCTTGGGTTTGTTACTACTGTTGAAAATGCGGGGGACACCTGCTTGTGACTTGCCAGTGTAGGGTGAGACCTCATGCAACACTCAGTTAAATTGCTGATGCGGCTTTCAACACATTTAGGTTATATAACAAACTACAAAGAATGGAGACTGTAAGTCAGACTGGGACTACTTCTGCAGCTCTATGTCCAGCTCCCTACCTTGGGAAAACTGTTGGAACACCAAGTCTCAGCTCCCATTTGTCAGATGAGTGCAGTGATATTTCACATTGTTCCTTTGGCTTGCCTTAATGTTTACAAAGAGGCTTTAGCAACCTACCAGGAACTTGGCCTGGAATACGGATACTATGCAGGGGGCTGGCAGGGAATTCATGAGCTGGATTGCCTGTCCAGCACTGCCCTCTGTCCCACACAGCTGCTCTGAAGCCCAGGAGCGAGCCTGGCTGCCTGGCAGTACCACATCCCCATCCCTTCAGGTGCCTCCCTATCATTGCTAGAAACAACAAAGTTTGCAGTGTAAGCTGAGAAGAAAGAAAGATAATCCATGAAAATAATGCTTAGGCTAATCCTGAAGATTTCTGTATCTGGACAGGCCTTGGCACAGGTGCAGTAAAAGGTGAAGCAGGATAGTGGGATCTTTTCATACCTACACTGTCAGGTAGAGAACACTGAGCCTGATCTTACGTTTCCAGCAGAAAGTGTGTGACCAAAGAAAAGATTCAGAATTCACATAAAACTAGACATCAAGCTTGTCCAGTCCACCAGTCTCTTCACCATCCATCCTTCTCCTTATCAACCAACTTGCATGCTCTGTACCTCCAAGTGACTTCACTGGTACCTTAGCATCCTTCTCTGGTGGTACCTGATCTCAGAAGTCTTCAACTGACACAGCCTTTCCCTCCACTGTGAATTAAATGCTTTTAAAGATTTTGGGTTGCTTCATCCCCACTATACCCTCAAATACAGGTCCATCTGCTTCCCTCCCCTAAGCAGAGTGAAAGAATTTCCTCCTTACATCGCCTACATCTCAGGCAGCCATTCGACAACGTGACAGCCTTACATCCCTGCTTCTGCTGTAGCAAAAAATGTTTGTTCTCCTCTTTGTATACAGCATGTCTTCCTTCAATTTTGTTTTCTTTCATTTCTCTCCTAATTCTTCTTTCCTGACAGTATTTATGCTTCATTCAAAACTCAAATACCAAAGAACATCAAGATGGGAAAGAATACCATTTTGTAATAAAGAAGATACTTCCTAGACAATGGAAAGCCTCCATTCCCTGCTTTTAGAAAGGGTTTTTCCATGTCCTCAAAGCAGGTATAACATCATCCCCATACCCCCAAAAGCAGGATTCAGCTTTGTCCTGAAGGGATTAGCATCTCAGCTCAGGTTTCAAGGCTACTTAACAGGTTAAGTCCATCTTCGTTTGTGAGATTCATTTTCACTCTAAACCCTTTTCTTCTCCCTTCCTCCCCCAACCCTCTGCCACCCCATTATTTGTCCAAGATGGTCCCCAATTATATGACAGCTTTGTAGCTTCAGTAACCCAAGAAAAGGCTTTCTTTTCTTATTCCAAGCTACTTAGGATACACTGAAAGAGAAAAATGCTTTGTGCAAGAATGTCATGCTGCCCTTTTCCATCCTCACTAAAACACAGGAGCACAGAGGTGATTTTCTCACCAGCTCTCATCTCTTCCTAAAGAAATTTGTTTGAGAAGCAAGGGCTGCTTCAGCAGGCTGGAATGGGGACTTCATAGGCTTTGTTTGAAGCATGCAATCCTGAAGTGTGATTTTTTTTCTAACAGATTTTCAGCGATGTGGATTGTGGGTATGAGTACCTATTTCAGGGTGAAGGACAACAGGAATGAGTCATTCAGTAGCGTGGATTTCCATTAGGGTCAATATGTTCGAGACAAAGTCTTGAAACACAGGCCAGTTTTGCAAGAGCATTTCATAGTCTACCAGACAAATGACACATTGATTGAAGCTGTGCCAGTTTATACCAGCATCAACAATGCTTTTGAAAAAGTATCTTTATGAGACGGACAGCGCTATTATCGTTCACTGGCAATCACACCATTTGTGCAACAATTTCATAATGCAACAGTCAGCTGCCATTCCTCACAGAGCTGACCCAGGCCAGAGGCTGAACATCACCAGGAGAGATCCCACTTCTCCCTCTACTCCATCCTTGCACCAGCTCCTGTGCCCACCAGAGCCCTCTGCGAGCAGGCTCAGCTCACCAACCCAGCTGAGAGGTGGGTCACTGAACTGAACCAGTTCATAAGGTTGTCTTGTGAGCACTACAGCTGTGCAAGATCAGAGGTGGGGCATGATGCCAGGATATGGAAAGTGGGGGAGTGCTGGGAATTACCTATACACAGTTCCCCTCCTCCTCGTACAGAGAATCAACTCTGTCTGAAACCATGGATGCAAATCAAAGCCAGGTGGGTTCAGAACAGTCTTTCCACACTGGTCTAACTTGACTTTTGAGGGCTTTACTCCCTCTGTAATCCTGGAGGAGGGGTGAATTTTCAGCCACACACTGTGGTGGTCAGGATTCAACTTCATTTGTAGATTTTCCCAAAGGTGGGGTGCAGGGAGGAGGAGGGATGTATTTATGAAGAAGAAAGCCTTTCATAGGTTTTACTGTCTATTGTAACAAGCCTTGCTGATACCTGGGTTTATTGGTTTTGAATTTGAGGTTGCTGCTGCTATCACGTTAGGTTTTTATTTGTTAAATCAACACTTTAAAAGCCCAGAGTTCTACAGATTCAGCAGAGGTCAAACAAATTGTTTGCATTTTTCCTATAAAAGGGGCGTGAGGGAGAGGGAGACAGATGGTAAATTGGCTGCTAGGAAGCAGAGCTTGAACTTTTTCAATAATGTCTCCCTCTTAACTCACAGCTGGCAAAACTCTCAGTTCTGTGGCAGGCCTTTCAGTGGGCAGATCAAATCCAGCAACACAGAAACAAAACTCACCAGGAGCCACACAGGGTGAGAAATTATTTCCTAATAAAACTACAAAGCACAGAACAATAACTGGGCAACACTGACATGTATTGTTGTCCTTTATCACAATCCCTTTATAAGCCTGGTTAAAGAACAGAGATGCAATTGTCCTTTGATGTCTTCGTTCAAAGGACTTTACACCCGCTTCCACCAGCGATAAGCCAGGGAAGGGGGAGAGGAGAGGCTGAAACACAGCAGAAAAGGCTTGGCAAATAAATACCTTGTTATACTTCTGTACTTCTGGAGCCCCCACCGTAAAAAAACATGGCCACTGAAATTGCAAGTCAGATGTGAGACATGCGGAGAAGTTTACTCCTGCAGCAGGTGATACTGTGAATGTAAATTGAGCCTTGCCTGGGGGCATGGGGTTAGTCCCACTTAGGGGCCCCTAGCACCTGGTTGCTGACATTATCCTGGTGTTACATAGCTCAGGCTTCCCAATGGAAGGTGCTTTCTTCTCATGGCTCCTGTTGTCCTGCTCTCCTTCACAGGGAGCTGTGGGAAAGCCTGTCTCCCCATCAAGCAAAGCGCCATCAATCTCATGTCACTAACTGCTTGCCAGACAGCATGGGAGAAGTTCACACCTGAGTGAATCCATACGTTTTTTCAGTAGTGAAACAAACCATTGGAGGATGGATAACAGAAAAGAGCACGGCACTGTCTCCACCAGATTTGCTACTCCTCTCTGTACCTTTTGCTCTGCACCCGTTAGCAAGCAGCAATTTTTGGAAGAGGTGCTGGAGGAGATAATGTTCACAGGTAACAGTTAATTCTACCGGAGATCTTCCATTTGAGCCCCCAGGCTCATATTCAGGAACAAAGTAAACACTTACCAGCAAAGGACCAGGTGCTTTTGAAAATTCTACCCCAAATCACACGCTGAAAAACCTAGCAGTTGAACACTAAAAATAATCCCTGATTTGGAGTTTTCTGTTGCTGCAGAACCAAGAGACATTCCAGCTTGGCTCCCACTCTTGTTCGCAGGTTGTTAAATCTAGATAACGCGGCATTGAATTCTGGTGAGATCACAGGGACTTTATTTTGGTAACAATCAAATTAGCTGGCACAATCTGAAGAGTCCCACAGTCAGCCTGATCCCAGGTATTACCACTATTACCATTACCATTTATTCCAGACACAAGGAAAGCATACACCTTTGCAAAGGTCAGAAGTTAGTGGCAGACCTAAAAATTGAACACATACGTCCCAAATGTTAACCTTTCAGAGCAAGACCACCCCTCCTGTGAGAGCATATTGACCATGAAGCTCTGGTCACAGTATGCAAAGATATTTTGCATTCGTTATCTTGTCATGGCTGAAACTTTGTTTTAAAAACTGTTCACAAATAGGGTCAAGTTTCCAACAACATCGGCTGCCCAAACAGATGTCACAGTTGCTTAAGTGTTTTCAGTATGTCTAGACACCACGTGGTGATTAACACCACTGGACTACGCTTCCCTGCGTGCTAGGAAGAGCAGAGCCCAAGATGTGGTAGATGAACTGTGGAGGGATTTCGGAAAATGCAGATGAAGTCAGGGAGAGAATGAAGCATTTTCTCACATCCTACAAATAACTGTCTGAGCCTCAGCAGCATCCAATTAAGAAAACAATTAAGACTGAGATAGACACCAACCACAACTCCTTTGTCAGAGGCACTGTAAGGTGTTGCCAAAACATTAGCATCCCTTGATTTCAAACACAGCCTGGCAAATGGCAGAGCAACGATTCCCAGGATAGCTGTAGAGAGCATTCCAGCTTTTGCAGACTTTTGTAGGCTGGAAATTGTATTAAAACTGAAGATACAAATGGCAAGCTAAAGCAGTAAGACGTTACACTTCCTAACCCACAAGCAAGAGGGGGAAATGCTGGGTTCTCAAGGAGCCCAGAGATGCACACAAGGTGCTACGCCGTCCTTCTGCTGTTGTGAGTCCTGCTGTGAGTGGCCTGTTTTCCCCTGCCCCAGCAGCCCAGTGCTTCATTCTGGCGCTGACAGATATGGCATCGGTTCTGCTTATCCCACACCTTCCTGCTCAAAGCAGCATCCTCCCCTTGAAAGTCGGCCTCCTTCAGTCGGCTACGAGTCTCACATGGTCAGACATGCACTGCAGATAGTGTTAGCCTTATGATTAGAGCTGTCTGCTGCGAGACACATTTTAAAATTCATGACCTTTCCCATCAGGGTTCAAAACCGGACTGCCCTGAAGATGAAAGCCTGGCTTAGACTCCTGCTGTAAGCCGCTTCCCTTCCTTCCTCCCCCTAGAGTTTCTCCTTCATCATTTACTTCCAATTATTTTACAGGCTGCCTTCCATTAACTGTGGTTTTAAAAATTGCTAATGAATTGAGGTAAATTAAAGTTCATCGGTATCTGAACCAAGCATGTGTTTCAACTTTACCATCGTGCCTGACTATCAAAGGTATCTTCTTTTGTCAGGTAGAAGATGCTCTAGGAAGGCTGCAGCTGGCCAAAAGAGATAGAGCAGAGTTTCTAAGGGAGAAAAACAAGAGGAGGGAGAGTGCTTACACTGCCTGCAAGAAAGGTATTTGCAGAGGGATTGGCTGTAATATCCATAAGATGAGGGAGGGGTGGAGGAAGGGAAGAAGAGAGGAGGAAATGCAAAACCAGTCACAGCACACTTCTTGGCACTCTCACAGTCCCAGAGACCTTGCCAATGGAAATTAAAGAGGAATGTGTTTGCTCCTTACCACAATTAGAAGCAACTAAAGGAAAAAAACGTCCTCCTCTCAGTGGGATTGTTGTCATGAATTGTATTTTACCACTCTAACACACTCCCACTGTTGGCTTTTTCTCAAGGAAAATCCATGAGAATAAGAATGCATTTTCCTAATTTACGCTCTGCAGACCAGGATGTTTCTTCCAGTTCCCAGCAACTGTGTGAGCCGTGTTTCCTAGTCAGGCTGGCTAGAAAACAACAATTCATTCATTTTGCAGGGCATTTTTGGGACTTAAAACAAGACCTTCCCAATGCAAAGAGGGGATTCTCTAAATATAAACCACTTGGGACTACTCATCTCTAGCCACGTGGCAGGGAAGTAATGGTGAGCTTTTGCACAGCTAGGCTAGGTGCACAGCCCAGCTGCCCCTGGGGGAGTACCCATCCCCCTAGATAGTACTGCTGCTCGCATGCTGCTGCTCTCCTCCACTCTCATCCCTGCACTGTGAAAAGCTCCTGTTTCATTATTATTATTTTCTGTGGGAGCCCCAAGGGGATGGGCAGGAGCAATCAGGTCTGGTTGTGCTATTGGAATGCTGGCAATAGCCACCACTGAGATTATGCCATGTACAGCTGTGCTCAGCCTATACTACCTGCAAGTGTAGGATGAAGCAGTAGCAAACATCACTTTCATGGGATTTACCCATTGCTTCAAAGCCATTATAGGGGCGCATGCATCTATGATCAGCTTCATGCTGTTCTTTGTTGGTGAGGAAGGACATCATCAAGGATGATGTTTTACTCCTCCTAAAGCTAGTACTGTGGATCTCTAGATGGCCTAGCAAGATGCATAGCCACCCAAGCACCTATCAGTTTTGCATGGGGGAAGAAGGACCTCAAATAAGATGGAAATAAAAAAGGGAAAATATACTTTGCATAGACCTGTGCCTCTGTCCAGTTAGGCATGACCAGCAAGGGCTGGCTGCATTAGAGACCGCTGTACTGGATAGAGAGACTGATCCACATCAAACAAGGCCAAGAGAAAGAACTTATTTAGCTAAACCAAGTAAAAGTGCCCATGGCATTACTATGAATAATGCAGGCTGAAGGTATGGGGAAGGGTAAAGTCCGATGCCACAACAACAGTGTAACATTCAGGAAGCCTGTTCTCCCAGGAAACACCACAAGTAAGGAGCATGGATTCACTTTGCTGAGCAGAAGTTCAAACTTATCACTCTTGATGCCTTGCCAGAAATGCAGTGTTTGATTGATGAAAACCCATCAAAGGGAGTGTAGAGGATGGAAATTAAGGTCCATCTTGGTATGCATTTCTGCGTGCTTTTTTTTCTATTTAATAAGCAATGATTGGAATTAATGACAGTAACTGTGTTTGCTGTCTTGAGCTTCTCATAACATAGTTAGAGGTAGCACAGACATGAAGGCAGAACCCTCCTTGAGCAAAGGGGACCACAAGCCAAAAAAGCAGCACAAAGAGCTAATGTGTCAAGAGAATGAACATGGGCTCTGTAGTATAAGGCACTGCAAATCCATTTCATTCTCAGAACCATACACCTGCAAATCATTGCATGCTGGGGTCATGACAAATGACTGTGTAGTGAGGAGCACATCCTGTTCACTTGCCAGTGCTCCTAGGAACTGACAATAAAGCCTCACAATCCCAAATAGGATGCAGATGAAATATTCAGGGTCAGCTTGCAGAGACCTGCAATCCTGACCTTTCAACACATAAAGGGTAGCAAAGAAACACGCAGGAGCCAGGTTCTTTCTGTTCTGAAGGTTTCTTTTCAAGTGCTTGTTCCTCTGTTGCTCAAAGCCTGTTGCAGCTCTTGAAGGTAAATAAATAAATAACAGTCCTTAGAAGAAGGGCATATTCAATTTCTGTCCAGTAAAATACCTATTGTATAACTGCACAGTGTTTTTATTTAGGGACATATCCAGTTTCTGGCATTCCTGTTGCCCCATATAGTCCAATATTGGTTATTGCTGGTCACCTGCAGGATTTATGCTTAGATTTTTGTTGTACCCCAGACTTCTGCTTTGTCCATACTCTGCTATCTTGGGGAGGACAACCTTCTAGATTTGCCAGCCATTACAGCTTTCAAGGTGTTCTGCATCAAAATGTGACTGTTTCCAGGCAATGCTGCTGTGGACCATACCCAGAAAAAACAGTTTTTTCTGATGTTCTTAAAGAACGGCTTTGGACAGAAACTTCACAGTGTCTCTGATTTGGCCTGAATGGCAACACTGTTATCAGCTTCACCAAGTCAAGCTGGTGAAGCTTGAGTAATTTTGCATCAAGATTGTTAAGAAGATCCCTGATAGCATGACCCAACAAATAAAGCATTTTCCTTAGAGAGAACGTGATTCCAGGAGACCAGCCCAAACTCTGGTGGTGAGCCAGCAAAAGTCCAAGTCCAGCAGGCATGTCATGAGCCACACCTGCCATGGAAGAAGGATGTGAACATCTGACATCCATGAATGCAGAGCATTAGTCTCAGAAAAAAAACAAGAAGTACAAAAGATGTAGGCTATGCTAGGCTACAGTGCTAGGCTATGCAAGGTCATCTGGGCATGACAAATGGACGATACAAATACCTATCATAAGGTATCAAGTATATAAGGATCATATAAGGATCAAGTTGCCTCTCGAACGTTCTCAAAACAAACTTGACCCATTGTCATCGAGATATTTTTCTCAAGTTGCTGAGGTATTTCTAGTTTGATTCTAGATATCTTACAAGGGGTTTATCGTTACTGTAAATGTACATGTTATTCTAGTGGTTAAGGCATTGGCTTTTGATACTGGAGACTCAGGTTTGCATTCTTGTCCTGAATTGAGCAGTGATCACCTGATGCCATTGCTTGATACAGCAGTGATGTAAAACTGAGAAAGTCAAAACATGCAAGTCCCATATAAGCTTCAATATTAAGACATTTCAAAAGTTATTTTTGATAAGCAAGATAACTGACTTATAATATAATACATACAGTTTCCACTGAAGTCACTGTTAGCAGCTGGTTCCACATGAGCTAAGCATGATTCCAGGAACCTGGAGATTTTTGCAGTACAGCTTAAAGAGAAGAGAGGCCACTTGGTACTATATTTTCTTGATTCACTTGCTTTCATGCAGTTATAGATAATTTCTTTGAAAACAAAAACAAAAAAACAAGAAAACACTAAATGGAGAACAATGATGACACAGTCTGAAGGTTAGAAAATAACATGAAAACTCTGTTCTCTGTTAAACTCTGCAGGATGGCTTGAAAGTTCAGTAAAGAAGTTTGTATTACTCTGTCTCAGAATAAAGAGTAATTTTCATAGTCCCCTACTTAATTTCCCCACTGGTTTCTTCCTCATTACATTCAATAAATATTTTTCTGATGGGATACTAGCATTTTATTGCCCTTTTGTAAAATGGCAGAATGATTGGAAATTACGTCTGTTTCCCCTGTTAGATATATTTTATTTACCAGAACTCATAGTGCAATCACTGAGGATACCACTGAGAATTTCATCCACAGAGACTAAGCAAGACCCAAAATATTGAAGTTTCAAGAGCAAAATTTTTTACACCTCCATGTATGCCAAAGCATACTGGCCTGACTGCCATGGGGCAACTTTCTTCCCCTCCCACACAGATGGGATGCACCAGATGCTTTGTGTATGCCTTGCTCCCTATCACAGGAAACAACTATTGCAGAAGCAGCAGCAGCCAAAGCTTCCTGATGCTGTTTGGCTGGAAGCCTTGGATCCAGATCCAAAAGGACCATTCCTAAAATCCAAAAAGTGCTCCACCATCTCTGCTTCCTCAGCATGTGGATTTTCTGCTCCAAAGCCAGACAGAGCACCAGCCAGCACCAACTGCTCTGGAGGAGGGAGCTGAAATCCATTGTGGAGCAAACTAAAGCAAGAATTTACATCAAATAGCAAGAGACATTAATTCACGTACTGCTTGTATAAAGCAAGGATTTGAAAATAAATTGCCGCTAGAAAATAGGAAGAAAGTATGAAACATTTGTTGCATCAGATGCATTTTATATGCCTTGGCATGTGTGTTAGGGTATTTGTCAGGTCTATGTTTCTTCTTTTAATGGAAATCTTTAAATTTTGTTTATAGACACACCGTTCATATCTGTGTTATCACGAGGGACTGAATCTCAGGAAATCTCAAAAACTGCTAGCAATCTCTTTCCAGAGGCAATATCATTGGTGTATTTTCCTCTGCTTGTAAGAGATTTATCCCAGCTTGTGCACAGATAGTTTGCAGGGGTTCGTTTACATTGTTTTTTACTCAATACCCATGTGCACTCTGTGCTATCTAAGAAAAGTTGAACAGCACAGAAGAGGTTGTTTTTAGCATAACCTGCTTCATTTACCATCACCTGAACTTCTCAAGTTTGTTTTTGTCTCCTCTTCCACTTTTGAGTCTATTAACACTTCTAAGAGGAGAAACAAATCTAACTGCTCTCTGTCAAATTGGAATACACTTGCTGAGTGTATCACACATGCAATATGATACCAACCCCATACCCCTTTCAGAAAAAAAAAAAAGGGTTGAATTCTTCCGGCTTGGTTGTTGTTATTTTAAATCTATCCACTCCAATTTTATTCTTTACACATTAACTTTCAAAAGTTTTCTTGCAGACTAGGTTGTCAGACTCCATGCAGTGGCAAACAGCAGTGGAATAGTCACACTTGGTCTTAAAAGTAAAAGCTCCAGTCTTGTTTGCATCATGGTGTAGTTTGCCTCTACAGCTACAGTTAAAGTGAAGATGCGGATTACAATAGCAACAAGGTGCTCCAGCTGCAGCCAGTTTCCTGCACAGGGTATATCACTCTACCTGGAAGAGATTCTTCTTATCACAATCATTTCCACTGAGAACACTGAGCGCAGAGCAAGTCCAAGGCAGGCGTGGAGGCCACTTGTTTGACCAAGAAGGTGCTCAGCACCATGCAACTGGTCAGCCAGAGCCTGAAGGAGCAGAGTCCACGTCTCCTGAGTTCATCTCAGCAATGAATTATTGGGCACTACTCTTGTACTCAACCGTCCTCTGCATATCTTCTGAGAAGGTCTTGGTCAGTGCTTCATAAGCATGTCTGGAAAACACTTGCTCTTATGGCCAGATAGATGGCCTTGTGCTGCAGGAATATAAGTAAATGCAAAGGGAAAGGCTTGGAAGAAAAAGAGGGAAGAAATCTCATCCCTTGACAGAAGTGGACAAAGCATGTACAACGCTCTGTCACACAGACCCTAGCTCTTCTGTGCCCAGCTATGCTGGTGAGGAAGCCTGTGCACAGTGGCTTCCTAGTACAAATGCTGCCTAAAATGACACTATGCACATATTTGCTATACACAAATGGTTTGCCCAAGCTGCATGTTTCTGCTCCATTTCCTAAGTTTTAGCCTGTCTGGCAGATTAAACAGCATCTATCAATCAAGCTCAGCAAGGTTGTTATCTGGAAGTACAGTAAGTCTCTCTCCACTCTCTCTGCTCCAGCTGCTTCTTTCACCAAACAAGCTAAGCCAAGCTATCTTGGAGCTCTCCAGAGAAGACCATATGCCCAGCATCTGGAGAAGGCACACAAAGAGCACAGACCTTGCCTCACCAGTGCCATGGCAGTTGTTGGAGGATTTCTTCTTCAGCACAGCCTGATAAGGACCCTCACAGAGTCCACCAAAATTGGCAGACAGCAGCCACAATGGGCCTCTGCAGGAGCTCCTAGAAATCCCAGGCAGTATTCCTCACATTGCTCTAGAAGAGCATCTTGTCTCACCCTAGGATCCTTAGATGATACATATCCTGAAATGACAGATAACTTTCGTTGTTGGAAACTCTCCTGAATGTTACACTACAGGGATGTTAATAATATTATCTGAGGATCTTGTATAATATACTTAACTGTATCAAAGATAAAAATGAATACTTAGTGGATCTTGCTACTAAAAGTGTCAGAAAAATCATTAAGAGCAGTAAATTATGATGACAGGAGATAATTTTACTAATGCAGGCCTGAAAACGTCTGCTATTTCATGTTATATGCTTGGAAAAGTAGCAGAAAATGGAAAATAAAATGCTCATAAACTTAAATTACAGAAATGAAAGGCCACGCAGAGATCAAACAACGATAGTATGTGAGGGAAAGAAGCTACATATGCTGACAACTGCTTCAGTAGTCATATCTCCTGTGAATGGGACTAACAAGTGGCTTAGCAAAGCAAGTCACTGACTATGGCAATATTCAAGCCTGCAGAATGAGTAGCTTTCCCCATGCCCCTTGCTTTGGTTATTCTCACCTTCCTCAGGCACTCCCCTTCCTGGCCCCTGTCAGCTCAAGTCCTTCAGCCTTTACATGGAAACGTTCAGTGTCGCCTGTGCAGCTGAGGAGCTTGAGCAATTAAACCACTGCTATTTCAGAAATAACATTTGTAGTGTCAGGAAGCCAAAATAAACCATACCTTCCAAACTGATTTACAGTTTTTCATTTTTTTTTCTGGAGAAAAAAGGCAAAGTGGTGCCAATACTACATTACTCAGCACTTAAGCTGCTAGTCTGGTCACTACCAGACTTATGTCCTTCCCATGGGCTTGCTACCTTATAGCTTAGGCATGGGGAAACCATTTAATCTCAGTATTTTTAATAAGCTCACTTTTAAAAGAGAAATTAGACCATTCACACAAAGGGCTTTGTGTTGTTGAGAGGAAGGTATGAATTAATTCAGTAACTATATAAATTTTTTTTTCTTCATAATGAAGGGGGACGCCAGCCTAGACAGCTTACGCAAATGCAGATGAATAAATACACACACTTAAAACTCACTGTAAGAGGAAATTCAGACATGAGATTTGGAGAGAAAACAGGAGTAAAATCAGCATAAAATGTATTAGGAGAAGTTCAAAGCAAAGATTTGAAACAGAAGTGTGATTGGCATGCAGAAGGTGGACAGACTTTCCAGACACAGAAAGCATCATGAGAGAGTTCCAGCACCAAAGGAAACAAGATAAACAGACTATCTAACAAAGAAAAGTAAAAAATGGGAGCTATGTTTCCAGCAAGATAGATGCCACTGTTTCTCCCACAAAATATGTGCAAGTATTTTCCAACACCTGTTTTCAGAATGTCACATTTCAGCAAGAAGAAGCATTTTCCACCTGTAAAAGGATGTAATGAGTGACAGCACCGGTGAACAAAGGGAAGAAATTGGTGTAACTTACCTGGACTTGTGAAGGCCTGTGACATAGCTGCCCACCACATTCTTATCTCTAAATTGGAGAGATATGGATTTGAAGGGTGGCCTGTTTGCTGGATAAGGAATTGGTTGGAAGGTCAAAGTCAGAGGATTGTGGTCTGTGTCCAGGTGGAGGTCAGTAAGGATTGGTGTCCCCCAGGGATCTGTCTTAGGTTTGGTACTCTTTAACGTCTTGATCAATTACACAGATTATGGGAATGTTTTAGCCTCAGCAAATCTGCTGATGACAGCAAGATGAGCGATGCAGTAGATACAGTAGAAGGAAGGGATGCTATCTAGAGGGACCTTGATAAACTTGAAATGTAGGCCCTTGTGAACCTAATGAGGTTCAACATTGCAAAGTGAAAGATTTAGACTGTTTGTCAGGAAGAAGTTTTTAGCTGAGAGGGTAGTGAGGTGCTGTAACAGGCTACCCAGAGAGGTTGTGTATTCCCTGTCCCTGGAGGCATTTAAGGCCAGATTGGATAGGGCCCTGGGCAATCTGATCCAGTATTTGATCTAATGTCTGGCAACTCTGTCTGTGGTGGGAGGGCTAGAACTCAATCCATGANGATAAGGAATTGGTTGGAAGGTCAAAGTCAGAGGATTGTGGTCTGTGTCCAGGTGGAGGTCAGTAAGGATTGGTGTCCCCCAGGGATCTGTCTTAGGTTTGGTACTCTTTAACGTCTTGATCAATTACACAGATTATGGGAATGTTTTAGCCTCAGCAAATCTGCTGATGACAGCAAGATGAGCGATGCAGTAGATACAGTAGAAGGAAGGGATGCTATCTAGAGGGACCTTGATAAACTTGAAATGTAGGCCCTTGTGAACCTAATGAGGTTCAACATTGCAAAGTGAAAGATTTAGACTGTTTGTCAGGAAGAAGTTTTTAGCTGAGAGGGTAGTGAGGTGCTGTAACAGGCTACCCAGAGAGGTTGTGTATTCCCTGTCCCTGGAGGCATTTAAGGCCAGATTGGATAGGGCCCTGGGCAATCTGATCCAGTATTTGATCTAATGTCTGGCAACTCTGTCTGTGGTGGGAGGGCTAGAACTCAATCCATGAGATGCCTTCCAGCCCAAGCCATTCTATGATTCTATTCTGTGATTCTAACATGTACGTATTTGTTTTTTTGCATGGGCTCATTGTGTTGATGCAAAGAGAAGCTGATGTTTGAAAATTTGGCCCTGAATAGCTTTACTGGAAGCAGAATGCAGACATTTTCTGAATAGGTTTTATGTTTATGTCTCTATCTCTGCTGAATCCAGCAGAAATACCATTACCATGATAAGATCAGATGTTGCAAGTCTAAACAACTCACATAATAGGCAGAGAACTTTAACTTTACTTTGTAAATCATATAAATATTACTAAGTTGTAAGTCTAATAGAGTTGAGTATCAATATTATAACCAGTAGTAGAAGGATCACCATTTTTTGAAATTGCCATCACATAAATTGGCTAGTCAGGAGACAGAGACAACAAACCAGATGAGGAAAAGGGAAGGAGCAGGTGAACAATACATACAAAGAGCAGTGGATCAAAGCTACAGAGAAGATTCAACATTGTATCAGGATAAATGGACTCAACTGGGCCTTTATTAGGGAGAACAGAATATCCCCAATTTCATAAACACCGCAACCAGCTTGGATGCAATAAGCATGAATCAAGACTGACCAGTGGGTGCAGCTGCTCCTTGTATTGCTCCTGTTTTGCCTGTTGCAAAAGTGAATTCTGACACTGGAGACTGCAGCTGGCGGAAGGAGAGCAGCCAAATGTCAACCTAGGGAGTTACATCTGCCTCTGTGCAAGCATGTGGGTTTCAAACCTTGTGGGGTTCAGGACTTCACCAACACAGTTAAAAATACCTCACCTGAACTTGAAAGAACTATTTGCTAAGTAATGGTAACAGAAACAGGAGTCAAAGGAAGGTATAAAATGCAGACACAGGAGTAAGTTGATAAAGAGAAAGAAGTCTGGAAAATAAAACGTCTCAGATGCTTCTGAATAGATGACTAAGCCCTGCATTCACTTTGACCTTGATTCTGAACCTTTTGCTGCTGCTCCCACCTACAGTGTGAAAGTGATGCTTTTCCATCTCACAATTCTACTATGAAAATAAACCCATTAATATTTCTGAAGTATTCAGGATACTGTCAAGCTGAATGATAGCAAAAACCCCATGCGGAAATTAATAACTCATTCTTCAGTGCAGTTTGTGAGTAGGATGTTAGAATTAAGGTATCAGCTCCTCCCTCCACCATCAGAAAATGTTGAAGAAAAATCATTGAATAGCTGCTTACTGAATGAAGGTTGTCAATCCCATGGACAGGATGAGGCATCATCTTGTGAAGTTAATTTGTAATTGTGTCCTTCAAGCTTGCCTTATAACGCACCTCCACAAGGCAACAGAATCGAAGTCACACTGGCAGCTCAGCCCTGTAACTTTTGTCCTTTCTTACTGTAGTTCTGGCAGGGAGGGGCGTGAATATCAATGTGTATAAATCAATTCTCAAAGTTCACTCATGAAAAAAAATTGAACATTTCTCCAACATGGCAAGATTTCATCCTCCAGGTTGACTTCCACTGAAAGGTTTATCATCTTCACACATTTACATTCTAGGCAATACAAAACACCTACCACATAAAACACAAGAAGTTCTGGAAAGGGCTGATGTAGAGAGGCAGTGGAGAAGAGCTGAGCGGTAGAGAAGGCAGAGGAACACCACACAAGAACAGTGTGGGGTGAAAAAAAGTGTCTGAGAAAAGCCTTCAAGTACAGGCAGAAAAGCTCAGCACTGTGCTGGGTACAGAAAAGGGGAGCTGAAGCAGAGATGAGAACAGCCTACACGGGGTTTAGTATGGGGAAGAGGAGAAGGTGGAAAGAGTAGTCAGTGGTGAGCAGAGAGATCAGCATGTGCCCCATGGGAAACCAGGTGACAAGGTTTACCAGGTCCAGTTGAGAAATAATGGGTAACCTGCTAGCGACTCTCCCAAAGCCAAATCCTTCTGCATTCAAAGAGGCAACAGATGCTACCCATTGCTGGGATTCTTGCCTGAAGCTGCTCCTCAAAACAGCACAGGATTTCTCAGCCTCATCTTCCCAGGTGTCCATGGGGCTTGACATCCAGCTGACACCCTTCATGGAAGCAGGCGAATGTTAGAAATTAGCACCCACTGCAAATAAACCACCACAAGCTGAACCAAAAGAAGGCACAACCTCAAGTCCCATAGCAGAAAGCCATTGTTGTTTCAAGGGCTGTTTTTGTTCCCTATTGTGAGCGTGGTAAATTTTTATACACAGATCTTCCTTTCAAAAATGCCAGCCCTTTCCTAGGCCTGCACTTTGAGGTGATTGTTGCTATTTGTGAATGACTTGGGAATTAATTAATGTGAAGCCAACTGGCTTATAAATGGTTGGCATTGTGAACAGCAAGAGAATCATGGGGAGAGCAGTTTATGTGGTCAGAGCCACATTCAGTGCTACACGTCAAGGGAGAAGATTTATTATCACAGTAGGTCCATTTTCCAAAAGTTTGCAAGGGCTGCTTTATAACGAAGGGGCACTGCACTGTTCACAGCACAGTCAGCACCTATTTTTTTTTTTCCCTCTGGGGTGTATTATAAATCCCAACCAGAAAAAGAAGGTGGGAGAGGGCTATTTAACACTCAGAGAATGAAATCTCAGCATAGGAGCAACATAAATATTATATTTACCATGGAAAGAAAGAAAAGTTAGAAGATATATATATATATATATATATTTTTTTTATGCATATAAAATAGTAAACCTATTTCTACTATGATGTCAAGAGTTGAACTCCCACATTACAGCTAATTAAATTAAATGAGCCTAGCAGATGGGATTATAACCTATAAATATTTTTGGTTGGTTGCCTCCCTCAGAAACTATCTTTGATTTAAAAATATCACAGAATAAAAACAAATAGCTCATAACATGGTTTAGGTACTTAATAATTAGAAGAGGGAGGAAGGAAAGGCTTGTGTACCTGCATATAAAAACAGTCAGCTGGGTATCTTTAACTAGAAAACAGCCCTGAATAGAATAGCAAACACAGACAGAGGCAGTGGCTACAGAAAACCTTTGCACTGATTTGCAGTCACAGGCGAGGGGCTGTGCCTCCCCTGCTGCTGGACAAGGGGGCTGGGAGGGGGCTTCTGTGCCTGTCTCTATCATTGGTGACCACAGGGCCTCAGGCTTGTCCCCCAGCCTCTTCACTCAGGGCTCTTGGTGTTATCCCTCCTCCACCCTTTCCCAATATGCCTCTTCTTGCATCCTCCTCACGCTATGATTCCACTTGAAGCCTGCTGCCTGCAATAACTTGGCTATGGGTGTCCGGGGCCAGGAATGGTGTGTATGAGCAGCCTTACCATTTCTGCACTTCCCAATTAGGGCTGAAGAGGGTTAAAGTTACTGGTCTTGGCTGAAGATGACTGATAGATAGCTCTGCCATGTACAAAACCAACACCAGAACAAACACAGCTGGTACCTGCAGCACCTCACCCCATCTCACAGCCAGTACAATCCCTTCTGCCACTACTATACTGGGAGGCTCCAAAGCTCCTGGCCATTTGGCATTGACTTACACCCTGAGATCACACTCCTGCAGTGATACATGGATCAAACAGCCCTTGATAACCATGCACATGCAAAGGTATTTATGAATTCACTATGATTTGCCTGACAAATGCGCCACCAAGGAAAATGTGTATTTAGTTGTGCCAGCTAAACTGCATTTCTGTTATAATCTTGCACCTAAAGCACCACTATCATTGTACTTTCTTGCAAAGAAATTAAGGACCTATGATAGTACCAATAAAAATTATGATGCTGCATGTTCTCTTGCCTCATACAGCAAAATACCATAAGCCTTTTAATAACCATTCTTTATTTCTACATAACAGGGAGGAAAATGAAAGGTAAAGTGAAAGAAGCCAAAGAAGTCCCACGAGACAGTCTTGAAAATTCATGCTTTTCCCAAACCACAAGTAAGGAACCAGATAGTATAATGTATATAAATGAAAGCAGCAGCTCTATTTCATGCTAGTTAGACCATCAGATGTTCAGGCCATCATTGCCAAGAACTCCCATGTAGTTAGTTTTAAAAAGAAATCTCATATATGAGGAAGTAATTTTCTGAATAGATGTTTTTTGAATCACTTGTCTAGTAGGTTTCCACAGAAGTCGTCCTGTCCTCAGAGTAGGCTAGAGGTAGTGCTAAGGCTCTCAAGAGCTGGATTACTCAGAAATTTAAGATACTGCTCATTTTTCAGGTCACACCATGTGCTCAGTGTCTGTTACAATGAAATAGCATCTTTTTCTTTAAAGGACAGCTGTGACAGAAGCTTCCCACCACTCTCTGATGATGTTAAGAAAGTAGAGGAGAAAAGGAATAAACATTGTAGAACTAAACAGCATGGAGAACTTATCTCATTCTTCAGACACTTAGAATTTCGTAGGATTTCCTGTGTGTTTATAAGGGGATTAAATGCAACACTTAGAACAAGCAAGCCCTTGCCACACTGTATGTATTTTCTTTGAGCCTCATGACCAACAAGAAAACCACATGCACCATGTAAGTTATTTTTACCAGCAAAAACAGCATGCTTCCCTGCTGCAAGGGGCTCTCTGCAGCTCCTTGAGCCCTCACCCTCATTGCCCCTGCAGCCAGCTGCTCAGCATCTGCCCTGTCTGCTCCCAGCACACCTCCGACAGAGCTAAGCTTCTTCCAGCCCCTTGCACCCCGTTACTGCATGCAGCGGGATGAGCATCTGGGGAACATAGAGCTGCACAAAATCCATATCATGGCAGTGTTACACACTTCCCTATCTCCTGTTGCACGTCCTGAAAACCCAGTCACAGCATGGCTGCAAGGACACAGTGTGCCTGAGGTCACAAAGAAGCTACAATATCGCCAGGAATTTAAATCAGGCCCTTGAATCCCAAAGCAGCGTCCTAATTCCTGGGTGATGCTTCTCCATCAGTGCAGAAAAGGGAGAGAGGGGGAGGACAGTGGCAGTCTTCAAACCCCATCAACTCCTCTGCCGCAAAGTCATCCCACACCAGACAAATCAGCTTCAGTCTGCAACTAAGGAGAAAGCCCAACCAGTTGCTCTCATTAGAAAAAAAATAAATAAATAAGGAAAAAAAAAAAGAAAAAATGAGAGAAAAAATATGAGAGAGAAAGGAGGAGGTTTAACTGGAGTATTATCAGAGATTTGGAAGTATTAAGAGCCCATTCAGCTGTGTCCTTGCTAACAGGTGTCCCCAGCAGCAAAATCCAATTAATATGGAGGGGATTTCTGGGAACAAGGGGACGGTTAGGTCAGCCAAAAATCCCACGTTAAAACCAGGGGCTTGTTTATGGCTGTTAGGCCAAGACAATTCTGATAAAACTGCAGACATTCAGGTGGCCCTCGGCTCACTGAAAGGCTTTGTAAGGAAATTATCAAGCTTTTCACGCTGCAGTGGCACAGACACGTCTGCAAAACACTGGCAAGGAGCCAGCAAAGCCAAAAATGCCCTGTGCTGCTGTATTACATGCTAAGAACCACTTTTCTCCTGCCTTATCCTCGCTTTCTGTCGCCTTCCTGAGAGTTCTGGTCTTTACCCTCTCTCATTTTCTTTGATCTGGTTCTCAAGAGAAGAACATCTGATCCCAGTAATCTCAAAAGAGCCACAACAGTGGGAGGCCCATTAAATCTCATTTTCAGCTTGTCCTGAGAAATTGAGAGGAGGGAGAGGACGAACAAGAGAATGCCAAGCAGGGCTGTTGCTGTAAATAAGAGGAAACAGAGGGCACATCAAAAAGGGAAGAGGTTGTGGAAGGATCAATGGTCCCAAGCTAGAGATTAGTGAAGACACACCCCAGCTGGCTTTCTGCAAGAAGCAAATGTCTTTGGTGAAGGAAGCATGAAATAAAATACTGGTAAAAGCCTGTGCTAATATGGCATCAAGATTCTAAGTGTGAATGCAAAGAGGCCTTTGAGGGCCATCATTACACATTCTGTGTGTTAACGCTGAAGTCAGACTATAGCAGGAATCTAAAACCTAAACCCTTCTAATTCTATTCTGGTCTGGAGGCTCAGAGTTACACTTCCAAACCCCAAGTCTCCAGTGCCCTGTGTTCTGGACTCCCTGCAGACAAAAAGCATTTCTGTTTTGTATTTAAAGGTGAGTACATGCAAGGGTGTCCTTTCAGCAAGCTGATTTTATCTTTCTAAGTTTTGGGGGGGTCTAACCTTGTCAGGCTAACCAGTAGCAAACAGCATGGGAGACAGAGTATAGAATTCCCAGGGGCAGAAAGTAAATTAATCCCTATATAATGCGGTATTTAGTATGCCTATTTACTAGACGTCAGGAAGCCAAGACATTGCCATGAATTCAGTAAACTCCACTCTCAAAGCGATGATTCAGAGAAAGGGTTTTGCAGTTGAAAAGAGACCACACAGGTTACTTCTGATCTTCAAAGTGAGCCTGGAGCTCCGATGACCCTCACGCCTGTGGATGAGTGGTCCTTGGAGGCAACCTGACTCCGTGCACTCTTGGCACGAGTATGACTGGGATGGCATCGGCACTTCCTGTCCTCCAAAGACTTTGGAGGCAGCTGATAAGACTCAGCAGCTCCTAGTAATTAAAGAAACAGGTGGAACAACATAACACCATCACTCTGGAACTCAGCATGATGATTTTTCTGCTGCCCTCATGCTCACACATTTTCCTTTTATTTCTCCCTCCCACTCCATGCCCATCATGAAAAATTAATTTCCCCTTAGTGGAGTTCGCAGGCAGAAGGGGAAGTTAAAAATAAGCTGCTTAAATGCATTTGTTTGTACAAGGGAAAAAAATCCAATAATTTCAGGCCTCAGTGTATCTAAAATTATGTAATCATGTTCACTGGCAGGGAGGAAACATTTTAGCAGGCAAACAGGTGTGCAAAAGCAGACATACCGCGGCAAGCTTGAAATAGCAAGTGGCAGGCTCTCAAGTAAAATAACCATAACGAAATCTAGAAGATTAGAAGGGAAAAGGACACAAACCAGCTATGACTTGACCTTGGTTTCAGCTTACTATAGTTGAAACAACTGAGATACTCATAGCCTTAAGCCTCATCATTTAGTTGAGAGTTGCCTGCGATGAAAGCAGTCAGAGGGAAACATTTTTACACACATTTGTCTGCTCTACTTTTCCTCCAGCTGCTGCCTTTCCAAATTTGATCTCCAGACAAATAGTACCAAGACAGGTGATTTAATTAATGAAGCTACCCTAGGTTAAGGAGCCTACTCCACACCAGAGAAAGGGAAAGGGTGATGAGTATTGGCTCAGGAGCAATCCCTATCACCTCCTAACTCCATTACCTTGGCCACCTCCCACATTCAGGGCCACTGGAAAGGAGTGCATTGCCCAGATGCAAAATGGGATGCAGTACCACCACTCAGATGGAGATGCTGAAAAGCCATGCAGTCCCACAGTCCTCTCCCTCTCCTCACCACCTGGTCTGCTTCTCTGCCATCAAGTCCTACTCACCAGGGCTCGTCCGATCCTAAAGCAGCCTTGGAAAGAGCCCAGGGCACAGAAAACTGACCCTACTAGAAGACAAAAAGAGGAATGGGACCTGCATTGTCCCCTAAACAAGGGACACATCAGGAGAACTGCACAGTGATGGAACCAGGATCAGACAACCTCGTTTGCTGTCAGATGAAGACATCGTAGCCTTTGCACTAGATATGTCATCAACTCATTGTGAAGTCCCATGGCCAAATGCTGAGGCTGGGACGGAACCACCAATTCCCATGAACCTCCTGCTTCCTTTCCCACTCATTCTGCTCCTTCGTAGCATTCACTGTCCCCCCACAAGAAAGTCCCTGTGCTACCAAGGTATTCGGTGCCACCAAAGCTGTGCTTGCTGGCAAGCCAACAATTCCCCAGGAGAGGCACTCAGCCCCAGCACGTTTCTGTTTCGCTGAAAGGTACAAGTTGTGCTGTTTATCCCGCACTTGTGTGGGAGCATGTTTGCATTCTTAAGAGCAGTGGTGCAAGTCACTTTTTCCCTGGGTATTATCATAAAAAGCTAGGTCTCACGCAATTGCTTTTCTGTGCTTCACAAGATTGCCACTTTGGGTTTTGTGCTGGGGCAGCAGGGGTGAGATTAGCTTCCCAAAGAGAATTAAATCCATAAAAGAGGCAGAGGAGAGCTTGCTGGTGCTATTCAGGGGCAATGGAAAGATACGCTCCTCTACAGACAGAGCCTCAGAGCACAGCCTTCCCAACCTTTATTAGTGTTCTTTCACAGCCAAGGAATTTAATTGATCAAAGCAACCAAATTCCTGGCACAAGTGCTTGAAGTTACAAGACTGTTCAGACCTGGTGCTTATAGCCAGAAGCCCCGTGAAGTCCCCTTTGCAGGTTTTGCTCTCCAATTCTATAGGGGAGCATGTCCCAGCACCACAGTAAAGCAGCAGCAACAGAAGACTCTGAAAAGGAGGGAGGGGAAGAGTCCAATTAGACAAGCTCGTAAGGGTTTCATATCAAGTGGGCCTGACTGCCTCAGAAAGTTTGGACAATTAGTATTATCTCAGCCACACAATGCAGGAAGCCAAGGATGGTGATGAAGCGCTACTGCTTCCTCTGCACTATCAGATCCCAGCAGCACCTCTGGCCCAACAGCATCATTTTGTCACTACCATTTTAGCACATGAGGGAGCAAGTCCCTGCTAGGGTGCAAGAAGACAGAGGTGCCGAAGGTAGAGAGGGCAGCTGCTCCAACTCCTCAATCCTTCTAAAGATGCTGCCACAAGGAACAAGCATGAAAATGGGGAGTGGCACAAAACAAATGAAAAGAGAACAATTCCCAGCCAGGACCCCAAAGACACAGGTTTTTAAGGCAGCACTGCCAGGTAGGCAGGCAGCAGGGTCACACTGAGCATTTGACAGGAAGTGCTAGCCACCAAGCAGCACTGGTGTCTGGATGGAGCCAACATCCCACTTCTGTTCCTGGTGGCCCCACAGCTCTGCCAAGATGTCCCAGCTGAGCAGCTTTGAATGCCCCTTGCCTGTTGCTGGTATCTATAAAAAACACCCAAATTACAGCTCTCCTTACAACTCCCCCAAGCAAGTTACTAAAACAGCTCAAAATCAAGAGCAGGGACTTGGCGTGATCCTCAATGCAATTTGCAGGAACAGACTTTTAAAATTAGCTTCACCTGAATATGGATTTCTAAGCAAGAAACCAAAAGTTAAGAGAGTATGACCTTTTGTCATAAATATCTGAGCAAAATACAGTCACAAGAGTCAATCAGTCTGTTGGCTATAAAGATATCTTTTATACCTCCAAAACATCCTCTCCCCACCTGTTCTTTGCTTCTCAGGCTTTTCCAGCCTTAGTTTACATTGAGTTGGTGGTGTCTGAAAGGAAAGCTGCCTATGTTTTATGTTCTTCCTAATTCGCAAGAAAAACAAATGTAAATCACACCTCACATTTGCAGTACTGCAAACAAAAATGTTAGATTTAAGGCTCTGATATGTACAACGGCAGAATCAGAAAGTATAGTCAATGTGATTGGATACCACATAACTGATATATATATATATATATTTTTAAGGAAAATAAAAAGGCTTGAATATGAAATATCATTTCCCCTTGATTCACTTAGAATTCTTTTGCATTAAAAAGGAGAATGCTCCATTGTACAAAGACTGCAGCAAGCTGTGGGAGCAGAGCTTGTATGCTAGAGCAGTGTACTGAACATCATTGTTTATTAAAATTTTGATACAAGGTGAAACACAATTTAGTTGATGTCAGCAACCCTCCTAATTAGGCTTTTTTTTTTTTTTTGTAATGAAAGGGCAGCTTTGTGCCTCCTCTAATCAGCTTGACAAAGGACATATAAAAATGCAAACAGACATAAATATTACCGTAATTACCAATGAGAAACACCACAGACAGCTGCAGGAAGTAGCTACAGATCTGCTTGCAGACGTAATGGCTGAATCTTGTGGGTTGCTTGTTCTACTATGGAAAAGAAGGGCATTTTGTAAACCATAAGCCACTAATTATAATCTAAAACCAACCTCAAATTTGCAGCTTTTTCCCCAGGCTCAGAAATATTCAGAAAGTACCCCTGACTAAGCACAGTCTATTTTCCTGATCACTAGTTCTGTAAACACTGACGTGTCCCAGTTTATGAGCTTTCTACTCTGCCCACACCGGGCCTTTCTTCTGATCTAGTGGATGGGAAAAGCTACCCATCAGTCCCCGGCCCAGAGCACAGATTGCCAGCTCTACAAAGAGCTGCAGAGGCAGCAGCAGTAGCAACATCAAAAGTAGGTGCAAGGGAAGGTATCACTACCAGCATCAGAGTTACTATGCAAATTAAATGATTCAGTGTAAGGGTATGTTAATGCCTGCATTAAGCCTCTGAACATACCCAGTGTGAACCATTTCCAGAAGCCTAAGCAGATTCATTCTCAGCTGGAGGCTTGTATAATTAATAAAGGCACTGCGCCTACTCTCCTGACCCAAGTGGCGAGGTACCAAACCATTTATAGCTTTATAGGTTAACACCAACATCCAAAAATGTATTGGCAGCTCGTGCAGATCCTGGCACATTAATGTGATGTGTTCCCAGCATGAAGCACTACTTAATAAGCGGGTCACTGCATTCTGCATTAGCTTCAGTTTCTGAGTGGGCTCAACGTATAGCCCCATGTAGAGTTTATTATGGCAACCACATCTCAAAGGGACAAAGGCAAAGATAAGTGAAGCAAAGTCCATTTGAAAAAAAAGAAAGTAACGCTGTTCACACTGGAGCTAAAGGCATTTTTACAAGGGCCCTGCCACTGTTCAGACGTCCTATAGCATCCTTCAGTTTAACACATTTGAAGCAATTCACATGTTAGAGGGAAAGGTGGTTGCTCCATCACATAACAGAATCTGAAGAGATTCAACTCGCTCCTGTAGACTCTATTTCACTCCACCCATCTGCAACAGTCCTCATTTCACCCATGTGGAAGAGCAGCCTATCTCACTCTCAATTCCAGCTCAGACTCATGTAGCTTGTGCGACACTTCTTCACTAGAAGTGATTTGTAAGAGTTTGTTCTTGCACTTGCTGCTCATGGACCTTCTTTCAAAGTGGCAGTTACCATTTAACCAAGCCTTCATTCTTGGGTGGGTCTCCATAGCTCAGTGCAAAGGCAGTCCAGTTTTTGGTGAAGACAGTCTAACAGGAAGCAGGCTGACTGCACTGTGGTGTGTTAGAAAGCTCAAAGATGTAGTCAGCTAATTCTGTGCAGAAACCAGAGGGAGATATGTACAGTGCTACATGTTTGCATATGTGCAGTTGCATACTGGAAAATAAGAATGGCAACTACCAGCACAGACCAGTGAGCTCAAGTTTCCTGGCCCAGATCAAGTCATAAAGTAAAGGAATGATCTATTGCATATGTAGTGCATTAGAGCTCTTCATTAACAGAGAGACTAATCAATTTATGGAACTCGTGAATCAGTAAAGCTATTACTTATAATGATTATTGGCAAATTAACATATCACAGTGTGCTGACCCCAATCCATCTCCAGCAATGCTCCCCCATACACAGCCAGTAAAGAGCCCTGCTCTATTCACTGCATTTCCACTCAGCTCAGCTGGGCTGGTTCCACTCTAACATCAGGTATAACGGACACCCTCCAAGGTTTATACTTTGATAATCAGTCATGCAGACCTTACAGAAGACAGTAAAGCAATAAACCTGAGAAGTCTACAGACAATGCTACACTCAGGCTCTGGGTATGAGTTTCAAATCCAGTGAGAGGTTATCTGTGTGCAGACTCAGTGGCTAGTTCAGCCCATGAAAAAGAAACGGATCCCTCGCCAAGCTCTGCTGCTGATCCAGCTGGCCATTCAACATCTGCTCCTACTCTGAAGGTAACACAATCCATTACCTCCATTTGGGCCCAGCCTTCACACCACAAGGACCCCGGTGAGGAAGAAAACCCATTTGCACACTGAAGGGCCAGGCTGCCTTCACTACAATAGCTCAGCAGTCCAGCAGCCTGAATCAGCCGGATTGGGATGCACACAAACACCTCCACGCAAGAAAAAAGGAAAAAAAGAGTGGTATTATTCAAGCTACACTCAGCCACAGAGCGCAGTAGGCCACATATACAAAATGACTCTTTATTAGCAATCCTGCGGCTTTAAACCAGAGGAGACATGGGCTTTGAAATCCTACAGACAGACAATCGTTCCCTATTTAATTCTACCAGGCTTTTTCACAGAGGCTTTTTACGGTCTAAACTGACATTCTTCTCTCTATTCATTACCACATTCCTGCCCTAAAAACTGTATGACAAGGGAAAGGAAGTGGAAAATTCATTTACAGTGCAAACAAACATGCTGAAAACATTGCACATTTAAAAATAAATTAAGTTTAACCATACTTTGCAAAGGTTAACTTCTTAGGTTTTATTATTGGAAAATATCAAAACATTGTTCATTTATTGCAGGGCTCTCCTGCCTGCTGCTTTGTTTCTGGGTCATGTAAGTGTCATGAAGGGTCAGCTCCACATTACTTACAAGCCACGCTTGCTTAACAAAGTAATCCACAATCTTTCCAACATCTATCCGCTACTAAGCGCTCTCGTTTAGGATATTGGCGACATCAGCAAGGTTCAGTGATACAAGGAGGCTTCTACCTACCAGCTGAATCACTGGCCCTCTGAACGTACACATCAAGGGCTGGAAATTTCAGCTGCTTTAAATCAGCATTTCACCACTGAAATCAGAGGTGGCATGCCGCTCTTGACCAGTGAAAAGCTCATCCCTGACTTTGGTCAAGCTGCTGTTTACTAAGTTAGGGTTTAATCAAAGCTCATCATTGCCTTTGCTCATTCATTATAGTTTGGTTTGGTCCTCAAAACAATAGCCCCACCAACACAAAGAGTGACCAAAATTGCAGGATGTTAACATAGGGCTCTGTACACTTCTCCAACTTCCAGAGTTCAGCATTCTGGCCATGGGTTGTGCCTATACAGGATTTTTGGGCCAGACACAGATCCATGCCGACCCCACAGTACCATGTAGTTCAAGCTCCTTTTCCCCTACTTGTGCCCTTTGTTTCACAGGAGGGAAGACAAGCATCAGAGACCCCTGCAAATTCCATCTAGGTCCCACTTTGGGAAGACTGGAAGAAGACAAAGAGCACAAGACACTGTACCATGTATTCACAGGTCCATTTAGAAACCCTTCTCCCTTCTATCTATGTGCTAAATTTGGACGTACATACTTGAGGCTACACATGCCAGGGAACAGGACCTTGCTGAGATGGGGGAAAAACATCTTAAACTAGTAGTCCAGTTTGAAGTAAAGCCTCAGACAAGATGGAGTAAGTGTTTAAGAGCTAGTAAGGTTCTTAATGGATTTCATCCTCATGTGCAAGTTAATTGTCTTTCCCTTTCTTGGTGCCATCACTCCACAGCTCCCTCTTACTGAGAGCTGCCCAGTCTTTTGATTAGTGCTACAAACATGCATATTTTAATCATCACCATCCTAAATGGACTCTACAGAATAATCTGCAGAAGCCCAGCTGCAGTATTTACGTTTCTACAGTGAAAATCCCCAGGGGAAAATAGAGGTGGGGGTGGGGAATGGACCCTTTCTGTCTTCTGAGCACTCAGTCTAATTACATTCCTAATAGTGAATTTATGGTATCTTATCTTGTGTAGGCTGAATACACTATCTGGGTCACCAGATTTGATATGACACTAAAAAGAAAGAGTGAATCACAGTTAAGCAAAGCTAGAGAACTGGATGGCCAAGTTTTTGTTCTGTCAAGCACCAACATTTCATCACCTTGAGGGCATTATTAAACTTACCAACCCTTTTGCTCCTCTTATTAGTCAGACATTTCCTGGAGAACAGGAAAGGAGGAGGGGAAAAGGCACTAAAACATACTCATTCTCCAGAGACTTGAAGACATTTGTCCATTTTATGACTCTTACTTGTTCTTTCTCCCCCTGTTCTTCCCATTGTGCCTCTCCACCATTTGGACCATGTTGACATCATTCCTTTGTTATCTTCTTAAATTAGCTGTAATGAAGTCCTTTGAGCTACATATGCATGCCTTATTTTTTCAGTTTTTGCTTCTCTGAACAGTCTCCATTCACTTTCCCTCACATTCGTGCCTCCCTTCCCCCAGCCCACAACACGCTTTCTAATCTGCTTTTCATTTGTTCCCTTTCACCTTTGGTTACCCAGTGGCCAATAGCCAATGTACTTTACAAAATAAATTGCATTATAACTGACTCTCATTGAGAAGTGACATGCACCCATGTGGAGAAAGCTGAGCATTTAGAGCAGGAACCATCTAAAATTTCAATGCCCCAAAATACAAGGACAAAGGGGAGGGAGGGGGGAACAAGAGGAGATAGCGTGAAAAGCGCCTATAAGGGCATTTATAATTTCTGGCACGTGCAAACAAGTCTAAGGGATGTTTGTAGCCATAAAACCACTGGACTGAAGATCATGCAACTGTACTACCACAGCCTGTCTGACTACCTGACCATACTTGACTAGATTGGAAGCTGTTTTTATGTAGCAACCTTCATGATCATGGTTTTTCATAGCACTTTACAGAATAATGAGTTAAAAAACGACAACTATTATGCAGTTAACGATAGCACACAGGCAACCTTGCACATACAGGATCAACTGTGTTGAAAAGCCAGGGTGCAGGGCAAACAGGTTATTCTTTATCTTTTTGTTTTTAGAAGTGCTTTAGTTTACTCTTTAGCTTACTCTTCACAAGGTGATACAAAAGCTGGGCTGTCTTCACAGTAAAAAAAAAAAAAAAAAAGGCATTTACTGAGTGATAGCTTGCTTAGAATTGAATAGAAGGGCTCTTAAGTCCAACAGCTGCCTCCTACTGCCTATTGGTAGGATGGAAATATTTTCATAATCCAGTATGATGGCAAATAAAATGGTTTTCATCATTGCAGAGCTTTTTGAGAATCTGCCTTAAATATATGAACTGGAATGGCTCAAGAAGAAAATGGAGAAGATACCATGACCTAATGGCTTATTCCAAGTTGCAGCAGCAGTTTCCTATACAGTCTCAGACTTGTCACACACTGTTAACTCCCTTCCTGGATATTTATAGATTTTTATTTTATACACATATGTACATTTTTGTGGTTTTTTGTTGTTGTTGTTTTGATTTTTCAATTAAATCCTGAAAATCCATTAAAAAATAGGTAGCAGTATCACATTGTGTGGCATACTCTATAAGCTAGTAACACGGGACCCATCCTTCTTCACTGCATACTGGCTGAAATAGCAAAGCACACTGGTTTGCGAGATACCTTCTGGAAGATGGGTTGGTGAGAAGCCCCTATCTGGCTGCTCCTCTTTCTCTAGGAAGCACCAGAAATCCAGTCTTTGGGGGTGGGCCGAAGTCCTAATCCTGGAAATGGTGTCAGGCTCATAACCTCTACTGACAGAAATGATTCAGATTACCACCGATTACACTTTCCTGGCCAATGTCCTTTCTACAAAAAGCTATACAAGGTTCAACCAGCTGAAGCCATTGTTTTGAAGTTAATTTGCAATCAAACACAAAAAGGAGCCCACACCTTCCAGCACAAGGTCATTGTCCCAGAACCTGATTTTTTTTCTGTAGTTTTTCAGTGTGTATTTTCTTGTTTAAACAGAAGCCAAGATTAGCAGTAATAGTGTTCTACTTTTGAGTTTCATTTTTTTTCTCCCTCAAATGCAAACTATATTCAGAACTTTTCTTATCACTCCTTTCCACAGTAGCTTTGCAATTCTCCTCAGTGTTTCCCAGCAGAGCAATAAATACCCTGCAAAACCTCAGCAACTTTTGTAACAGCGATTATTAGGAGGAGACCACAACTGCTTAATAGTAGATACTCCTTAATTTAGGAACAATAGATACAAGAAAGGCAACATGGCTCAGCAAAATGGAATTTGAGACACTAACTGCCTGTGCCTGTTCCCCTTCCCATTTTCTAGCACATTGTCTAGCTCATCCTTTTAGACTTTAAGCATAGCAGAGCAGGATTTTTTTCCCCATCTCCATACAGGACGAAACACAAGTGCCCTACTAAAGAACATCAGGACCTTTTCATGTGTATGTTGCAGTTACTGAGCCATACAGATAGCACAACAATTTCTCAGCTACACTGATACCTCACTTTTAAATGATTCATAATTCTGCCTATCTACCTTGGATTTTACGTAAGAAAGGCAATTCTCCAGCCTATATGGTTACAGCGAACTTTCAAAACAAACACAGTGCAGAAAGATGTTGTGACAAGTTACCTGCAAACCTGGCAGATAATAGCTCTCAGAGGTCAAACTACTCCATTTATCCAAAAGAAGCGTTAACTCTTACATCTGATAAGAATATCAATGTCACTATTCAATATGTGACACGTTCTCTTTGCAGAAGTACAAAGACAATCCATTTATCCATTAGTGCAAGGTGTCACATCAATTACTTGGATAGATGCATCAGGGAAACTCAATTGCTCTCATAGATTTTTTCCCAAAGTTGAAGTTGCATGTGCTCCAGCCCCAAAGGAAGGAAAAGTATACATTCTACTATATAAAATCTTCAGTACTACTTAAAGAAGAAATCTCAGCTAGCTCCCAAAACTTATCAATTGCAAAATCTCTCATCAGTGTCCCATCCGAATATCTGTTCCCCTGCAGCTACAGGGCAAATGCTTCCCTTCAGTTCAGGGATCTGTGGTGCAATTGGAAATGAAGGCTAGAGCATCAAGTATTAGTAATACTTAACCCCTCCCTGTCCCCTGCATGCATGCATCAGGCATTATCACTATTTTAGACACAGCTGCTACAGCAGTGGAAGTCTTTGTGCAGTACGAGAGCAGAGGTGGGTATCTGTCCAACAAGATTTTTAATAGGGCATGGAATATCAGAGAAGGAGCAGAAGAGTGACAGCAAAGTACATAGTAATATGACACTTCCACCCTCTCCCCTTCATTGCCCAAATTTGTGTGCAGTAAAGCATCTCATGCATTTCTTTCTGTGGGCATTTGGGTGGGTACTATTGAGTCCAAAGTAGTGCCGTGTTTGTAAGGGAGCTGAAGTGCTTGGTGACTAGATTTCACCTCTGCAGATGTGAATTCCTTTCCCTCATCCCAGGCAGAGATTGTTATTCAGGTGACAAAGCAGTACCTACGCTGTTTCTGGAAGTGTTCCCCCCAATTACAAGGGCTGATTTCTGGACAGCCAGATAGTTCCCCACTTCTCATATGATACCAGTCCATGCAAGAGATGTACAGAAGACAAAAAAATGGCATTCAGGGCCACTGGATCCACATTACATGTTTCTAATCTCATTAGCCCAGTATTATGGTTTGGGAGTCATACTGAAACTCCCAAGGGCAGAGGCCTTTGACCAAACCTGCAGTTCCATGCATCTCTTATGTAGTATCCAGGATCCACTTTAAAGCATTATTTATTAGCTTCTAGAATCACAGCTGACAGCATACCACAAGCAAGGCTAACACCAGTTTTCCCAGGACTGGTAGATGTCAGAAATCCTCAAAATTTGGTGAAAAAGTTGCATCTCAGGAGATTCCAACAAACCAGGCAGTTCAACATACCTCACTCAACTTCTGCAAGCACAGTTAACTTTCAGGTCCTGACCTTATCTGGAAAAAGATAGCACAAAGGCAAATACAAGATGTAGGGTTTGAGAAGCAGCCAAACTTTTTCAGGCTATGGAAATACCTAATTCACTCCAAGTTTAGCACAGCAGCCTAGGTCTGTGTTTTGTTTTATTTAAAGCAATTCATTAAATAAATTCACGGAATAGTGAGGGACTGTGTTCTACAGAAATGCTTCAGAAGGGCAAAAAGCAAGCTGGACTCATTGATCTTTTCCATCCTACACCCTCATAGGGGAACCCCTGTTTAGAGAGTTTATCCACAGTGATTCCTGAGCTCATTTCAGTCTATCATTTCAGTCCCAAGTGCTCCAACAGTTAACCAGAAGATACCTAATAGCAAAGCAGCTCCACTGCTAACATTTTTTGTAGGAAAGGTATGCACACATACATTAGTCAAACTATTATACTGTAACTTAGACGCTTGCACAGTTACTAATGCTAGGCAGCTTTCTTCTATTTTTGGAGGTTAGCAAAGTGATCCGAAAGATGTGGTTTCAGCTTATCTGTGATGTCGACCTGCGTTTGATCAACAGCTCTATCCCACCCCCAGCCTCTTTTTTTGAGGATAAATAGGGATGGAAACCACATTTGAGAAAGATAAGCAATATTGTACCTCTCTCACTCTGCAGTCCTGTGATTCAAGCCCTCTCCTGGGAGGCAGGAAACTCTCTTCTGCTTCACAGTCTAAACCAACCTCCCCAAAAAGCAAGCCCAAATCCCCGTGGTAGCCCAGCCTCTCTTCCTTGGTCTCTTGTTGATGACTTTCTCATCACATGCGAATACTCACCACAGCAGCAGAGTGATGTGGGTAGGCATTCTGACTAAGGAGTGTTCAGTTGTTCCACCCAGTGAGAAATAGAGGAGGGGGTGGTCACCTTAGATGACCCTGGTCCCAGTACATACAGTAAGATATCAAGTGTTCAGGGATTCAAGTTGGGCATACAATGGCCAAAATAGTCAGCTGAACAGGGAGAAACCAAAAAGAAGGGCCCTGTTACTTATATCTCATCTCCTTGTCGGACATTTTCTCAACTCTAAACTTAATTTTGCCACCTATTTATTAACTATTGACAAATAATCAAGTGCTGGCAAACTAGGCATTAAACAAACTGAGCAGCAGTATCAAGTCATTTCATAAAGTAGAAATAACACATCAAAGGCTACAGTCTTATGGCAATACAAACTCTAGCTAAAGGCCACACCACACATATGCTTCTTCATCTGTTAAGGTTATTAAAAAGGCAAACACAGCTGTATTTTTTAATAAAATAATTAGCTCTGTCAGTATGTTTTGAGTGATATTCCCAATTTTAGATTCAAGCTCCATCCCATTTGAAGTAGCATATGACTGCAAACTGTATCACAAAATAAAGCTACAGAGGTACTTAATAAATGATTATTAACTTAATATTGTAATGACTTGAACCTGTAAAGCACAGTCCTGGAAGGCCATTGTAACTCACAGACGTCAAGTTGTCTGTCACTCAGCCTCATACAGAAAGCTCTAAGCTACAATCCTATGACTCATTGCAGTAATGATCCCAGAAAAGCTGCTTGAAAGCATCTCATGCTTCCAATAGACAGCAGGCAGCCTCCAGCCAGCACAAGTGGCTGTTTGTGAACTTCCCCGCAGCAGGGTTAGTTTAAGTAATAATAATATTTATATTCTAAAGAACACAGTTTAAATACACCTCCCACACAATGAGATTTCCTATTTTTAGAAGGGAGACGTCTGCACATCAGGGGAAAAAAAAAAAAATGAGCCAAACAAGCAGCAAAAACAGTGCAAGGAGTTTGAAATCAGAGTTCCATTTTCTATGATTTCACTGGGGAAGGGAACATTTGATTTTATTTCTTTTAGCCACCACCAGCTCTGAGCACCTTTTTCACTGAAGTTAGCAGAAGTGGCAACATCCAAAGTGAACTCAGTGAAGCTGACATGGATGGACTACGTGTCCCAAACACTGCATACCAAAGGTTAGTCTGCCTATAAGGTGCACGTAACTCTTTGCCTGACAAAAAGGGACCGACCAAACTTCAGTCCCTCCATGCTAAGCGAGTTCCTGATGAGGAGTGCTGGGTCTGAAATGCACCTTTCAGAGGTACCTTCCAAGTGTGGGTAATCACATCACGCTAACCCCAAAGCGCCCTACAATGCAAAATGCTATTGCTCAATGCTAGCACTGCATCTCATTGGGGCTCTCTCCCAGCCTCACGAGACTGGGTTTCATGCTGGGAGGAAGAGAGAGAGTACTAAGAAATCCTAATAAACCCATTTTCTAAATCTGGGACATGTCATTAATTACGTTAATAATGCCTGAAAGTCAAAGACAACTGAGCAGGCTACTGAAGTTAGAAGTTGGGTTTGTGTTTTTTAATCGCAACAGCAAAGCAGAGGGGCATGAGTACATAATTGCAATTTGCTGTTCTTTTCTGCTGTCCCCTTTGATGGAGTTTCTTCCTGCCATATAGGTCACTGATGTTCCCTCTCTCCTTGTGGGAACGTGCAGCCATCACTCTCATGTCTGCAAGAGAAAATCTGCACCCAGGGCCTTAAACAGAAATAAACTTCTCACCTCGAGCAGAGCAAGCAGTCGATGCTGTTTGAGCCCCTTTCACAACTGGCAATTTTTGTACTGTGGGAATTTTACTCTGAGTCCAGAAGTAATACCTTCCTATAGATAATATACTAAGAAAGATATGGTGATTATAGAAATTGCTAAAACAGAAAAGGTGGCAGGTAATGACATCAACGTGAAGGCACAAATTCCCTGCAGACAGAGCCTAAATAAAGAAAGGAAAATAGACTTTGCAATGGCTGGGAAATGGACTAAGCAAGTAAAAACAAATAGACACACACAGAGTTAATGTGCTCTTACAAAACTAGAACCGGAATTTCAAGATTTATTGGGGCATAGTTCATATGTATGCATTTGTCTAAATTCACCTCAAAATTGCTCTATACTGTACACAGTCTGCCAAGAATTAATAAAAAGAATATATGTACATTTCTCTGTATTTATTCCCTTCTGCCAATATTTCACATAAACAGACCAGAGGAAGAGGGAAAAAACACACATACAGATACACAAATAAAATGGTTGAACACTGTGCAATCCTTTAAGGTTTTTGGCTCCAAGCTTTTTTGTAGCTGCCAAAAATAAAAATAAAAGAAGCAAAATGTTTTCACTCAAGCAATCAAACAGCACTCACATCCTATTTAAACTCCAGTAACAGACTGCCAGTAATGCTCTGTGCTAACACCAAAGCAGAGAAGATATACATAGAACTAAAAAAAAAATTCCTTGGATTGGGTTTTTTGTCTCATCCACTCATTCCTCACAAGATCCTATGTACTGACAGAGGTTACCTTGCTCCTCCACGTGCTAGCCACACTAAACTTTTACAGCTTCCCATAATCACGGGTAAATGTGTACTGGTGCTCAACCACTTCCCTGCAATATGAAACATACATACAATGAAAACAATTATTCCTACTTTTTATGCTCCTTCCCTGCAGACAGCTTTCCTTGCACAACAAGTCACCAAAGCAACTTCTTGGTTTGTCAGCAGACAGTGCACGTAACATAACCAACAGGCCTTACCTGTCATGCAAGGAAAATCTCTGAAAATATCATTTTTCCTACTATAATATCACAGAGTGATAGAATCATCAAGGTTGGAAAAGACCACTAAGATCATTTAGTCCAACCACCAACCCATCACCACTATGCCCACTAAAAATACATTAATTTTCTCAGGAGTTTGGGACCACAGCACATTGGTTCTCCTCAGAATTTTACTACCTGCATCTTGTTGTGGTTATTCTTTCCATATCTCATAAACAAAACCTCAGGACTGAACAATGCTTCTAAGGATTCATCCCTCCTGAGTGCACACCTATCGCAAAAATAAAAAGACAATCCTGGTGCACAACTTCATCAGAAAAAAAAAAAAGAAACATGCTTTCCTTTTGAAGGTTTCTGCAGAGAACACGTTACAAGAAGTATGTTGAGGTAGGCAGGAAATGTTGCTTTTGTGATGTGAGACTTCAGAGCAGAAAAACAGAATATACTTTTTGAAGTTTCACTCTGCCTTTTTTTTTTTTTCCTCCTTTTTTCCTCTCAAAGCTGCTGCAGTTCAGAGCTATCAGCTTTATTTCATTCACGGGTCCTGGCCCAGTTCCAGAGGACAGGTCTCCCTCTGATAATGCTGGATACTTTTAGGAGACGTTTAAAAGCTCCATCAGGAACACAGTGGTCTGAAAGCTTGCCAGAAATCTGACTGACTTTATACGCTCTATTAGTGGTCAGCCTCACTAGCGGAATTCGCGCTCACTGCCAAACTGCTCTGGCTGCAGTTCGATGTACTGCGCGGGCTGCAGCTGATGCAGGCTAAGAGGTCCCCCCCCAGCCTGTCACCACCTTCCTGCCAAAATTCACCACTCCCTTCTATCTGACAGTGCAGTTTCCCTCACCCTCTTAACCAGCTGTGCTCAAGCAGGCTGGGCTAAAAAAGGCCATGCTGAGAAATGCTCCAGCTCCCCGAGGAAGAGAGCAGGCAGGGTATGGGCAGGGTTCAGGGGAAGCAAGGAGACCAGTAACAGTTTCAATTTGGAAGAGCAGAAGAAGTGATGGGCGCTCCTCCTGCAGGCTTCCAGCAGCTCCACTGACACAGGGAGGCTGCAAGAGGCCTGTGCTCTGCTATCATCAGTACAACACTCAAAACACACAACCAAAAGGTTTAAGGCACAAGGACAGAACCTCTAGTTATCTCCAGGCCATTTTGTTCACAAGGAAACTTGCATGTGTTTCTATTAATAGCAGTAATAGATTATCCACAAGGGATGAAAGGAAGCTAATGCTAAACTCAGTGCATGGGTTTGTCTGGAGACAAAAAACCAGCATAACCCTAGATCCAGTGCAGCCCCCTAGCCTGGATCTAGGCTATAGCACATTTCAGAGTGTCTGAGGGCATCCAAACACCCCAAGGATATGCCTCTACCATTCAGTGATCCCATCCATTCCCACTCCCTGAACAGATACTCCTACAAAACTGGCTCTTGGTTTTTACCGTGACACTCTATTTTAATTAAAATGGACAAACCAGATAGGTGATTCATAAGGAAACCTCCTCAGCAATAACAAATGTTTATTTGCTTGGATTGTGTATTTATCTCAACTATTGAAACCATAAAGAAAAAAATAAATAAATAAAGCTAGAGGGATGAGACGCAGACAGCCCTCAGGAACATCTTTGTAAAATCACCTCTTCCCGTACCCTACCACAGGACTACTTGTGGCTCACTAAAGTTGGTGCTTGGACTCCTCTTTCTTTTCCTATAGCTTATGGAATATTTCACCAGGTCACTTCCCACCACCTTCCTCAGCAGTAAAAATCTGAAACAGAATAAATTCCAGCAATCTTGATGCCACGGCTTCTGAGATAATCCTAGGAGAGTGAACTGGGCCCATGAGAGAGGACGTGTGCTCCCTGGAATATAATGAGATACCTGCTGTCATTAGCAAAGGCCAAGGATGTTGTGCAACAAATTAAGGCATACATAGCATAGAAAAGCCCTTACAAGATCCCATGTTATCTCACCTGATGGTGAGCCATGATGTGTTTCCATGGGACTTCACAGAAATGGCATAAGGTGCCACTATAGCCCAGTATCTCCAAAGGTTACAGCACTCCACCAAGAAACACTCTCTTCTACTTCCAGGATCAGCAGATTTTCCTGACATTCTTCCCTCCTATGGGAGGAATTTGTCTTTGAGATGACCATGTCTACTAATCAGGCCAGGAATCAGCCAGCCTCTAGCCCTTCTACCGCAGGAAGGATGACATCTTCCTGGCACACAGAAGGAAAGCGGAAGATATGATTCAAGGCACTGAAACTGTGGCAGTACTGAGCTTTGGAGGTACCAGAAATTCCAGAAATTTGTGGTTCTAGTAGTAGGGATGTTGGTGTGGCATGTATAAGCACATCCAGCTGCAGCACAGACATACTCAGACACCAAACCTCTATGAATTAAGCACTGCTGTCCTCATCTCAGAATGATTCACTTGGACGCTAAACCTTCAAATGTCACTATTAACTCACTAGACAGCAAAATAAATAAATAAATAAATAAACACAAGAGAGAGTGGGAAGGAGTGGATTAAGTCTGCATGATTAGTATGAGTTACAGCTCATTTTGGCAACACCAGTGAATAGGCTATGCACTCACCACTTTTTCCTTGCATTCAAGAAGCTGAGTCATCAAGGCATGCCATCTGAGACCATCAACAAAGAAAGGGTCTAGGTTTCAAAGGGAAGCCAAACCAGAGGAGCCAAGCAGAGCTCATGGGTATATTCCAAGCCCACAGAGGGAGAGCTCAAAGGGTCTGAAAGAATTTGCTCAATACAATTTACCGTAAGAGAAACATATGATTTTCCAAATGTAGCCACCATTGTGGAGGCTTAAGGAACTTTTCCACAAAGTCTGTGCCACCAGAAGATGAATTTCTGCTCTCTTCCCAAGTCAGATGCTTGTTACAGCTCCCTTTTTCCTAAGCACACATCTAACTGGAGTTTTCTTGATGCAGTTGCCAAGGTCCAGTCTTCCTTGACCCAAGCTTTGCTTCGTACACCAGAAGTGAAGGTACAAGATTAGTTTAAATGTTGGATGGAAGCTGTTTGCTAAGCTGACAGCGTGCCAAGCTTATATGGTTTTGCTGAAGAGCATGCAATGCAAATCCTGCTGCATTCTGTTGAGTGTGGGTGAGATAGTAGAGTGGAATCTCTATCAAATACAATGGAAATAGAGATTTTGTGGTAACGAACAAAGAATTTATTGCTGCAGGCAACAGCACAAAGATTCATACCAGCTAAAGGATGTAGGGCAGAGTAAAGTGCATAGTTTAAAGAATATGGACAAAAATAAATAATTTATGCTAATGCAGGATGTACCACAGAGAGGGGAATGCATGGACAGGAAAAGCCCCTCATTCTTATTTCACTTCTAAGGTTGCTGTGACCACAGCACAATTTATTTAATACCATAGTCATGTGCCAAAGGGATTGAGAGCTTGGAAATCTTAGAAGTAGCACAACACTGGCATTCTCACTTTTTGGAAGAGTCTTGCCATAACTATGGGGAGACAGTCAGTAAATTAATTGGGAATGGTATCACTAGGCATGTCACGAATGTAAGAAAATAGAACAGGAGACAAATGCACAAGAGGACTGAGGCTACAGGTCAAAGGAGATTTTAACCAGGGCTGTGGCACATCAGTCCTCTTCATGCTCGTGTGTATTCCCTCCTTCACTGCTTCTGCGAGGTAACTGGTAATATGATGAACTAGCTCTCAACCAGCAGCATCAAATCCAGACCCCTGAAGCAATTCACTCTGTAATTGCAGGAGCAACAGTCTGGATACCAAGGAGAGTGGAAGGATAAGTCGCAGGATGTAACAGTCCTGCTGAGAGTTACTGTAACTGCTTTGAAACAGCACATATAAGCAGGACAAGAAAGCAGAGATGCATCAAGTGGCAGCATGCAAAAGACATGCAGCTAAACAGTGGGAAAGATAAAAATATATCCCAATGCTTGACATTGTCAGGCAGACTAAACTATGCTATATGTCTCGTTTGTGCTTCCAGCAGAAGAAGATAAGAGTCAACAGCTGTCTGAGGTCATTCTAACCTGCTTTTTTTTGAGAATCTGCTTTGTCAGGGGGGTTGGACTCAATGATCTCTTGAGGTCCCTTCCAACCCCTATGATTCTATGATTCTAACCATCTATTAAATAAAGTATACAGTCCTTTCTCTAAACATTGTAGAAGAATCTCAAGAGGTGGCTTCTTTGCTCAGTTTTCTACCCAACAACCATTCCACGTTTTTCCTCAGGATTATACTCATAGTGATTCCCTGTATTCCTGACACTTCACTGCTCTTTTTGTGACTCAAAAGCATAAACACATACATCCATCTGGGCTGGAGATCCCTGGACCTCTTCTGACCTACTTCAAGACTAGTATCCTGCGCGCTGGGAAGTGTCACCAGACTTCTTCAGGCTAAATTTACTGCTCACCTTTCTCTTCAGTAAGCATTCTGCTGCTCATCACTTTCAAGTGTATTTCAGCTAAACTGAATTATTTGAAATAATGGGTAGTCCTATTTCTCTTTTTGAAAGATTTAAGCCAAACCCTCTTATACACGACTGTGGTGTAGCTGCTGCTTGATACTATTAAAAAAAAAAAATATGAGAAAAAAGAAAACAACAACCCTGTAAGTCCAGAAATATAGTTCCCCCCCCCCAAAAAAAAAATCCACTTTTAGAAAATATATTCAAATCATCCACTCAAGAACAAATTCTCCCAAAGCCTCACCCTGTCGCTGAAGCACAATATTCAATATTGCCCATTACTTCTATATATTCTGGGAAGGAAGAAAATGGACCAAGAACATTTCAGACTTGTTTTCTACAAAAATTCATGTAAGCATTGCTAATATCTATTACAGATGTGCAAGTTATGTTTGGATACAGGCTCCAGAGACTCACAGCTTTCAGCCATATACAGATCAACAAAGACTGTCAAAATAGCTCTTCTCAGTTTCCCACAGTACCAATTCTCTTTTCCAAGAAGGCATAAGCCATTAGTGTGCCACTGCAAAGTGACTGGTTTGTTTTCTGCTATGCAGAGCAACAACATGAGAGAGCCCTTGAACAGGTGCAGACTGATTTCCCTTGTAAAAAAAAAGTCACCTACCCCCCTCCCCAACATCTCTAAAGTAAATACAAACAATAAGGAGCTGCTACACATTGGTAGGGGGTGGGGGAAGCCATCAACATGGAATAAATGTGCTCCTAAGTCCTATAAAGGCATTGGCTAGGTTCATCAGCAGTAGATGGATTTGGAGTTAGGATCATCAGTACAGAAGGCTTTAAAGGTCCCCTTATTTCCAATGTCCTTCCCCTTTTTATGGTGCCTTTTTTTTTTTTTCAAGGAGTAAATTAAAATTGTTGCTGCAGTATTGCTGACCTCTTTCACGCAGGGCATCAAATCTCCAAAGAGCCTCTTAAAGCCCCATCCTTTCCCAGTGCTGTATCCTATTAGTGCACTGACCCTTTGTGCATCCAGCAGAGCTGCCAACCAAATATGCCTTTGGAATCTGAAAGCTGCAGCACAAAGGCAGCCCTTGGGTTTGAATAGGGCAGAGCAGAGGGTTTATTTCTCCTTGGAAGGAGCTCTTCTCCGTGGCTTGGGGGTTACAGCATAGCAGAGGGAAGAGAATTTGGGTCCTTCAGCAGATAAAATTCTTCTATTTAAAAAAAAAAAAAAAAAAGGAAACAAATTTGAACCTACACAAAGGGGTTTCCAGAACAGTTCTCACCAGGTAACCTTGGTTGAGTAAATGGCATCAGATATAGCTGGCTTTCCAAGCCTAGGTCACAGCATGGGAAACACTCTGGGATAAAAGTATGTTTGAATCTGAATCAGAAAATCAGTAGTCCAGTTATATACCACAGAAGTTCATCCCCTTCAGCATATAATAAAGGGTGCACTTAAAAAGCAAAGTGTCTTCAACGTATTTGAGTTAGAAAAGCTTTCTTGAAACCCTTCTTAAACTTAAAAGATGAGAGCAGAGTGTCTAACAAGCAAGTTTTAAAGAAGCCCAAGTGAGATGGCTCATGTCTTCAAAGGTTTTCAGAAAATTGTTGGAAGACATCTACATGCAGGGGGAAAATGTGTCAGAGATTACCTGGGAAAATGTGAAAATACCATGATGCTCTTCAGAGAAAAAAAAACTATGATGGTATATCCTGGAGTGATGAATTCCCTTATACCCTGTCACAGGTCAAGGGCTGCAAACTGACTTATTTCCAGTACCACAGCAGAAAAAAACGATAGAGGAAAGGAGCCATATAGCACACTTCCGTCTGGAATGCTTGCTTTTCCTTCCCTTCACCCTCCAATGTATTTTTCATATTTTTTTTCTCAGTAAAAAATTTAAGGGAAAGAGGGAGAAGAACAGCTGAAATTCTGAAGAACTCTCTCACACACAAAAACAAGATCACATGAACACAGTTGTGTTCAGAATTTCACTCAAAAGTTGTACCTACTATTTTATCTGAAATTGTGCTTCCCCTTTTGCCAAGATTAACGACACTTTGTTCACAGGTCATTTAAGACTGGCAACTTCTCTTATCCTTCAATTCAGGTGTTTAAGTTAAGAAAAAAATATGTAAAGGTTGGATGCCTACACCTATTGCAGTACTTCACATTACCTGCATTTCATATGGTTACTACTGCCTTCCTTCAGCAGGTAAGTTAGGAAGCCCTGACAAGTTTTCAAACAAGTTAACAGGAGGCTTACAATGCTTTTTCTCACTCTACAACTGAAAACAAAACAGAAGTCTGCTTCCCTTCATTTCTTCACCTTTCATTATGTATTTAACCCACCTTTGTGACTGCCTTCCCACAGAGAAGAGATTTGGGTGTTTGGTCACTTCCCAGAAGAATTCTGGCTCACCCAGTTCACTACATCATCTTGGCTACCAGAGAAGACTGGGGTAAATCCTGTGGAGCTAATAAAAAACAGCACTTCAGGTACAGATGTTTCGAATTTTCTCTAAAAGATTAAAAAAATCCTTTAATATTTAATCAGCTTTGGTAGTAGTGTCTCGTCTTCCAAATAAAAATTAAACACGAATGGTTTGTGGATATTTGCAGTTATTTTCTGCTCCCACAGCTAGTGAGAAAACAAAACCAAGATTTATACTGTGACCGCTACATGGTCTAAAATATATTCTTATTATTGAATGATGAACTCTTGTATGAGGAGTCAGAAAATATACGAATGAAGAGATTGAGGATAATTAATAAAGGGAAAGTGACTTCCACTCCTCTTAAATGTTTCTATTATCTGTCATCAAAGAGCATAAACTTTGGAAGAGAGGGGGAATAAGGTGCATAAAAGAATTAATATCTGCACAAATCAGCAGACAATTTTTTCCATATTGCCTACTTGTTTCTCCTGATAGCAGACTCTTTTCCTTCATTGGAAAGCACCAGCTTTCTCACAGCTCTGCACTTATGCAAACCTCTTACAAAGGAGGGCTCTACTCTGTTAACTATGCTGGTATCTTTAGCCCTCAATGAGAAGAGTGTTGGACAGTAACAGGAAGCAGCAGATTTTCAGTCTTCCTTTTTTGATTTCTACTGCCTATGTTAGTCAGCTGTGCCCATTCAGCATATAACAGTCATATCATTAATAAAACAGTCTGCTTACATCCTTTGAGGCAGGAAAATAAACCCAAAGCACTGATTTCAAGCTTCAGCTGGAACAGGCTCCTGTCATACTCTGCACAATATTCAGGATGAAAACCAAGGCCGTCAGCAACATCTACACACCCATCTCTCTATCAGAAAGTTCCCACCTGCTTGCATTTGTTAATCTAGATCTTCAAGACACTGTGCATCTAGACTGCCCTGTGTTACAGCACTAGTTCAATTAAATGAGTAAAATTTCCATAGCTGGTTTTGCTTACAGGTCGCCAAAGCTGGCCCACACCTCCCTTACTGAAGTCATGACTTCAGCAAACACAAAATGACAGCCATGCTGAGGGACCTTGAATGAATCTAACCTGGATCATGAAGTTAAGAACCATAGTTGACAAAATGAAAACGTTTTGCCCAGGATTTGTATGAGTGGAATAAATCTGAGTATTTTTTCTCCCATCTGTCTTCTTACTAGGCACTTTTGATAACATGAACAAATTAGAGAGCAAGCCCACCAAAGTTATTAATCTAATCAAATTAATCTACCAAAACTCTTTCTTGATTTCACCTTGTTTGCAGACCACTATTTCCTTTGCTTCTAGAAAACAGGTGTACACCTGTCTGTTATCACAAGGTAAATAACACATTTGCCTTACACTTTGATCTGAACACAGAAAATAAAAAGCCTTTGCCAACATACGCATGCAACTAACTCCAGCAACTCTAGCAGAAGGTTTCCACCTGATTATTTTCATTAACTTAGAACTGTAGGACTGACTTCACATCATTTTCAGTGCAGACAATTAATTGAAGCCAGCCACAGAGAAGTAGCACTGACCTCACTGTACAGCAAGGGAGCTCTGTTTTCCCTGTGCCACAGGACAAGTCGTCTGCACCAGCTACACTGGGGTTAAAAAAATAATAAGTAAAAGTAAGTGCTGTGTGCCTTGATTAAGAACAAAGCCCGCATTTCAGAGTAGATTTTCTAGTCTGTGGCAAAACAGAGAAAGGAAAAAGGCACAGGCAGAAACCATAGTAAGACTGACAGAAGTGAAGCTCTGTGGTCAACGCACATGAAAAGGACGAGAAGGTTTTCATCACTTTATTGCAAGGCTGGCTGCTGCAATCAGAAATAGGCTGTTCAGCCCATCACTCTGCAAGAGGCTTCATCTTCAACCCTCTACTTGGTAACTATCTGCTCATACAGCTCACATAAGTGCAACATATCAGGAGATCCAGCTGCACTCAGTCATGATCTTGGTGTACACATCTTGTGATTCCTTCTGAGCACAAGCAGGCAGAAGCCAGAAATAGCTTCCCTCAACTTATTTACACAACAATCATGAAAACTGTAATAAACAAATAAGCTCTGATGAAGCTGCTTTATAAAATTACTTCAGATTTAAATATTTTATATTCCACCAAGAAGGATGAGCAGAAGTGCTAGCATTATTTTTAAAACAACAAAAAAATCATAATTGTGAATATTTAAGATAATCAGAGGCGTGGAGAAAGAATTACTTTTCAACATTTATTTGCTTCAGTTCCTACTAAAAAGTCCTTATCAAACATATTTAATTCTTCTCCTTGTTGGCACAATCGATATCTAAGACTCATTGAACATAATGAAACTTAAGCAAGCATTGTATCCACTGATTTAAGTGTTCCCACAAACCAGAGTGTACAACCAAAAGCAGATTTAAAGCACAAAAAGGCTAAATTGCAACAGAAATGTGATTTCCAGTGAAGGAGTTTACTTATAGTGGATTTGCTCTCTGCTCCTCCCAGGCAGTCAAATCACTGAGTTAAGCCTACATGGAAGATAGAAAACCTTTACACTTCCCAGTACAACATGTTAGAAACCTTCCACTCATTTGTCTTGCTTTGCATAATTTACTGAGCTCCCATTTAGTAAAGTGGGTTTTAAGACCAAAGTTTTGGAAATGGGAGGGAAGATCTGAGCCACCCGTTCACTCTTATAGATATCACACATCCAGATGACTGTGCACAGCAAAGTGGCTGGCATCAGTGTGATCACTTGTGATGCTGATCTGATTGCTACCAAGCTGCTGTGAAGGAGTCATTCCTGCAATTAGAGAAACCACACTCTGCACAGACCCAGCAGAACTACTGCACTACCTTGGAAAGTGCATCGCCATCTGAGCAGTAACCAGACAGGGTGTTCAAGCTGTATGACCTTAGCAAGTAGAAGAACCTGTGAGAAGATCTTCATTTTAAGTATTGGTGGCAGTATGAATGTCCTGGTGAGTCCTGGTTTAAAAAAAAAAATAATAATAAGCATACTTTGTGTCACCCCTAAATTATTATACTTTACAACAGGAAAGGACTGGCAAGAGTTTATGGAGACTGGATTTACAGCAGCTCAGCAGTTCGTGCCAAGGGGTAGTCATGGAAGGACACCTTTTTGTGGAGCTTTCACAGTCATCTGCTACAAGGATCAGAACCTAAGAGAGGAATTAGGACCCCAAAATCTCTGAATCACTCATTTCCACAAAAAATACTTCTTCAAATCTGAAAGACTCAGAAACTGAGCATTTCATTTGCACATTTCTGTGCCAACACAATATAACATATGCTTGACACGTCTAGAAACATTATGGTGCTGCTTGCATTTCCTGCCAACTGCAACAACTCCTTCTTTTCCTTCCTGATTTTAGGCTTTGTGAATTGTTTCAGTGCAGGAAGAAGAGGAATAGAAGAGTACTTTGGTACCTGGGAATATAGAATGTTTAGAAGAAAGAGGCAAAGCATGTGTTCTCACGATCAGCTGGCAAATGAGGCAGAAAATACCACAGAGCGTGACACAAACTGAGAAAAGATTTTGTACTTGCTTTTCATTTGTTCCCACAACAGATGCGAGCTGGCCTGACTCAAATCCTCCATGAAGTAGCAGCCATTGCATATGCTTCCAGATCTGTGTCGGCCTAGCTGAAGGCAAACGTGCTGCTAGATGAATGTGAGCTGAAGAACCAACAGAGAGGTTACAACTCAGGAATGCCTAAGCGTACTCCAAGTCCTGTCACAATCTGCACAGCCTAAGGGTCCATTCCCACTCCCTTAAAGGTTAAAATTGCTTCCACTCATCTCCACCAGAATACAGGTTCAAGGTACACAGAGTTGATGAACTCTGCAGGAAAACCACAAATAGAGGATCCACCATTCAAACAGGTTCAGATTTGGGAAGCAGTAAAACATCTGAAAGACGTGATCCTTATCTAGATGATTCAAACCATCTGAGCACTATGCAAGTCTGCACAAATGGATTGAACTCCCTAGAGAATGCCCTTTCTCATGAAATTTTGAGTATTTTTCACCCCTGGCTTGGCAAGAAGTAACATGAGAGCAGATTCCCTCGTGGTATTTTGGTATTTTTTATTCCAAATACAGCCAGAAATAGAGTAAGAAGATGGATTTTAATACACCATCTGAATTTATTAAACAACTAAATTATATATATATATATTTTTTTTTCCTGATGACAGGCTCTTTAATATTTTTGAACACAGACTCAATAATCACAATCTATGTGCTGGCTCAGCTATGATTTCAAGCCTAACTTCTAGGCACTGAGTTTTTATTCTGTTCAAAAATAAGCACATCATGTGGCTAAACTGTCTCTTCCCTCCTTTCAAAAAGTTATTCCAGTTCAATGACTGACCACTGCCCTGCAGAAAGGTAATAGTGAGACTCTTGATATTTCTACAAGATGAATTTCATCTGTCTTTTTCACTATTGGAAGGTAGCTCTAGCAACAGTTGGTGATAAGCCAGATATATTCAGAGGTTAAAGAGGAACCACGGCCTTTAAATTCAGGGCCAAATTAGAGAAATGCTCATCCCCAGTGAAGTCAAAAGGGTAGTATACTTCCCCCCCGAAAAAACATAACGCACATGCAACCAAAACCAGAGCAGAACAGCACGCTTCTCTTGACTGGCTAGAAGGGAAGACTACACTTCAGAAAAGTGTGAGGGAGGGTATGTATTTATATCCAGCAGTGACAGGAACAAAAAAATAATATTTTACCCAGAGCCTGATTCCTGAAGAGGCCCATAGTGGCAAAACTAGGATAATTGTAAAATAATAGCTCATGGTATTCTCACACTTTTTTTTCCATGCTGCTAAAAGCAATTCACTCAATCAGCAGTTGGCTATCTCCTAAATCCCCTCCTTCATCTCTGTATTCCACGTAGGGAGTAGCAAATATAGGGCACTCAGCTCATGACTTTTGGTTTTCTCAAGCAAGAAAATTCTTACAAAGATGAAATAAGCCCCTGGTTTAATGGCCATCAAGTGAACACAACAGCTATGCTGGAAACAAGAGATCTTAGAAAAATTCCCTCCATGACTATAGAGCTGATTCTCTCATACTAAATGATTGTGGCACGATTCCAAATGCAGAAAAGCCAACTCCTTCAGGATGGTTTATTCCATAATTTCAGCTAATCTTCCCGAACTATAGACTAGTCAGTAATAAGCCAAGTAGCAAAGGGGCTTCCAGGGTGGAACACCCCATTTCTCAAAACTTGAATCTGTATCATCACATGAAATAATTTCATCCTACACAATGGCACACATTTACATACCCAGTGCCAATTTCCAGAAAGCCTTACCATGGACATTCTGAAAAAGCAGTTGTCTTCCATCTGCAGATTCTTTTTTCAGCTGTTCCTTATAATCAGTTGACTTCCCCATGCCGTTGTTGATCACAGTCAATATTTCTACAGCATGATCTCTGAGGTTGTTTTAACCTGGTATGAGTCTGGATGCTTTCTGCTTTTTCCATGGCCTCTTTGGTAAAAGGTCATTCTTCCCAGAATATGCCATGGTGTTCTGGACTGAATGTGATTCAAAGCTCTCTAATAGTCTCAACTAAAAACAAACAAGACTAGTTAAAAAGAAATTCAATCTTGCATATCTTCTTGTTTGTTTGTTTTAAATACATCCAGCAGACAAAACTGCTAAATCTAGGTTAAAATTTGCATTTATGTTGCAAAAACCTCCTTGCAATTACAAGGAACATATCCTGTATAGCTGAAATCCTTTGCCTCTCTCCTCAGGTACCCTGCCACCTGGGCAACTTCTCCTTTCTGGAACACTATTTTCTCTCACTGAAATAACTTGAATTCTACCAAGTCCTTCTGCATTTTCTATGGACTGAATTTCCTCCCCTCCCCTCAAACCATTCTGCGATGTTCTTATGAACAATAAGCACATTGTGCTTCATCTCAAAGGCACCTGAGTCTTTGAGGATTAGGAAAAGGTGCAAGGTAAATGTGATATGTTATTACTGCTTTAATTAGTTGTCCATCTACTAACAGCTCCTCACTGCTAACAGGAATTTAAAACTGGGTTCTACCAGCTTCCTGCTCCAAACCAGCCTTCTACTGCCAGAAACATCAAGAAGAAATGGGAGACAAGGGAGGACTCTCTGACCACATGGTAAACATTAGTGCAGAGAAGAAAGGGCCCTTTCAGAACGAGCATCCTGGTTTTGTGGATCCCAAGTGTTTCGTCTCTCGACCTACCGCCTCATTCTTCAGAAGATCCAACATCTGAAACGTGTCTAGAATGAGAAAAGGAGGAAATCAAGTCTTTCTTCCACCAGCATCTCCAAATGCTGCCAGCACGACATGCTAAACCTGTCAACATTTTGCCTTTTCCTCCTCCATCCCTCATGACAGTCCACCAAAACAAGAAGCATTTCTGGAATGCCACTGAAAAAGATTGCGCCAGTGGAGCAAAAGCTCCAAATGGAGCACCAGCCAACAGTCCCAGAAATACCATCTGACCAGGCTGACATGAATTTCACTCAACCTAGCTGAATTTACCCATAATTTGCAAACATTCTCAATTCATGAATCAGAAATGTTTCAGAAGTGATTATTGCTGCATTACATCATCTTCTAAGAACAGCATCAGAATGCAGCTGCTTGCTACATCTGCAAGTATTTTATGGATACTACCCACAAGTCAAGGAAAGGCATATTCTGCCAGGACCCACCAATTGTTAACATGCTGAGAGAGCTAAATGTAAAAAGAAATGAGGACTGATTTACCCTTCACCTCCTATGAGTTATGCTTCCATCTGCTTAACACTCAAAGTGGAAGGAGTTTGGCATACTTCTTGAAACAGTTAATCTGAGCTCCCATTCCCAAATCCATCCTTCCCAATTTGGCACAGTGGGAAGATTCTCTATAGAGTTGGAATATGACTTGCTGCAAATCAGGATTCAGGTGCTTGGCAGGTATCTGCATTCAAATTTCAGGTAACACCTGGCTGTGTTGTCCTGCCTGTAGCTAGGTCGATGATTCTCTATCTACTGCAAGTTCAAGGAAAGCAAAAATGCAGATACTTAGATAACAACCATATAGCAGATCTACAGAAGCCAATGGGTCTTGAGACATTGTGGGAAGCACCATAGCAACTTAGTCTCATGCTGTAGTGAGGAGGTGATCAGCAACTCAGCCTGCACTATCTCCCTTCGGTTGCTCTTGATCAGTTTGAATTTCTGCTTTAATAGTCTTTGCCAAATAAAACATACCAGGTTTTCAGGATTTTGCTTTAAGCAGTCATGTGACTTGTATGCTTTTTTGAGGTTTAGCCACATAATCCCCTTCGGCAATTTTTCTATCAAAGGTTCTAATACTTCTGGAGACAATACCCAAATTATGCATATATTTATGATTATGTACAACACTGGTGTTATTCAGCTGCAAATCTGTAGCCAAGAGAAGAGTGGAAACTCCCTGAAACAGATTATTTAAGTAATTAATTTAAACAAAAAGGAGAAAAAAAACCCACTAACTTCTTTCAATCATATGAGACCTGTAGCATCTTATGTTGTTGCCCTTTCCTCACCTCATCCTCCTACTCCAGGGTCCGTTCTTTGTGGAAAGGCACACATCGGCCATGCTCAATCCTCATAACTCTGCCCATCTGTTCAGGCTGCCATTAATGTCACGTAAGGGACTAGCTGGAAGAGATACACTCTAAGTGGAGCCAGAACATCCCCCTTCTCCACAGCAATGCACACCACACTGCCAGCACATCTGCTCCCCACCAAGCCAGTAAGTTTCAAGGTTATTTTGGGACCTGCATCTATACTACATAGTAATACAGAGCACTAGCGGAAGGAAGTGTACAAAGGAATGTCTAACTGAAACCTGCAGTTTCAGGGACCAGCCAGAACATGGGCAACTAAACCCACTAAGGAGAAGGCACTCATGTTTTCAAGGATGTAAGTGAGGCCACAAGGTAATAGCTCTTGACAGAATAAAGTAGAGAAAGCAGGCAGGGCAAGACACCCATAAAGAAGGGTTTGAGGGTGATAGGGACTGCTGTGAAACCTGACAAGAGATAGGGAGGGGTTAATGCTGAGGATTAACTAAAAGGTACCAGGTGAAGGGGGAAGATGAGTTCAGCAGGGAGCAGCCCTCTCCTTGGGTGCAGGGGGACACCTGGACAGCAGCACACATATTCCCTTCTTACAGACAGAAGGCCTCCTTTAAAACAAAAATGCTTTCTTTTTTATTACTACTCCTATATTTTGTTTACCCAAGGGAAGAAGAATAAAAATCTCCGCTCGTACACAGCATCTGGCTTTCAGCATAGTCCTGCTAGTTGTCCACTTGGGTGGAAGGAGCCCCAAGAGGATCAAGGGAGCAGGGACCACCATCTCTGGTGGGTGTTTGGCTTTTGTACTGTGCTCCCCATTTATGCTCCATCAAGAGGAGGATCTCTCCAGCTTAAATACATGTGACCTGTAGCATAGCAAGCTCTGGGCCTGCTCATGCTATAACAATGCTCCTCCAACCCACCCACCTCAGCACACAGGTATTTTAATTGTAACAAGTATGCACCAGTGTACTCCAGAGCTGCAAACTCTCCTACAGCCTTGCCTTGAGGATGTATTTGAGCGCAAGATCTGAGCTGTACCTGCCTGTATGGTCAGCACCTGGCAAAGAGTGGCATACAGCTCCTGAGGTGAGATGGGAAAAGAGGGGAGATGTCAGAAAGCCATTGCTGCCCATACTGGACAGCTTCTCTGAAAAGGAACACAAGAACTTGAGGAGTTAAAGTCACAGGAAGCTTTGACCCCTCCTTCCAGAGCAGCAACACAGCGTTGCCTGAAGTTTGTTTTCTTCTTTTCGTGCCTAGAGAAGAGTTCACAATTCTCCAAAGCACATCTGCTCATTTTTACAAGTACATTAACTGCTCCAGCAAGAACACAGTACTTCCTCCACACAAACCTTCCCTTGTTTATGGCCTTACATCCATCCCAGCAACAAAACTGCTACTAGAATTATTCATTTTATAGGGAATACAGTAAAGACTGTGCTTAGGTAAAGAAATCAATGAAAATCCTGAAATACAAGTACCTTAAACTCTAGGAAAGTTCAGGTCTTGGGCCATTCTGCACACCTTTGTAACCACATCATAATAACATCACAAAGAAAAGTAAATAAAAAAGAAGATACCTAAGGAATGATGATGATACTACTAATAACAAGCTCATTTAGGATCCACCAGCAGCCTTTCATATCACTCAAATTTCCTAGGTGGTTATATCCCCTACTCAAGACCCACTCTGCTGTGCAGGGCTGCCTGCCCCGGACCCAGCCCTCGGATGGGAGCTGAGGGGCTTACAGCACCAGTCACAGCTCTCCTCGAGCCCTGCTCCCCCATGGACAGCTATGGTTTTCAGGCAAGTGATATTTTGACAGAAAGTTGAACCTGTACACAGAAAATAAGTGCTTTGTGCTGTTACTTGAGCAGATACCGATATGCCTGTTTTCCCCCCAGTAAAAACATTTCAACAGTAAAATTGCTATAGCCATCTGTGAAACCAACACAGCTAGTACTTTCCACACAGCCTCAAGAACTGGGTTAGAAATGATAAAACTTCGGTCTGCATACATAAATGATTCTGTTGCACTTACTCTTGATATCAAGGTTTGATTAGACCAAAATAACTAGGCTAACCAACCTCAGATAGAATCATAGAATCCTAGAGTTGGAAGGGACCTTTAAAGGTCATCTAGTCCAATTCCCCTGAAATGAACAGGGACATGCACAGCTAGATCATCTCCCTCAATTTGCTGGTCACGATTCTTTTGGTGCAGCCTAGGATACAGTTGGCCTTCCAGGCCAAAATAGTGATAGATAGTGATTTACATGTTCATGGACATGAAAATAAATGCTAAGACTTTACTCAAATAAACGTTGGCTTCTATATACTTAAAATTCAGATCCCCAGCTAAATAAAACATTTATCTGGCATGGATTTATATACAGTTTATTGTCTGAATGGCCTTTCTGTACATCGCCTGAACAGAAATATACCTTCTGTCTGAAAACAAGAAGCATATTCCAAGAACATACAGGTCACAATTCTACTTAGATCATAACACTATATAAATATTTTCCTTTTGTTTTCACTGGATAAAGTGTTGCTTTTTCTTTTCTGCCAGTCTTCACACTCATGTATCAAATGGCTTATAAAAGCCTTACAGCTGCTGATTGACTAAGAGTTACACACAGTAACTAGCTCCCTAAAATACCTTATGTTTTTGATACTTTTCATTTTCACTTGGTTGTCTATCTTTAAGATATACTTTCAGGGGCAAGGAACATCTTTTATATCTGTACAGAACCAAAACAAACAGAGGTCCAGTGGTGGATTCAGCAGGCTCTACTGCTACACAAACAGTTAACAGGATAAGCCCCTACTAGTTTTCACTTACAAAAAAAAAAAAAAAGACACGTTGGACTAACAGCTGTCAATCCGTGTCTTCATCCAAGGAAAAATTGTGACATTTCACCTATTTTTCACCTCATTTTCTGTAGTTTTTTGTTGTTGTTGTTGTTTGCTTCGTGGGTTGTTTTAAGTGTAAGAAGCAAATGTAAGATATAGAGGAATGACGTTAAATCATTCCCACAGAGCAAGCACCCTGTAACAGCAAACTCAGTAAGGCTAGAATGGTCTCCCAGTAAGTACTACGGGTACAGCAAAGCCACCACCACTCAACAGGAAAAAAAGCAGACAAAACCTACTAAGACGTCTCCTGCATCCTGCTCTTGTGAACTGTCACAAGGGAGGTCAGGTCATCCAGTAGGAGATAGCGTGCCAACAACTTCTATTAAATTCTGGTGGAAAAACTTAACATCCGGAAAAAAAAGAATTGTTTCCTTCAGCCATTGTTTCCTTGCCAAAGATCATTTCATCTACTAAAAGAAAAGGGAAGAATAAAGAAAGAAAGAGAGACAGGGTGAATAATGCACCATGACTAATAGCCATGGTCTGACCAGTCTGAAACAGCTTCAAGTACCCGTGACCTTTTGAAGAGCCACTAGTTAGACGCTAACAAAAACGCACGACACAAGCTCTCACACCCCCTTCCTTTTATCAAATGGGCGTCAGGATGAATAAGCTGACAAAAACAACATGGAAGTAATCTGCTGAGTAATTCCACTAATATTCCACCGTGGGTTGGCTCTGAGAGTTTGATGCACACAGTTACGGAGGCACTGCGCTGACTCTATTGCAGATGACAACTTCTCATTAATCACATGGAAACATTACGTGTTGTTCTCCAGCTCACACAAGTGTTCTCTGGGAACAGCACTCAAGCCATTAGCAAGTCAGTGAAGTCACTGTGCCCTCCTGTAGATCTCCTTATGTGGAAAGCTTTCACACAACTGCTCCACACATCCCACTCCCTGTGATCAGCCCATGGGACTTCACTCAGCACATGTGTTCCCCACGCTCTTTAAAGGTCTTTCATATGAGTTCTGCTCTCAGGAGGTGGCACATCAGTTAACTGCTTGGAGGTTGTTTCCTACAACTCTTTTGTCAATCAACTCAGATCCACCCCAGGCTGCAATGTCATTAGAACAAGCTTGGCAAAAGCAGTAATGATAACAACAAAAAGAAGTAATGATAACAACAATAGTACCAGCCAACTCATATCTGTTAGTACATTTCAGTAACAGATTAAAAGAATACTTCTTAAAGAAGATCACTATCACTGCACAGAGGGATCATGACCCTTTTGACCTTCATCAGCAACGATAGTGTTTAGCACCTGTTATACTGTTGGATCATGAAGACATATTCTTCTAAAGCAATACATTCTTACTGTCTGCAAGTAATTCCTCTTGTTAACAAACTTTTTGAGTTGCTAATAGACAAACATCGTCATTATGACTGAAAAGAATTAATAATTCACAGGACAGTTCACTGCTTCAGTCTTTTTCAAGTCACAGAACGTATCTATCCTTTTAAGTTTCATACATTTTTACTCCAAAATCACTGTTAACAAACTGAGTTTAACCTATGGACATTTAAAGTGATCAGGATTAAACTATATATTATTTTATTTCCCGAGTAGTCACATACACAGTTCAGGTTCAAATACTGAAATTCACTGAAACGTTTCTTGAAGCAAAAAATGTCAGAAAGTAATACGGCTCACTCTATAAAGAAGTAAAAACTGTACACTGGTTACATTTCGAGTACATGCTGCCAAATTCTCAAATGATTGCAAGGCCAGAAAAAAAAAATGTGCACCATTAATTATGAGTTACCAGAGATAACTCAATAAAGCTTACTGAAAAGTGCTCAAAACTCCCAACTAAATCATCTGCTAGCTGTAGAAATCTAATGGCATTTATTTAGACTCCTGAACATTGTTTAGCCAGCACTCAATTTGAGAACATAAGTCTGCCTTGAGTGAAAAGCCTGGCCTAAAGCAAGAGCTGTGATATGACAGTCACCCAAACCTTTGGGGAAAGTCTAATAGAGCATCCCAAATTCATGCCTAATGTGTTTAGAGCATGTTTAGAGGAGGCAGAACCCTAAAATCCAGAGATGAAAACTTGAACGTAAGAGAAATTCCAATTCACTTTTCAATCCACTCCCATCTAGAAGAAAACTTGTTTAAACTTGTGAGCAAAACTCATGATTATTAAACAATGAAAAGGCATTATGTGAACTTCACGCAGCTTCAGAACTGATTATAAAACAATAAAGCAGATCCCTGAGGCATGGTCTGAGCAGTGAATATCAGAAGCCAAGGCCAGTTCCGTTCTGAGGAAAACTCAAGCACCAAGCATACCTAAAAAACATGATGACAGTATAACAAACAGGTAACCTTCTCAATTTCAGACAAGAAGCCATGGACAAGAACAAAAGAGGGACGGAGAAGTAAATATCTTAGAGAAGCTCTGACAACTCCAGAGATGAGAGGTGACAGGAAAGATTTTGAAGAGAGAAGTAAACAGAGTGGAAGTCACAAACAGGAGAGTTGACAGCCAGAAACTGTTTGGATTTTAAATGAGCTCAGTGGACAGAGAAGGGGAAAGATCATTGAACTGTTACCCATGAATGACAAGGATGGAAGTAGAGCACTGTGAAAAGGAAGACATCCAGCATATTTGGCAGCAATAGCTTCAAGCAGGGTCTTGAACGGGGACACAGTGGCAACTGATGCTGCTTAGTCTCTGACATGTATCAAAGAAGAGGGAGATGGAGATAAGTGGAAAAGCATCCAACCTAGAAAGAGTTGAAGAAGAGAGAAGCACCAGAAAATTCAGCACAGACAAGAAGGAAAACCCTTGGGCGTGTGCAGAATTGCTGATGAAGTGTTTACTGATGAGCGGCAAGAGAATCTCATCACATCAGCTCAGCAAGCTGGGAAAAGCACCTCACAACTGAAAAAGGGCAGAAACAGTCCCTCAGACAAAGTCAGCAAAAGAGCAAAGATATCATTCTGGAAATACCATTTTTAGTACAGTGTGGAGGAAGATGAGGGGGAATGTTACAGCAGAGTCCATGGGATATATGAATCCAACTCCTTTTTTTCCTGATCTGTCAAAGATGTTTCCTCTCCCATCTGCCCAAAGAAAAAGATCACCTTTCAAGTTTAAAATTAAGTTTCTAAAGGTTTGGAAAGGACAAATGGATCTAAGGGATAAGAAAATCTATTCAAACTTGTGGTCAGTATATGTATAATATGGAATAACACTGTTGCTGGGATTGAGCAGTTGTGAATCTGTAGGGTGAATACCCCGAAAGAATAGTACCTACACAAAATAATGAAAGTGGGCAGTATATTTTTGTATGGCTTATCCAGATGGTATAAAGACAACCAGTAAATAAGGAAAGGTTCACCTGTCACTGACAGTCAAGGCTCACCTGGAACTCCACACGGAAGGGTTCTCCAATCAGAGATCCCCCTTAAATGGGGTCTGGGAGAGGTGGAGCCAGACTCCACCCCTTCTGGTCACACAGGTGAATTGTCTTCATCTGTCCTCCTGCAGCTGACTCAGTGCTCACCTCAGGCGATCAATTAGCGGGTCAGGCCGTGATTCAACAGTTCCCATACAGAGTCTCATTTACTTGTGGAAGGGCAGGAGGTTTTCAGTACCATCAGTGAGACAGGAAGGGCAGCAGGGAGGGAAGAGGCTCTCCAACAAGAATGACCAAGTATTAGTGGCTACACCTGCAGACATGGCTGACATTACTCCACTGGGAAGACTCATGGGCATCCAACAAGGCAAGATGTCTATAAACAAAATCATCCTATTGCCCAGGCTGATGCACCTAATCATGCCACATGAGCTGCACAGTTGCTGTAGTTAATAAAGGCATCTTCTCTCCTGATAAGCCAGCTGAACTCTAACACTGTGCTCACCACTGAGCAAGAGCCATCTCTAACCTGATCTATCAGGCTCTTCTGAGGATGTGCTGTGTCCTCCTTCCCTCCATGGACAAACCGCACTACACTGAGCTACAGAGGGAAGACACCTCTTCCCATATAATGAAGTCTCTCAGCCTTATACAGATTAAGCTCCCTGTAAGAGGAGCTCTGGAAAAAGCAAGGTGGTATTGTATTGTATTAATGTCACTTAATGGTAACTGTGAGTGATTGCAGTGCAATAAATATGGAGAGGAAATTACTGTAATTGATTGACAGTCTGGAAGCTTCCACATACTATCTAATGAGAGAGACCTGTGAGAAGCTGCTGCAGTAGAGGCTATTAATGCAAATCATATGCACTATGCCTGCTCTCTGAATTATGCAATGCCATGTGAATGTCTAATCCATTTCACCAGGCTTGTCTCTATCCAGAAAGAATATTCCACTGACATGCTGATTAGTACATTAGGAGAGTTTCAGAAGTTCAATGGCAAAGCAGGTGCCATTGCAGTGTCATTAATTTAGTTCAGACCAAAACAAACAGGTCTGTACGGCCATCAAAATCACTGCATAAGTCTACAAGATAAGTTTCCCACAGCTGATGAGAATTCGTAGGAATGCCTTCTGATATGCAGTAGGAGTTAAGAAATAGATAAGGAAGGTATCACTTTTCTAGGAAACAACAATTGAGGACTTGAGAATTGAAGACAAGGAAAAATGCTTGATATAGTTCCATTATATTATACATGGCTTTCCAGAAAGAACACCGTGATAACAAATGGACAGGAAATTTAGAAATTTAGTTGGCATATTCATATTGCAGCAGTACTACAGGCACTGGGCAGCATAATAAGACGCAGGGAGATGGTGTCTGTCCTAAGCTTTCTGGGCTAATACCATAGTATTTTGCCTCTAAAAATGTATATTCAGATCAAATACCATTTAAATCAGTGATAAAAATGATTTTGAAGGAGTAATCCTGGTCCCTGGGGAGCACTTGTCCTTCATGCAAAGCCGTAACACAATTAGCACCACAGTGTCTGTTAAAGGGAAGCACAGACCTGGACCACAGGAGACCTCACACAGTTTCAGATTAAGGGAATGTGAAGAAAGCTCACAAAAGGCTTCCTGAGCCTGCACTGGCTGTCTCTCTCATTTCTACAAAAGTAAAAATAATTCAACTTTAACAAGAAACTGAGAGAAGGCACTGCAACTCTTTACAGTATTCCTCACACTTTTCTTAAAATAGCTATTTTACAGATCTGGATCCTAAATTTTTGACCCTGAACATCAGCCCTGTGTCATTTGCCATCTAAAACGTACACTTACAGAAACTAATTTGCCTCGATATCCCTTGCATCTAAAGGCCACAACTAGCCACATTAAAATAAAATAAAATAAAATAAAATAAAATAAAATAAAATAAAATAAAATAAAATAAAATAAAATAATAAAATAAAATCAGAGGGACCACTAACTTGTTAACAAAAGTAAAACATGCATTAAGAACAGCTTTGTAATGAGACTGATTTTACTTTTTTCACTTTATGCTATCTGAGACTCAGTCCCATGGGATACCCCATCCTTTTACACCTGCCCAGCACCCTGTGGGAAATGAGAAGGTCTCACATAGAGCAGCCACATGGACACAGAAGGCTTAGGGCAAGGCTTGGCTTTCCAGTTCAAAGCCACTTGCCTTTACTCATGTAGGAGAAGTAAAAGTATGCTTCCCAGTCCTCCTGGATCATGAGAGGTCCCAAGGTACCTCCACACCTCCTACAAGAAAACTAAAAGAAAATGAGTTAGACACCATGCATTAGATGCTCAGGATCCTCTCTGGTGATCCATAGTAAATCTGCATTTTCTACTAGTTTGTCTGCAAGCACTTACTGCACTTGCTCAGAAGTGAAGGCTTATTGTTAAGATTTCATGGAGTTATTACTTGTGTAGTGAGTATACAAAACAGCCCCATTACCTTCTAGGCTTTATGGCACCTAGACATGCCTATGGACAAACACTGAGAGCAGAACCAAAAGGATTTGGAAAGTAAACACATGGAAGGAGGCAGAGCTTGACAGTTGTGAAGTCAGTATGGGAAAAGCAGAGATCCACGTGTCCTTTTAACAGTACTCTTGCGGGGAAAAGATGCTGAAAGCCCCACTGGATTCAGGCGTTATTACTTTATTACTGTTATTTACAGCATCATGTCAGCCCCCATAAACTGTGCAAATGCAGCACAAGGAAAGGGAGCCACTCTCCACTCCCCAGAAAGACCAAAAAATAAAAAAATAAAAAACCGAATCTACCCCAATAGACCCTCAGCAGCCAACAATGATTTCAGAGAAGAGAGAAATTCAGGACTGTAAACTCTAGAGAAGCTGCTATCATTTTATAGCAGCTACACAACTCCCAAGGGTGTCCCAAGGCACCCCAGGACCTGCAGACCCCAAAGGGGCTGGGAATATCTACAGGGACACGACATATTTTGCTGTTTTCACTCTTTTTCTGCACTGTTCCACTTCAGAGGCTGCTTTCAGAAGGCAAGGAATTGGGATGATTTGATCAGACTTGCCTTATTAGCAAAAAGAATAAGCTCCCCATGACAATTTGATCTTTTGAATTCACAACATAGAAATCCATCAGCGTTTCTCAGAGGGACTGAATTTGTCTGGGAGGGATGTGTAGTGCAGCATTCTGGTGAAGGGATGGGAAGGGGTTCTGCAAGAAGCAGAGGAAGCTTTTGTAGCCTTGGAGGAGTTATTTGCCACCCAGAGGCCAACACTTTTAGATTTTTGCAGAGATTGATGTTTTCAACATGTAGAAACACTCTGAGGAAAAAATATTTTGCATGTGTTCAGCTTCCAAGATTTCACTATTTTACTTGCAGAACAGCCCCATTCTCTCTGCGCTTATTCAGCAGGAAGTTCACTTTTGGGCAGAACAAGCCAGAAATGAAAAATCTCAATCCAGATTTCAATTGCTCCCCAAAGCCCAGTCCTCATGTGCTTGAGACTGCTGCACCACTAGGAGCCAGCTATGCATTAACACCCCTCAGGCACTGGGGCAAGCACAGCTTCTGCAGGAAAGCCAATCCTATACCTTGAAGAATGCCCTGCACAGCCTGGTAATGAAGGAAGACGGTATTAACATTCCAATCAAAACATCCAGGAGGAGAAAAAGGAGAACTGGCCCTTCCAGTGTCAACTCCAATTAGGGGGAAATAGAAGCCGCAGATGAGAAATAGGAAGCATCTGTATGTGAAAGCATGTTTAGCTTTGAAGCTGGTGTGGGAATATTGGCTTAGTCCTTACTTTCCCCAAGTGTTATGTCATCTCATGTGTAATGTTGACACTTACAAGGATTACTTATTAAATAATTCCTTTACAAACAACAGGGAATAATTCTGGCCTTTGATATAGACAGATTACGATCTCAGATGCTACTATTGAGATCTTATATTCATCTGAACAGGCTAAGCACATTAAGAATCAGGGAAGAAAAACACATGAATGCAAAATATGGAAACTAAACCCAAGAACAGGAAAATCAAAAAAGCCATGCTGAGCCACAGTTTTTAGTACCTGGGAAAGGGAAATTACTAAGAGATTAAATCAGACCACATCAGTCTTCAATTTAGTAGAAACTCTGTACTATGCCAATCTGGGCAGAAGGCCTTAATTCTTTTTTTTTTTTTTTCCCCTTGACTTTTTTAATTATTTATTTTAAGCAGCACCCCATTTGAAACTGAAAAAAAGAAATAAATAAATTCCTCAAAGGAAGGTTTAAATATAGCCTGCAGAGGTCTAATTAACCTGGCACTGCCCTCTGGTCAGCTCCCAGTCACCCACTGGCGCTTTATCCAGGTTGTGGCTGGAGCCTGGCACAAAGCAGAGGCTCCTAGGCAAGCTCTGTAGAGGTTCAGCACTACACATAAGCGGCTCCTCCTAGTCCTGGAGCAGTCCAGCCTGTTTCAAATTGCACAGAGCTGGAGTTAATAAGCTTTGCTGGTGCCTGCACCAGCTCTCTGCAGAGCTGGCCTGGATACTGTCACTCTGCTGCAGAGCGTAGACAACCCAGACCCAGCCCTGCTCTGCTTCGTGGGAATGCTGCAGGACTCCTTTAACACCTAACAGCAGGCTTGGAGATACTTATGGCCAAAGTTCTGAGTAGGGAATGAGCGGCACTTTAAACAATCCTTTCACCAGGACTTTCTTTCCAAACCATCCGTATATGGGCATCCACTGTGACATGGATGTGGGGGAACAACTCCAAAAGCTGAACCAAATAAAGCAACAGGGTTAATTTGTTTCTTCAGTCTTCAAGTCCTTCTGCGTGCTGAAAGCAAATGGAGGCACTAAAGCTGTGAAAATGCACGCAGGCCCCTTCAGCAGTACTTCCTTGGGCAGCTTGAGAATTGCAAAGGTCTTTTTACCGTGTCCCATTGTCCCCACTAGAAGTTCAGCCTAAAGCTCCAGCTAGCAGCACAGTATGGGCCTACCCTGGGCAATGAGTGACAAACAATTTAAAACTTCTGCATAGATCTGAAAAACAAAGAGGCTTTTTATCTCTGCACTGAAAGGAGTCAAGAGCAGAGCCTCTATCCCCAGAACCCAAAGCTTAGGACTAATCAGAGCAATCCCACCAATGGTCTGACAGCAGACCTGTTTCATCAGCAGGGAAATCTCCTTGCAAACCTTCCCTGCGTCCTGTCACCAGAGGGAAGGACATCCCCACTGTCCTTCTTGGCTGGTCAGAGCACACTGCTGCTCCTGCTCAGCATTCTCCCAGTCATGGCAACGTGACTAAGGCAAAACAGGGCCCATCTCTGGTCTCCCCCTGAGCTTTACGGAGTTCATGCTACTCATTGAAAGAAATGAAGCTAGAAACTTTTTTTTTAAAGCAGCAATTGGTAAAACAAAGCAAGGAGAATTTTCCAGCCTGGAGAGTGGCACAGAGCAGAGAATAAAGACTAAATGACTGAAAGCCTGCAGAACATTTTATAAAACAGTTATTTTTCCCCCAAACAATGGTACTCTGTCCCTGACATGAATCAAAAATGTCACAAGGCAGTTTGGCGAGGCTGCATGTGAATGCTGGGTATTGAGCTGCAGCAGCTGCAGGCAGACTCTGTGGTTAACCCTATGAGACTTTCACTGCTACAGCTGGCTTCCATTCTGTCACTGTGTCCGAGCAGCCACTCCTTCTCACCGCTGCTCAATAGAACCGCCTTCTCAGAGTCTGCACTTCGTACGTAAGCATCACAGCATCAGCTGAAAAGCAAAGACAGCAAGTTAGGTGATATCTCTGCACGTGCATCTGGGTCACTTTGAAGCCCTCTTCACCATCAATACTGGGAGATCTGCTGCCAATTCCTGGCAAACCACAGCACTGTGGTTGCCCACCAACATGATTAGCTCTCTGGTATCCAGTTCTACAACACAATCCTTCCTTCCTAGAACTATCAGTGTCTGTGATGCTCTCAGCTCTACTCAGCTGTAACAGACAGCTATAACACAACAGTAGAGTTCAGATAGTAAAAAAATAAATATTTTGCTTATCGATTGCCATGAAGATATCTGCAGTTCCTCACGATTACTACATTACTCTCAGCTTTGGTAACATAAAATAACCTTCCTCACAACCTGCCTTCCTCACAGAAAAAAGAAGAAAAAAGAAGTGGGGAAAGGTGCGCAGTTCTCAAGAAATACAAGCCTCATTCTACATTAAAAGTTTCTACTATTTTTTTAATTAATATTATTTAAAATGTTATACTTTATTATCTGTGACTGATGACCAGCTTCAACCACATCTTTCCAAGGCAGTATTTTGAACAGAAGTCTTGACTGGTATCTTTAAACAAATTCAGAATTGCTCTAGTGTCTCTGAATTAACCTCTCTCCATGCAACAAAAATGGAATTGGTTTTAAATTCTAATCAAAGTGATTTAGCATTAAGTTGCATGCTCTTCTATGCACCAGTGCAACTCCTTGCATAATGATTAGTCCCATTATAGAGGTACAGGTAACTGCAAAGGCAAAATATTGGACCAGTGAGCTCCTAAACTCATCTCCAGTGCAAAGAAAAAAGAAAGAAAGCTCGAAATCTTGCATCTCACCAGTGGATTTATATGCACATAGGGATTTACATATTTGATCGTTTTATACATTTGCATCAACGTAAGCCTGCAGCCAGGTTAACAGAGTGGAAGATTTGTTGAGTACTACAAAAGTGATTTAAAACTACCATCTTCTTTTAGAGTCCTGTCATTCTCATTTGTGATACTCACAGGAAATTCTTCTGGGACTTTACTTCAATTTGCTTTTATTTTACTTATTTATTTATTCTTACACAGCTTTCATACAGGGCTTTCTTAGAAGGATGTCTTCAGCCCTAAGCATTACATGCACAGCCACCCTATCCCAGCTTTATTACCTTACTGATGCCACGCCCCCCCACCCCTCACTGAGCCCCCTCTATCACATCCTTCTTTTCTGCAACCCAGCCATATGGGCAGCACAAGTACACAATGGAAATCTGCAGGAGCAAGTCATTGGAAGATGCATTTTAACTTAAAACACAAGGCCTTCCTGACGTGGCCTCTCAAAACATGCAAGCATGCATTAAAAGCAGAGGGCACCCACATCTTTCTCCACAGATTTTTTTGAAGATGGAGGCAAGAAATAAAAGACAAATTCCAACACAATCAAGTTGCTTCTCAGTGTGCTCAGTGTGGGATGATATGGCAGCCAAGAAAACTCCATCATCCCAACCCTCTGCTCCACCTGACACTGTTTTAGCCTGGAGCATACCTAAGGGCTATAGCACAAGCTGCCCAGGAGGAGAACAGCAACATAAAGCTTGGTCGCATCATTAGGCCACAATTTGTGCTAATCCCCAAAATTCTGCAGGAGAATGTGAACATCTAGGATATAGCCTGCCTTTGAAGAGGAGAACTCAGGGCAGGATTTAGACCACCTGTCATCCTTTTCCTTTATTTAATCCTTGCCCCATCCCTCAGCCCCATTTTACTCAGAAAAAAAATAAAAGCCATCCTTCCACAATTCTAACACAAGCCTCCTGACAGCAAACAGGATTGTTTTAATAAGCCTTGGCAAAGCGTGTCCGTTTTTAATCACTGAAGGAGGAAAAAATTAAAAAAAAATAGGGAAGACGGGAAGAAGAATAAGAGGAAAGGCTGCAAGTAAGTAGCCAAAAAACACAACATGATGTGTATAAATGTGTGTAAATATGCAGATCTGCCCAAACCTGGAGACTCAGTAGCAAGCAGCATCTAGGCTGTAGGAGATCCTGCCTTTTACAACAGAAGGAGAACCTGACTATTTCCAGGCTGTAAGCCTCCTACAGCAACTTCTGAAAAGGAGGATAAGTATTTACTGCAGCCCAAATCTGTTCTGATTAATTGCAGCCCAAGCACTTCTGCCCCTTGCACAGCAGGCAAGGCCCTCCTTCCTGCCTCCCCTAGCAGCTGCCACCCACTATCATACCCACTCCTCAAGGTGGAGGTGACCAGTATCAGTGTTGCATCCCCAGCAACTCAGGGACAGAAAACACCTATAACCACCCAACAGGCTCACAGCTACTCATGGTTCTCAAAGTACCTGGAAGTTATCAGCCAAGCAAAGGGAAGGTATCAAAGGTGAAAAGGAAGCATGTGATGGCTGGGCAGTACCATTCCACTCAGATGCTGGCCTCAGCCCACTCCTTCCCCACAGGGCAGGGCCATCTTGGTAGCAGCTGGTGGAAAAAACAGGCATTTTGAGATCACACATCTTCAGAAGTCTTACCCCGCATGTCTTGGCAAACTGTCAAATTCTATGAGGCCATGTGTCTACATGGGAACAGAGCTTGAACGCTGTAAGGCTTTGGCCTTTTCTCTAGCACTGAAGCTGGAAAGTGTCTATAGTATGAAAAAAAAAAGATTACATCACTTGACTAGCCAACTACTTTGTATTACTTCTGTTTTTCAGCTTAATCTACACTGTGGGAGTAAACCTCCTCCCTTAGAGGTATAGCATATATTGCTATTTCTGCTAGCATAGCTTAGACCTGGACTTACACAATCCAAGGAAAACAGCAAGAACAACACCCAAAGTAAGTAATCATCATTTCTCCAGGTCCAGGCAAAGACTTTTTGTTTTCTTCTTGTTTCTCAACACCAACTTGCCCCATGAAGTCAATGGGACAGCACAACACAAGTCAGGCACTCACAGGTTCAGAATTTTCAGTTGTTCAGGCATCAATGAATACAAACCAAACCAGGTGCTGTCATTGCAGAAGTGTTCTTTAAGTTCACACCTTTCACAAGGATGCAGGTTCCATAATGGCATTGTATGACCAACAAAATTGCCCTAAAAAGTGTATGAACATACAGTTCTATGCTCCATACAAAAGCCTGTAATCTTCTTCTCCCTTAACAGGTGTATCCTATGCACAATTAAAAAAAAAAAAAACAACAACTGTGAAACAGATGTTTTCAAGTTTAAAGTATTTGGATAATTATCAGATTGCACAGGTGTCTGTGATACTAAAACAAACTTAATATAATACTTTAAAAAAAGCCTGAGCCTCATAAGACAACTTTGGTGGCCATGCATGTAATGTTTAGGGCTGAACCCATCCTTCTAAGAAAGCCTGTATGAAAGCTGTGTAAGAATAAATAAATAAGTAAAATAAAAGCAAATTGAAGTAAAGTCCCAGAAGAATTTCCTGTGAGTATCACAAATGAGAATGACAGGACTCTAAAGGAAGACTTCCCACACAGACTATCTTAGAACCATAGAGTTGCTCGGGTTGGAAAAACCTTCAAGACCATCGAGTCCAACCGCAACCAAACCACATTACCCTACCTCTAACAACTCATTGCTAAATCATGTTCCTGAGCACCACATCCAGACTTGGTCAACTACAAGCTGCCATTTCTCTTTAGATTTACCTACAGTAACAGCAGTGAAGAGAGTGTAAGCATGGGATGGAACTTTGTCAAATCTGAAGACTATCCATTCTAAAAGTTTCAGAGAGAATATATCACCAAATTGTGCAAGGATCATGACTGAAAAGCAAGAAGTTCATCAACAGTCATAAAAGGGAAAGAAAAAAAAGTTTTCAATCTCACAGTGCTGCAAAGGTCTTGCTTTATCCTCCCTTTCTTAACCTAAATTCACAAGTACAGCTCAAAAGCATCCACAGCAAAAGCAGTATTGGTTGATATGCACCCTAGCAACTTGGCTTAATTATTTTCATGTACTTTTTCCAGAAAGATTTGCACAGCTCATACTACAAGCTCAGCAGCTAAAGAACTCTCCAGCCTGACTGTTAGTAGGCAACACCAGTCTAGGAAATCTTAATATGAACAGCCATAAGTGTAAGCTTTTGAGGGAAAGGTTCATGTTTGTTCTGTAGATGCCAGGTGGCTGGCATCATAGAGTTGTGGCTGGTAGCCAAGCCAACATCAGTGTAAGATAGATAAGCAGCAGTTAAGAAAAGCCAGAATTGCAATGAAATAAAGTTTTGCTATCAAAACAAAATAAAAGAAAAATCAACAACTCTTGATTTCAATAGATCTGGGCTTTCACAGGAAATTTTTCCCTGAGACTTGCTATAATATTTCTCTTTTACTTAAGCTTTCCAAATTACAGGGACAGTTTGGCCAAAAAAAATACCTGCATGCATCGAAAGTCAACAAGGAAAAGTTTGCTTGCTTAATCAAAGCTTGAAATACAGGAAAGGGCAAAAAAAACCCCACTGTTTCTTGCTACCTCAGATCAGATAAAGCATACATTTGCTTTCTGCCAGCAGTAACACATCTTACCATCATCAAGGGAGACCCCAGATTACTGCTCTGTTTTTAAAGCATCACTCACTGGACTGACTAGGTGAAAAATGGTTCCAATTTCTTTGCAGGGTTCCCAGCCTGCCACCCCAGTTGCATACTCCCTGTACATAGGCTCTGCCACTCCAGCTACCAGTACTACCCTGAGCTTCTTACTTATCCAATCCAGAAGCTCTTCCCCTGTACTCAGCTTTTTACAGCAAAGGGACTCATTAGGGCACTCTTAAAGATTGCAGCTCCAGCACACTTTCCCAGCTCAGAACCTACATCTAATCCCAATAATTCACCATGACTAACTGATATTTAATTACTGAGGTAACGAGCAACAAAGCCAGTGAGACATCAGAACTGCCACCATATTCTTCCTACCACCTGTCCACTCTTTACAAGTTCTGACTCTCCTTAGGACAAGTATATCCTGCCACCCGTTCTCTGCCATGTGCAGGGCTGATTTGACAGAAGACAGCAATGCTCAGCCCAAAATTCCATTCCTGCTCAGTCAGAGCCTCTCAGTGCCTTGCCATGAAGGTCACCAGGTTTATGGAGGTAGCTCAAATACCCAGTGTCCCTCTCTGACAACCTCTGTATGCTTCTCAGCCATTGTCCTACTGCCATTGTCCTGATATTCATTCTGCAGAACAGCCACAACCGCACTTTTCATCCCTGAAATGCACACATAAATGGAGACCACAGGCCAAACAAAAGCTGTGGCTGTTATGTTTACCAGAGAAAAAGATCAATGATCTTCAGTGAAAGGACAGGAAGCTGATATTCTCACTGTAACTTGTTAGTAAAGCAGTGAATAGCGTTATGGAGGCTGACAAAGGCTCTTTTTGCCTTCTTTTGCCTTTTTTTCTGCCTCTTTTTTCTTTTTTTTTCTGAATGAAGAATCCATTAGAGAGGGTTACCGTGTAGTTATCATCAGGCCATGAAATGGGGAACATCAGCAAGTTTATTCAATTCTTTTGTTTGCTTTCAGAGTGTTGAAAAGAAAACTCTAAGTGCACACAGAAAATTAAAAGAAAAAAAGATAGTAAAAAAGAATCACAAAAAGACTGGTGGTGGGGAAACAAGCAGAAGCACAAGTCTGAGATATTTGCAGACACATTTTCTCAGAATTTTGGCCTGTGTTCAGGGCACACAGAGCATCCCAATGGATGAAACAGCTACCCTCTCCTTACATCCACAAAAGGCCATGTTACTGCTGTGACAACCCAGCCCTTAGGGCCCTATTAGAAACAATATTTCTGGTATTTACATGATTAGGCCCTTATTCAGGTACATCTGCAGCACTGTAAGATATTCTAGTCCAGTCACTATCAACACTACTGAGCACCATAAAACAGAGCTGTGCTCTGGTAGAAATACCACTGAATTGAGCCTACTCAAAGAATCACAGAATTGTGGGGGTTGAAAGGGACCTCTGAGATCATCTAGTCCAACCCTCCTTCTAAAGCATGTTTCCTAGAGTAGATTATGCAGGAAAGCATCCAGGTGGGTTTTGTGGAGTCTCCTTCACTGGAGATATTCAAATTCTCTTGTTCTAGTGCTCTGTAACCCTCAAGGTAGATAAGGTTGTTGTTTTTTTTGTCAAGTTTATACAAAACTTCCTATGTTTCAAATTGTGCCCACTGCCCCTTATTCTGTTGCTGACTACCACTGAAGAGAGCCTGACCCCATCCTCTTGACTTCCATTCATCAGATATTTATAAGCATTGATAAGATCCTCCCTCAATCTTCTCCAGGCTGAACATTCCCAGGTCTCTCAGCCTTTCACAGTCATAGAATCACCAAGGTTGGAAAAGATCTACAAGATCGTCCAGTCCAACTGTCCACATATCACCAATAGCTCCCTCTAAACCATATCCCTCAACACCATGTCTAAAGGTTCCTTTCCTCATATGGGAAATGCTTCAGGTCCCTAATCATCTCTTTAGCCCTCCAATGGACTCTCCCTAGAAGTTCCCTGCCTGTCCTGTAGTTTTTCAGCTCCTCCTTTTTGCCCTTTTAGAAGACTGGTGTAACGCTGGATTTCTTCCAGTCCTCAGGCCTCTCCCCCACCCTCCATGACCTTTCAAAGATGATAGAGAGTGGCATGGCAATAATTTCCCTCAGCACTCATGAGTGCATCCTATCAGAGCCCATGGATTTGTGTTCAGAATTTGTTTAGATGATTTCTGACCACATCCTCTTTGACCATGGGGAAGTCTGCTTTTTTTCGAGACTCTCTCTTACCTCCAGGAGCTGGGATTCCTGAGAGGCAGTCTTATCAGTAAAGACTGAAGCAAAGAACGCATTCGGTAATTCCACCTTCTCAGTGCCATCTATTACGAAGGCATCCACCTCATTAACCTGCAGATCCACATTTCCCCTAATTTTCCTTTTGCTACTGACATACTTAAAAAAGCCCTTCTTGTTGTCCTTGACCGCTCTGCCCAGATTTAATTCCAAGTGGGCCTTAGC
>VXAB01010576.1:87887-118477 GCA_013399175.1 Odontophorus gujanensis | reverse complement strand
TTTTTTTTCTGAATGAAGAATCCATTAGAGAGGGTTACCGTGTAGTTATCATCAGGCCATGAAATGGGGAACATCAGCAAGTTTATTCAATTCTTTTGTTTGCTTTCAGAGTGTTGAAAAGAAAACTCTAAGTGCACACAGAAAATTAAAAGAAAAAAAGATAGTAAAAAAGAATCACAAAAAGACTGGTGGTGGGGAAACAAGCAGAAGCACAAGTCTGAGATATTTGCAGACACATTTTCTCAGAATTTTGGCCTGTGTTCAGGGCACACAGAGCATCCCAATGGATGAAACAGCTACCCTCTCCTTACATCCACAAAAGGCCATGTTACTGCTGTGACAACCCAGCCCTTAGGGCCCTATTAGAAACAATATTTCTGGTATTTACATGATTAGGCCCTTATTCAGGTACATCTGCAGCACTGTAAGATATTCTAGTCCAGTCACTATCAACACTACTGAGCACCATAAAACAGAGCTGTGCTCTGGTAGAAATACCACTGAATTGAGCCTACTCAAAGAATCACAGAATTGTGGGGGTTGAAAGGGACCTCTGAGATCATCTAGTCCAACCCTCCTTCTAAAGCATGTTTCCTAGAGTAGATTATGCAGGAAAGCATCCAGGTGGGTTTTGTGGAGTCTCCTTCACTGGAGATATTCAAATTCTCTTGTTCTAGTGCTCTGTAACCCTCAAGGTAGATAAGGTTGTTGTTTTTTTTGTCAAGTTTATACAAAACTTCCTATGTTTCAAATTGTGCCCACTGCCCCTTATTCTGTTGCTGACTACCACTGAAGAGAGCCTGACCCCATCCTCTTGACTTCCATTCATCAGATATTTATAAGCATTGATAAGATCCTCCCTCAATCTTCTCCAGGCTGAACATTCCCAGGTCTCTCAGCCTTTCACAGTCATAGAATCACCAAGGTTGGAAAAGATCTACAAGATCGTCCAGTCCAACTGTCCACATATCACCAATAGCTCCCTCTAAACCATATCCCTCAACACCATGTCTAAAGGTTCCTTTCCTCATATGGGAAATGCTTCAGGTCCCTAATCATCTCTTTAGCCCTCCAATGGACTCTCCCTAGAAGTTCCCTGCCTGTCCTGTAGTTTTTCAGCTCCTCCTTTTTGCCCTTTTAGAAGACTGGTGTAACGCTGGATTTCTTCCAGTCCTCAGGCCTCTCCCCCACCCTCCATGACCTTTCAAAGATGATAGAGAGTGGCATGGCAATAATTTCCCTCAGCACTCATGAGTGCATCCTATCAGAGCCCATGGATTTGTGTTCAGAATTTGTTTAGATGATTTCTGACCACATCCTCTTTGACCATGGGGAAGTCTGCTTTTTTTCGAGACTCTCTCTTACCTCCAGGAGCTGGGATTCCTGAGAGGCAGTCTTATCAGTAAAGACTGAAGCAAAGAACGCATTCGGTAATTCCACCTTCTCAGTGCCATCTATTACGAAGGCATCCACCTCATTAACCTGCAGATCCACATTTCCCCTAATTTTCCTTTTGCTACTGACATACTTAAAAAAGCCCTTCTTGTTGTCCTTGACCGCTCTGCCCAGATTTAATTCCAAGTGGGCCTTAGCCTTCATTGTATCCCTGCATATCCTGACAGTGTTCCTATATTCCTCTCAATTGGCCAGACCCCTTTTCCACCATCCATAGACTTTCTTTAATTTGAGTTTTTCCATGAGCTCCTTGTTCATCCACGTAGATCTCCTGCCACCTTTTCCTGATTTCATAGTCTTAGAGATGCACCAATCTTGAGCTTGGAAAAGGGATGTTTGAATGTCAACAAACTCTCTTGGGCCTCCTTACCTTCCAATGTTCTAATCCATGGGATACCTCCAAGAAGGTTCAAAATTGGCTTTCCTGAAGTCAAGGGTTACAATCCTACTTATTACCTTGCTTGTCCCATTTTCCTGAACTCTGCTATGTCATGGTTGCTCCATCCAAGGCTGCCCCCAACTTTTACATCCCCAACCAGTCCTTCCTTTGTTTATAAGAACAAAGTCCAGCAATACACCTCTCCTTATTGGTTCTTCCACCACCTGCACCAGAATGTTACCTTCCATGCACTGCAGGAACATCCTGGGCTGTGTGCAACTGGCAGTGTTGCTGTTCCTGTAAATATTAGTATGGTTGAAGTCTGCTATGAGAACCAGTACCTGTGATTGTGAAGCTACTTTCAGCTGTTTGTGGAAGGCATTGTCAACTTCCTCCTCCTGATCAGGTGGCCTGTAGTAAACATCCACATCGGTGTCACTAATATTAGCCTGCCACTTAATTCTCACTTATAAGCTCTCTCATCATTCATCCCTAGGACAGAGATCAATACATTCTAGTTTTCTCTCACATACAGAGCAATTCCACTGGCTTGTCTTTTCTAAAAAGTACATAGCCATCCACAACAGCATTCCAGCCATGCAAACTGCCCCACCGCATCTCCATGTTCATAATAAAATCACGACCCTGCTACTGCACATAGATCTTTAATTCTTCCTGTTATTCCCTATGCTGTGTGCATTGGTTTGAAGCCTACTTCGTTAGGATGGCCAGCCTGCTGCCAAAGACTGCCCTGCCTCTTCTAGACAGATGGACCCCATCGCTTCCTGGCAGGTTATTATCTTCACAGAAAGTCTCATTGTCATAAAAAGCAAAATCCTCACACCAGAACTGACCACACAGCCAGAAATGTATATGCATTATACATCTATTTCTGGCTTTCTGCTTTCCTCCAACTGGCAGAATTGAAGAGAAGATAATTTGAACACCAGTATTCTTCACTTGCACTCCCAGGGCTTTATAGTCTTCTTTGATTCTGCCCATGTTCCAGCTTCCATCCCACATGAAAGAGCAATTGAGAATAGTAGTCTGTGTTCTTGATGAACTGCGGTACCCTCTTGACAATGTCCTGGATCTTGTCTCCTAGGAAGCAGCAGACCTCTCAAGACTGCTTGTCAGACCAGCAGCTGGGAGCCTAGTGCATATAACAGGGAGCCACCCGCTCCCTGCATATTTAGGTATATCCTATACACTGGGCACACGTTGTATATCATGTATGTATGTGTACTTTTGCAATGATGGTAAAGAATTAAAATGCTACCATATGACTAATGCCAAGTATTTTGCAAACATGAGAAGCAAGAAATCTTTTTGGTCTCCCAAGACTCCTTTGCAATGTCCTACATATAAAATTTCTTAACTCCATATTCAAAGTGAAGCTTCGCACAGGGGAAATTGTGATTTTCCTTGAAGGCTCAAATGAAAATTCAGGATTATATGAAATACATGAGGTTAGTTATTAGTAATGTTGTTCTTCAAAGGACTGTAGAAACTGAGAAGACTGATGTCATGGGAAAGCCAAGTAATTGGTGAAAATGTTTTTAAAGGTTAACCTTTTCTATTACTGCTTTTGAAGCACTGTAAGAAGAGACTTGGTAAGATTTCCTTCCTGGTTGCTTTGTGCCTGGAGTATGATTCTTCGGACTTGATGCTTACAACAAGCCTGTTTCCTCGGAGTTCTTCAGCCCCATTTTACACACTGATATAAAGCAGGTGCCCGCAGTTGACTGAGCACAGCAACACAACAGCAAGATCTGTCCTCCCCACTGAGCACACACTGCCTACTGCAGACCCAATGAGAGTCTTCCAGTTCATTCTTACCTCTGTGGGGAAGTTTGCTTTCTTAGTGGCCAGAGTTGCATATGTGCACAGAATCATTTAGGTTAGGAAAGATCTTCAAGGTCATCAAGTACAATCATCAACCTGATCTACTGAGTCACACTATTAAACAGTGTCCTGTAGGACCAACATATACACATCCCACAGATACCTCCAGGGATGGGAATTACATCATCTTCCTGGATTTCCCTTTCCAACTCTCAACGACCCTCTGTGTGAAGAAATTCTTCATATTGTCCAATCTAAATCTTCTCTAGCACAACCTGAGGCTGTTTCCTTCCGTCCTATCACTTGTGATCTGTTAAACAACAATCAACATCCAACATGGGATCATGCCACCTAAGAAAAGAGCCCAGCACCCAGCATGGTGTATGGTTGGTCTTGTTCATTTCTGGAGAGCACTATTTGCACAAAATATTGCTATGAAGATGCATTAAGCCAGAAGCTCATGGCTATTATGCTGTCTGGCCACATGTTGGCATCACTACTCTCCGCCACCTGTTTGCCCTCTAACAGTGACTGCAGGCTATTTGCCTTGCACAAGATACACACTGAGGGAAGGATGCAGAGGCAGAGCTGAGTGCATCTTGCCCGTATTCAGCATGGCCGCTTCTATCTCCTGTGGCAGACGTCAACAGAGCTAAAAGGAAGGTAAAAGCATCCTGCTTCCCTGGGATCTGTGGCATATGTCTGTGCACACAGGCAGCCAGCACTTGGTCCTTTTCCTATTCTGGCTTCTAATGAGAATTGACAGGTCAGCACTTCTATTAGAGTGGCTTGCACCAGGAATAGAGAATGTATAAACAATGACTCACTCCAAACGAAACATTCACGATCCTTTTATTTCCCTTAATATAAGAAGTCTTACTGCTACTAGTCATTAATTTCTTATTCCATAATTCCACAGTGTGGTCCTATTTAAACGCGACTCAAGGCTTTTCACTAGTCACAGACGTCAACATGATTATCTGTCAGATGGGTTAGATGCATTTTGTATCTCTGCACAGATACTTTCAAAAATTGCTATCACTTAATATGAGAGATGATAAGGACACTCTTTCTAGAACAAAAGCTCACTTGACAAATTATCCAGTAGTTATTACACATAAAGTGTATATCTCGCCTTAATCCAACAGAACTTTCAGCTTTCCTTTGGAGACATAACAGCTGAATTGATCTTTTATACAGGGGGACAAATTTAATTTTCCGGCTCTGATTTGGAGAAGAATGCCTATTCAAGACAGCACTTTAGCCTTGCTGAAGTCAATGAGACGCAAACACATGTTTACAATTAACCATGTGCTTAAGTGGTGGTCTGAACTGGGTGAATAAATATTTAGTCAGTAGGTCTGCTTGAATAAGAAAGAATTACCAGTCTGAGAGAGAATTACAGAATTTGGCTATAAAAGGTTGGAAGGATTAGTAACAAATGTGTCATTCCTGTAAGTAATTTTCTAAAACTACAGCCATAGCGGAGATGTTTAGAGTATGCACTCAGATTAATTTGAAGGACAGACTTAGAACATAATTATCAACCAAGAACAACTGTAGATTTGTAATAACCTATCAGATTCACCAACTGACTTTCAAACAAGATCTATAGAACCAAATATCCTGCATGGATTAAGTGAATTCCAGCCTGTTTCAGAGCCAGGTTGTGATTTCACATGGAAAACTGAATAAGTAGCAGTACAGGCCAGAGAAGTAATTGTGGCTCAAAAAAATGAAAAAGAAGAGCATATGTAAGACCCTCCAAACCCAGCCCAAATTATTTTCGTGGTAGCAGTTCATGAGAAAAATATGAGAAGCCATCAACAGTGCTTAAGGGGTTTAAGCTCCCAACTCCCATTGACTGATAAGGGTCCTGGAGACTGTCAAACATTTCTCTAGGTGCTCTTAAGATAACTTAATGGTGAGGATAAATTCCTGTATTGGCCATATTTGAAGAAATACGTTATAATTTGCAGGCAAGTTTATAGTGTACATTGCTCACATTCCTTCTAGGCAACATTACAGGCTTGTGTCTAGCTGGTACATCTACATTCAACAAGGGAGGCTGCACGCTCCTGTGTTGCAGAGAAGAGCAGGAAAGAGAATCAGTTCCAGATTATTACACCTCTGCAAGATCAATGAGAAGATTAACATTTAAGAAGATTTGGACTGAAATTTATTTATTTATAAATAAATCTGCTCTCCTACTGCACTTTTAATGCATTACCGTCACAACTAACTGTGGAAGTGACCCTCCAAACTGAGCTGGTGCCACTTCCTCAGTCAGAAATGAAAACTTCTAACAAGAATTTGATGAGCATATGAGTGACTGCAGCCTGCTGAGCCAAGCAGGTCTTCAGCAATTCCAGCTCACCACCCCAGGACAGCCATGCCCCAGGGCCCTGGAGCAGCAGTGGGAGCCATCCCCTCCAGACACCTCCTCTCTGAGAGTAACAGAAGCAGCAGACCTGGCTCTGAGCATAAGGGCAGCAGTGTTACCTATTCTGAAGTGCATCTCTCCTAGCTTTCACTTCAGAATAGGTAACACTGCTGCCCTTATGCTCAGAGCCAGGTAACAGCTCAGCTCCAGGGGCTACAACAGCTCTGTAAGTTACTAATTAATTCACCACAGCTGCTCTGCCCTCTCCACAGAAACTAAATCTAGTAAACATGTGGGTTGTCAGGCTAAGGAGTGCAGGGTTCTGAGGTATGAGGACGGATACACCATTTCCTCAAATTTTCCTTTACTGAACTCAATGTTCAAATCTCCAGGGATTCAACATATGGGGGGGAGGGGAATAAAAGAGCTCTTTGGGATGTGTGCCAAGTGCCTATGCACATAAGGCAGAGCACATACACTAGCACATGTGGCATTACTGCTGTTGGAGTAATTTACATGCATCAGAGCCCTGGTGGGACTCTTGCTGTGCTTCGACAAATCCATGTGTCTCTGGCTGCCAGGGATACACCAGCTTCAGCATGGTGCCTCTCCTCTGGCACTGGCAAGCATCTCTGAGGCACATGCTGTTTGCCTACAGCCCCATTCATGGAAGCAGGGATCCCCAGCACATCTGCCCTAGGCTCCCAGGCCAAGCACCAGCCCTCTAGTTGCTACAAACAACTTTTCCCCATAATTTAAACATTCCACACATAGTGTTGTAGATAACCTCAGAAACACAGAAAAACTAATGCAGGTAAATGCTTCTGATTTCCAGCAGATCAAGGAAGATATGTGTCTAAACAACAAAAACCTAACACCATTCCTTCAATGCTCTGTGACGTTCCTGAAGCTAATACCAGTATTTCAGAGTTTGAGAACTTATTTCCACCAAACAGGTTTGATCCACCTCTAAATCACAGGGAGGTTTGGGTTGGAAGCGACCTTACAGACCATTTAGTTCCCACACCCTGCCATGGGCAGCAATACCTCCTACCAGACCACACTGCCCAGCACCACATCCAACCTGGCTTTGAACACCTCCAGAAATCATCCAGATTCTCTGGGCAGCCTGTTCCAGTGCCTCACCACCTTCTCAGTCAAGAATTTCTTCCTAATATCCTAACTAAACCTATCTTCTTTTAGTTTAAAGCCATTACTTCTTGACCTATCGCTCAATTCCCTATAAAAGCTACCTCCCGGTTTTCCTGTAAGCCCTCTTTAGGGTTGAAAGAAGGGGGGTCTTCAAGGCTTTTTCATATTGTAAGGCCACAATAGGGTCTCCCTGGAGCCTTCTCCAGGCTGAACAATCCCAGCTCTCTCAGCCTCTCTTCACAGGAGAGGTGCTCCTGTACTGTGAGCATCTTCATGGCTTCTTCTGCACCTGGTCCAACAGTCGCATGTCCTTTTTATTCTGGAGGCACCAGAGCTCAATGCAGTTCTGCCAGTGGGGTCTCATGGGAGCAGAAGGAGACAATTACCTCCCTCTTCTTGCTGATTAAATCTCTTTTGATGCAGACCAAGATATGGTAGGCTTTCCAGGCTGCAAGCACACACTGCCACCTCACATTGAGGTTTTTCATCAACCACATTCCTTCCACTATTGTAGCTTTTATTCCTACAGTCACTACCCTCACACATCCTAAAATCAGTCCTGAGGAGCCTCTTTTAGAACACCTGGGCCCATCTTTCAGACAGCTCATCTGACCAGCCTCAGCAGGTGTCCCAGGCACATCAGCTATTGCTTAATTACTGCAGCTCACACTTGAGAAACTAGTTAGGAGACCATCACTATGCCCAAGCATGTTCTGCTCAGGTGTCCTGTTGTTATGGGCTCCTGGTCAGCTGCAGAAATTTCTCCTATGTTTGCTATAGGTTTGCTATAGGATGTTTGCAAAGAAAGGAGGAGAGGTCTCGTACTTAAACCAGAACCTGTAATCTGACACAGATCCATGCATTTCAACATCAAACTCCCTGAAGTATTTCCCCAGTCTGTCTCAAAAACAGACTAGAAGTCTGCTAAGAATGGTCCAGACACAGTCTCCAATGTTAAGGAGTCTTTGCTGCACTGGGAGTGGACAGAGAGCAATGTAAAGACCCCACGTTGAGAGCTCATCTCCTCACTGGTGTCAGGAGTTTCTTCAACCATCTTAACAGAGCAGCTTGGGCAGGTGGAACACGCAGTGGGAGTTAGTGTGGAAGCAGAAAACCTCCTCCCTGGGACTCCATGCAGCCAAGCGATGTGGCAGCTGGTTGTACTGGATCTGCCATTTGTGCAAGCCCATCAGTGTCTTACCCAGGCTCCAACTGGGTATGGAACATCCTTGGGGGGACATAGGAGCGAGCAACAGAGCAGGCCTCTGCCCTTGACCTGCACCTTCATCTGACCCACGTGCTGTGACAAGTGCTGGCTTGCCCTCAAAGTGGAGCATACAATTCACAGCTTCTCATTGGCTTTAGATGCAACAGATGCAGCTGGTCAGCAGGCTGATCTGCCATATTTAGCAGTTGGACTCCCAGAGCTGGAGAAAAACTGCAGTGCAGTGCTGGGGATATATGACTTGTCAGCACTGCAGAGAGAGAACAGGAGGCATGGATGAATGGAGGCTGCTCAGCTGCCCCAACCCACCTAGTTAAATCTGCCTGCCTTCCCTTAGCTTGTTTTCTCTCATCCTCATTGTAAGAAAGGGCTGTGGCTTCCAAAACTGTTGCATCTCTGCACAGCATTTGCATGCTGCCTTGCAAAACCCTCTCAGGCAGGCTGCTGCACTCAGAATGTCCCACAGGAGCAGCACAAGTGGGATTTCAGGAGGCATGCAGGGAAACCGAGCCCCTGCTCCTGCCTACAGACCTCTTTGTGATCGAGGTGCAATGTTCTCCAGAATGGTTTGGAGGCAGCAAAAGGCACGCAGACATAAAAGGGGTATTGGCTGCCCAGAGCAACTTATTGTAACCATTATTCTCAATGTTCTTTCTTTTTTTAATTTTTTTTTTTTTTTTGGAAGCAGACCTCATGACGCATCACATGAAGTATTTTTCTCGCATCCCACACCTCCCAGCCAAGGAACTTGAGGGTTGCTGCTGGTGCTAATGAGCAACCCCACATGAGCCCATCTGCACCGCATGTGGCCCCCACACCCTCCACAGCTCATCAAGCAAAACCGCTGCTCCTCCCTGGTCATGAACACATTCGAACACATGCACAGGCACATCCAGAGAAATGTGGTGTTTCTCCTGGCCAGGACACTCTTTGCTTTTTCACATGGCTTCTAAGCTTCACAGATGGGGCTGTGGAATGGTGGTACTCAGTTCTGAATATGGGCAATGAATGCTGGACACAAAGAAGGTGTTGCAGATACCCTTGGAGGGCTTCTACCCAGCCAGCCAGGAGGGTGCCAAGCCACTGCCAGCATGATCTGATGCCTCCCACAACTCCCTCGGGTGAAATTCCTTAACAGCTTCTATGCAGAGACACATGGCACAGACTGGCCCGCTTTTTGCTGTTTCACTGTTACACACAGAGGTCAGATTTTAATTGTGTTATGGAGCCCTTCTGTACCTAAAAAACTACCCGAGGGAACTCCTGCAGGTCACAGTAGCAATTCTCCCCCGTAAACTGACACTATATTGCATCAGCTGAGGAGCACGTACCTTGCCAGGGAGGCTGCTGCCTCCTTTGCAGCATCATTTCAGATGGTTGGATCCATCTCTGCAGAGGACCCTCAAAACACTGGCAGCTACAGTCCTGCCAGGATACCAGTCCTGGCAGCACAAGATGAGAGAGAGCATACTGCAGGCTCACCTAGTGCAGCTTTGGGGCCCGGCTCAAAGGCAGACAGCGTGAATGTGTAATGTGGGGCAATTTAGTGAAGCTCTGTTGTGGCAGCTCATGCCCTGCAAAGACAAAGGAGAGTGTGGAGACATTAGATCACCAAATGCAGGGCCTGACCCAAACTTTGAAATACAGCTTCATCCAGGAGAGAAGAGCCAGGAAATGACACAAGGCTTTGTGAGTGTGATCCAAGTGACCTGCCTTTGCTTCAAAACACCAGCTCTCACAGGAATCTCACTGCCCAGCAGGATTTGGGGGTTCCAGGATTCACACCATCCATCAGGGTATTTTATGAAGCAAAGTCAGTCCAAGACAGATCCTCCCTGCTAATAATGGGCTGGCAGGCTGAGCAGAGAGGCCAGGGATTTAAAGGACCATGGAGAATAGACTAATTCCTCCCTGCCAGATAGTTTTCTCTCAAGCAATTGCTGAGGCACATTTAACATTTGGAAAGAGCCCGTGTGGCACATGCAGGCCATGCTACACATATATATCAGCTTTCTGACCTGGCAGCAGGCACATTGCCGGAACTTTTGTGCATATATTTTTTTTAGGTTTGGCTTCTTAACTGCCTATCCCATTTCTGAACAGGATCTTCTAACTGGTCATTTTCAATAACACTGCAACACAGGAAACAGCATGTTCCCACGCTGCAGACCAACCACTACGTCACACCAGCAACTGATAGGAAACACTCTCTGCAGCTGTCCCAGCAGCTCCACCCCATGAGCACATGCAGACCAGCTCACCTCAAGCTCAACAGGACACCAAAGAGCCCTGAGAGTCCTACAGCCTAGCTGAGGGGACCAGGCAGCATTTCATACGGATGTGCATGTCCTAAGCTGCAGGTGGAAGCAAACAGCAGGCTGGCCAGCCCATTATCATCAGCCAAGACTCCCACTTCCCCTCCTGCTCCCAACGCAGGGAACAAGCATTGTAAGTAGGACAACTCCTGCTGAAGTCTGCGTCCTCCATGGCAGAATGAACAGGAATGGGCAGGAGCAAAAGCAGCACTACGTGAGTCAGGAAGCAATTCTGTAGGGGATATGGAAACAGGCTGAAGATCCTTTCAGTGCAAGGTAATGTCCTGTGACTGGCCCAGTCCACAGATATTACAAAGTGCTGCTACCTCACTGTTTCTCTTTCATGGCTATGAATTGTTCAAAGCTGTGAGCTGGTCATGGCTATGAGTTAGTCATGACTGTGAACTGGTCATAGCTTTGAGTTGGTCACAGCAGTGAGCTGGACAAATCTATGAGTTTGTCATAGCTATGAGCACATCCTTAGCTTCTTATGTAAGAGCTACTCACATAATTAAAACAATCATTATCAACTTTAACCATCTTAGTAGAGACACTGAGGATCTAATAGGAAATAACAGCGTAAATATTCTTCTTTTGTTTATCTAGGCCATCAACCTCAGCCAGGTCTAAGGCATAACAATAGAAAAGCTCTGGCCGTCCTGTTCCACATCTAGTGAGTTTAGTCACCAAAGTGGCAAAAGTGATGCATCAATGATCGATCCAAGTGAAATATTTATTTAAATAGTTAAGAAAACAATTAGCTAACATCTGCTGAACTGCCATGTCAAAAGAGAGCTGATATATGAAAATACTGAAACTGAGAACTGAGAGCAGCAAATTCTTGCTACAGAGGAGGACAGCTAATGTGTTCTTTTTATAACTGTGCAACCTTATTTTTCTACAGCCCCTTCCCTAGCAATTTTGGGAAGAAAATCTCATAGGATCCTTTCTCTACCAACAGTGAGAGTTACTATTTTTTTCACTAGAGATGCATATGAAGCAACCTCAGACTTGCATCACTTCATTCTTTGTAGTGCCCCCACTCAAGTTTCTAACAGATGTTTCAGCTCTGAGGCAAGCCTTCAGCTTTGGAAAATAAACTGAAAATGAGGAATCATTGGGGGTCAGTCTAGGATTTTGTCTTCCCCTCTTCCAAACAGAAATTATCAAATTAATCTCAAAAGTCAAATCACCTCTGAGTCCTGGAAAAGTCTCTGTAGCAAGGAAGTAGAGTGAATCTATCGATTAATAAAATTTGCATACTTCATAGCCCAAATGAGTGAACCTGGATTAATGGGTACTCAGTGCTTGCTGCTGTTTGAGTTCATATGTCAGAATCTGGCCCTAAATATCACAGCTACACGAGGAATTTTGCTGTCCCATAAACTTTATCTTTCCTCAATGTTTTTTGCAGTCCTGTCCTACTTAGAAACATATTTGTTACCTTTTTCTCCATATAAGTGTTTTTTTTAAAATGTATGCACCATGATGGATATGTATCTAGTGTATCTATATGAAGCCATGCATGCATTTAGCATCTATATTCATATAGAATACATAAATATTAGTTTGTTTAGAAATCTACTGCAACGCTTTGCTGCTTCGTAAGTGAATACACTGAATCACAGCTGTAAAAATAAAAGGAATAAAAGTCTGTTGTCTGACACATCATCACTTATTTGTTCCTGTTTACTCAGCAACTCACAGTGTCGGACAGGCTGTAAGCCACTCTCAGCCCTTAGCATGAATTCGCAAAGTTCCTGCTGTGTTTGTAGACTTCACTCACACTTGCTCTTGCTTTGAGTGCTCAGAAATTAGCATCCAAGAATTGCAACAAAAGGGCTGTTATTTTTTCCCCTACAAAAGCAGTCCAACCCAAAACAGTGGTTGTGCCTTGGGAAATCAGCAGAAATTATGCAGGGTCAGCACGTCCTCAGCAGGAACACCCCACCTGCTGCTGCTTCTCCAGCCACCTTGACTTCCATCCTGCTCACCCACCTCCTCCACTTATTACCTGAATCTCCCATGTTTATAGTCATTCCAGACAAATTAATCTGTTTTAGGACTGTGTTTGGTTTGGTGTAACGTGCATGCAGGAACAAGGTCAGTCTATGTATAATGCTCTGAATACATTTGGGGTCTAAAGGACAAGGCATATGGGAAGCAGTTGAGATCCCTTGTTCCGTTCAGCCCAGAGCAGAAGAGCTGAGGGGAGGCCCCATGGCTGCTGCAGCTCCTCACGAGGGGAGCAGAGGGGCAGTGCTGAGCCCTGCTCTACGACATGGGGCTGCATCAGGGGAGGGGTAGCTGGGGGTTAGGAAAAGGTTCTTAACCAGAGGGTGGTAGGCATAAAACAGACTCCCCAGGGCAGTGGTGGTGACATTCCCAAGCTGCCAGAGTTCAAGGAGCGTTTGGGCAATGCTCTCAGACATTGAGTTTGGATTTGAGGTAGTCCTATTTGAATCCAGGAGTTGGATTTGGTGATTCTTGTAGTTCTCTTCCAGCTCAGAATATTCAATGATTCTACTTTTCTCTGGTATAAGGACAACCCCCAAAGTCACTGTCCCTGACCCAAAGATACTTATTAACTCTCAGGCCTGATCCTAGTGTTTGGTTGGTTGGTTGGCTTTTTTTCTACCTCAGGATAATGAATGGGAATGGTGCATTCTGATCAAGAAAACAACAAAGAAATTGCCTTAGTCTTACTACAGCCAAACAAGGCCAACAGTTCCTCTGAAGGAGGAACACACACCCATGCAGTTAATGGTACTGTCAAGTTGAGCATTCACAGGAAGCTAACAACTTTGTGCCAATTCCTACTTTTCTGGGTTCTTTCCTGTTTTTTTTATTTCACTCATATTTTCCTTTTCCATCTGAAGACAGACAGAGCTGAGCGGAACCCAGATGTAATTAAGACATAGCATCACGTGCAGCTTTCATGAAGAAGGGGAGGAAATGCACTGGCCATTATGAAGAGACTACAGAGACGAAGGAAGAGTCACGCTAATGAAGACAGGAAGGATGATGAACTCAGACTCACAGAGACGAGAAAGTGAATAAAAGCACCAGACTGAAACACAGCAGCAATTTTATTCCAGCAGCAATCTTCTGAAACCGAAATTGGAATTAAAAATACATTTATAATGAGCAGCCAGCAACATCCACAGCCCAGCAGCATGCACATGTAGAACAGAGGATCAGTCATCAGTGAGGTCAGGAGATGAAATGGGCACTGGAGCCCAAGAGACCCCAGTGAGGAAGAGCAGAAGTCTGGCAGCTCAGGTATCTCCCCTACTCCAGCAAACTGATGGAGCTTGCAATTCTTCTTCAGGCATTGAGGTCCTGATCTTGCTCCCAGCAAAGTCAAAGGCAAAATTCCCATTGTATGACAGATCGCAATTAATTTCCTGCAAGCTCGGTGGATTTGCTCAAGCCAGCTTCCAAAAACAAGCCAATGCATTTTAGAACAACAGCTGGAGGCCTACTGTATTATAACATGACCCCTGAGGGGGGACAAATTACTGTGAGGTGAGTCCTCCTAGCTATTGTTTTAGGCTGCTGACTCAGGAAGACAGGGCCACCTTGTTCTACATCTGAAAGGGCTTTTATATTTATTTTGGGACCACACAGGCTAGAAATGCTTTGAGGCTGTTATTTGTGGGTGGGAAGGGGATGAGGGTGTGTTTTTGGTTTTTTTTCCCTCCTTCAACACAAAGGGTGAGGAAACTCAGGGTTTACAATGGCTACCCGATATGGTAGGACATCAGAGGCAGGGGGGATGCTGGAAAGGAGCATGGTACCAACACAGTGCCAGCACAGCAAGTGCAGCTCATGGAGCATTCCCAGGGCGGCCAAGCAGTATGAGAAGGTGGGATGCAGATGTGAGGTGCTGCACAGGAAGATGCTGGGGGTGGCCAGTCCCTAAGAGGAAGCTGTGACTGCAGCTGGCATTGTGCAGTTCCTACAAGCCATTAATAAATGGCAAAGAGAGATGGAGTCAAGTGGGTTGCTGTTTAAAGGCTCCTTTCCTTAGCTGAGGAGGGGAGGGGGTGTCAAGTGATGCACCCTGATGCATTCCTGTGGATTTAGGTGCAATCTAGCAGAGATTAAAAAAAAACAGAAGATTTGGCAGATTATTTCCAACTATTGTGAGGGTCTAGAAAGCCGATTGGCACTGAGGCTGAAGCTACCATGTACTGCTGGCATGGCTTCCCCCCAGCACACCAACTGCTATTGAAGAGTCATTGGTCAACAGTATCCTGGCACGACTGTGCCTGCTGCCTCCTGGGCTGGTGCTCTGCCTGTTTGTCCAGTCCTGAATTAGCCCACACTTAAATGCATGCAGAAATAAAAAGAGCCTATCGCTTTCCTATCAGCAATTCATGGAACATTAAAGTCTGAATTGGCAAAAGTCCCACTTCACAGAGAGTGAGATCAGGCGCTCGTGCAGCACTTCACATACAATTACTTTTAACTCGGCTCAGTTACCAGTGAACTATAATATCTGCGAGAATTTTTAAATGGATCATTTTGTCAGTTTTTCTCCTTACACTTGCTCTGCCTTAGACACTTGTCACCAATTTTATTTAATTAGCACCGCAATTGTATTAACACCACATTTTTTTAAATTTAATTATGCTTCTGCAGTACCCCAGCTTGTTTTGCGCAATTAGCGCTCTACTTTCATACAAATTAATCTCCCTGGAGAACTGCATCGAAAATAGAGAAAAAGAAGAGACCTCATTTAATGGAAGTAACAACACCAACTGACTGTATATGCATATAGCCTTCATATGTTGCCAAACACACAATTTGAGGTTTATGCCTCATACACACAAAAACGTTTGAGTGGTTTTCTCAGGAGCAAATTCCTCTGTCAGTAATTTTATTTTGTCTGGTGATTTCTGTCCTGGGCGTAGTGCAAAGAGTTAAGTCCGTGTTCTGCTCTATCAGCCAATTTAATCTAAATAGGACAGGAGGAAGACTGGTTCATGTATCTGGTAAACATTTGCTTTATCAGGGAATGTAACTGCCTCTAACAGCCCCTTCTCACCTCAGCTGCAGCCTCAGATCTTCTGAGGCAGATTTAGGGTATTTCAAGCCACTGAAGGTTCAGCCTCTGTGGTTGCTTTTCTGTGCTGTTTGTTTAGTGTATTGCCAGCCCTCCATGTAAACAGCGATGGACCTGAACACTGATGTCTCCTCTGTTTTCCTCATATGATGAACTGCAAAGTGCAGCTAATTCTGGCAGAAGGGGAGGCTGGCCAGGCTTTGCTCATTATCCTTGCAGTGAGTGGGTGCTGTCAGCAGCACAAGCATCATGAAAAGAGAGGGAGTGCAGTGGTATAGTGACCGACTGATTAGGAAGCATCCTGCACTGACAAAAGGTTGCTCTGGAGTCCTATCAGGAATCAGAGAAATTGGACCTTCAGCAGACACCTGAGATCATCGCCATTGTGAGAACTTCGTGCATTTTTGAATGTTTCTACCAGATCACTTTCACAGAAACTGGCGCCCTTGCTATTGCCCTCCTAACATGTTCACCATGACAGCAGACCGCTCCATCCTTCTCAAATCTTGCAGCATGGCAGTCATGTTGAGTTTGGGTTTCCCTCTCAGAGATTCCCACTCCTGCAACAACCGCATCAGCCCCAGATCATCACACCATCAACTGAGGGTCAGTCCAGGAATCCAAGTGGGCTTTACTAAAAGCTACATGGTGAAAAAGAGCCTAAAGTGTGTTCAGTAGCACTCACTTCAGGCCTAAAACTGCTGTGTTTCTGGCAGAGGTAAACAGTTGAGGACACCCAACTGTGAGAAACTTCTGCAAAATAACTGCCCATATTGCAAACGAGCTGGAAATAATGTCAGGAGGAAGACTTTGGGCAGTTCAGATACTACTCCAAATCCTCCTTGTCTTTCAGAATGGCACTGATTTTGCACAAAGACAATCCACAACAGATACATTTGACCAGAAGTATAAAAAATACATAGTTTTTCCTATTGTTACAGCTTCTCCTGCTTGCTCAAACTACGATGGAGAACATATAACGTTTAGAAGAAAAGCACAGTTGGGAAGCTGCTTAAAGAGTGCGGAAGCATCAATCAACAACACAAAATTGACAACAGATCAAGGATCGTATCAGTGATTAACAGGAATACATCAGGGTTTTTTTTTTGTTTTGTTTTTCAAAGCTCATTCTGAGCCAGCTGAAAGTGAAATCTGTTGTGCTGCAACCTTCCAGTGCACTTCAGTGTAAAAGAAAATCTTGCTTTAATATACATCAGCAAACTACAGACATGGCATTTGTTTTCACAACTGACTTCTTGAAACTTTACTCTTTAGCCTATGAAATGGCTGAGCATCTGACAACCTTAGAATCGTAGAATCATAGAATCTTGCCCAAGCCAAGCCAAGAAAGAAAGCCAATCTTGCCCAAGCCAAGCCAAAGCCAAGCCTTCATCAAAGAAGTGAAAGCCCAAGACTTGCCTTGACATTTTCTGTAGTCTGGGATATTTGAACATAAAAACAGAAGCAGAATGAACTTCGGCTTTATCCCATCATCATCAAATGGTTTTTTGTTGCTTTGGTGTCTTCTGATTTAGGTATATTAGCAGGAGAAAATTTGGTTTCCTTTAGCTGACTTGGTAACAGAGGAGCTTAAAAAGATAAAGAGATTTGGACTACTGTGGAAAAATGCAAAAAAGAAGTTCAGAAAGAGATGCCATCCCCACCGTCCTGTATGCACTCTGGAGGACCCAGAGGCTGAGAAGAGCTTGGGAATAATGAGCTGCAGGCGTCTCTAAAGCTTGTTTTCTGTACATGTTTGAGTTCATGTGTCCAGTGACACCACTGGTAGGTTTCAGCCAGTGTTCCCAGGACAAGCTGGCACCTTCAGAGGTCCATGGGGCAGTAACTCCATTTCACCCTATTTTGTGCCCCCCAGGGCCAGCACTTACAGGGAGGGCTGTGACCAGCACTGTGGAGGGAACATTTCATCCCTCTTCTCCCTTGCACAGCCCACTATCACACCAGTTAAACTGTTAGTGTGTGGTCTGTGCCAGTGCCTGGATATTGCAGCCCCTTCTTCTAACCAAGCAGGTGTTTGCTTTTCTAAATGCTCAAATGCAAAACACTGAGGAACTTCCAGCCAAAAACTCAGTGATGTGGACACTTCTACCAGCTCTGCACAACACCATGCATTTCAGTGATACGGGTTTCTTGTTAGCACATTAAAGTACGGCTGGCTAAAAGCCTCTTGTTAGCGCTTGCTGCATGGAGCAGTTGATCACTTCAGCAGCAGCAGACCAAGTTGCTTTAGAGATTAATGGCACAGCCACTTGGCTTTGTCCTTTCTATTTGTTAACTAGTTCGTTCTGCAAATAACAAATACAGAGAGGGGAAAAAAAAAAAAAAAGAAAAAAAACCCACAACCCTATTCTCCAGAACACCACTGTGAGGAGACAGGATTAGAATGACATCAAGTGGCTTTCAGCGTGACTTTGTACAGTGTCAGGGTAGACATTCATACTGCAATACAATTATTCAGTCAATCCCACTCCCTGTGAAGTCAATGGATACTGTGCCAGTGACTTCAAAGGAGAAAGGATCATGCCCTCCTGTGCATTTTAGGGCTTTAACGGAGGTTTCTAAAAGCAGTTTTTAAATGAAGTAATCCCATTTATTTTTCAGAGAAGCAAGCAGAAATACCAGACTTGCTAGCTGCAAGGGAATTCCTTTTTTTTTTTTTCAAGTTAATTGTGTTCATAAGTGAGAATGAATACCATGATCATTTTTATTAATCTTCTGTAAAATGAAAATTCCAAAAATGGCAAAGCTCAGTCGGGATCAATGAAAGCGTTGTTTTTCAGTAACTTCAAAACATGTTGTTTTGGTTTTGATATCTGTTTCATAAGAGATTATGCTGTCACAGAGCATGCAAAATAAGTATTTCAGTGATGTTTTAGTTGAAAGAGACACCAGAACAGTCCGGTCTGACAAGATCCGCATGGAATGTCTGGACCACATTACAAACTCTTCACTCTGGGCTTTACTTCTAACTGAAATTTAGAATGCAGTGATTTCTCATTCTCTGATGGGAACACAAAAAACTATAAGGATGTTTTGTAGTAATTGTAACCACCTGCTAGCTCGCAATGAGTGCTCGGAGAACTTACTTACATAAAGTGTTAATAAATGACCAGTAGATACTGCAAACATACTACAGATGTGAATATTATGTGTTCCAAGTTCTCATAAGCATACAGGGGTGGCAGAAATTGAGAGAAGCTCACTGATCTCATGGTCTTCACAGCAATTGATGAATCCTAAACACCTATTTATCCTGTAGTAACCATTGTCCAGCCTGTACAGCCTACCCCTGTTGTGAAGCAGGACTGTTTCTTCAAGAGCCACCTTACATCAGCTCCTGGGGTGACATGTCAGACAGAGAGGCGAGTCTTTACATCCTGGCCCAGCACCCTGGCACCAGCCTAGTGGGCACAATGGGTATGATGTTGAGTGGGGTTTGTGCGCCTGTTCACTTCAGGCAGGGCACAGTGCTAGAGGAGATGACAAGCAGGGGAGAGTGACATCCCAGTGTACTGTGAGGCCACTAGTTCTCACATTGGTGGGGTTAATGTACTGCTAAAAGGCCACAGCAGCAAGAAAAGTAATTTGTCAAACCAATTTTTTTTTTTTTTTTGAGTCACCTTCAGAGTCCTGAGTGAAATTCAGGCTGAGAGAACTGGGCTTGTTCAGCTGGAGAAGAGAATGCTCTGGGAAGACCTCATTGTGGACTTCCAGTACTTGAAGGTAGCTTAGAGGAACTAAGATTTTACCTGAATCCATTTAAATTAACACTGAAATTTTCACCACAAATATTTACTAACTCGTTTCCAAAGAGCCATACATCAGTTTAAATTCATACAGCACTTTGATTCAGCTGTTAGAGAATCAACCAGTTCAGCAGGCTGCCACCTATTCTAGCAGTTGCTAACATTGTCATTACTCCCAACCTGAACGAGATGCGCCAGACTGAGTGTTCGGTCTGTTGAAGACGTGAGATGTCTACACTCATCCTTCAAATTTAAACACTAAAAGCATAAAGGTGGATATCTTGAAGAGTGATTACAAGCAAAGCTAAGACTTGAGGAAGAAAGAACTGTGAAGAAGCTGTAACACAGTTCTAAAAGACAGTGGGTAAATTCTGCATCAACACCAATACATGCAAGCCTGTGAATTTTAGCAGAGTTCTGGCAGCTTGCACAGTGTCTGTATTTGGATCTACAAAATGGCCCCAGTGCCATCATGGTTTCTGAAGCTGCCTCCTGCACTGCTGCATCCTTGCGTGTCCCAGTCCCTAATGCCATCCCTGGGTCTGTGTGCTGTCCCCACATAGCGAGCTCTTTGGGCTCTGTATCCCTCTCACCCAGAGTAACAAGCCACTGGGATATCTGAGGCAAGGGTTTTACTTGTACTGTGTCACTCAGGAGCATTGCCTGCACCTTCCTGAAATGACACTATCCAATTTTTTTTGCTCCTTTTTTGTACCTGTAGAGAGTAATTTCCAGACCAACCAAATAATAACAACACATACTCGACAGGAGCTGACTCCCTGCTTCACCTGCAGTAAATGTATGGTGAGAGAGAAGGGAAGAAAGGAAGAAGTCCTCTCAAAAACACAGCTTCCATCGAAGAATAAGTAATGCATGGCTGCACCCCCACACTCAAAGCTCAGAACTGCAAAAATCCATCTACAGCGCCTGCAACACCTCTTTGCACTTGCAAGTACTTTAAAACAGCATGTACACAGGACAAATAATGCCCGTATAGGACTTTAATGATAAAACTGATCCTTCTACTTGCTTCCTGTAGCATACAAAGGCATCACAGTAGCATGAACTTGCAGAGTTCTTTGTTACACTGAACAAGCAGGCATCACTATTTTTTGGCAAGTGAACACGACTCGAGTCAGGAAAAACAAAGTCACTGCTTATAGCACCACAAGCTTCATTTAACAGTGTCACAGAGAGAGAGAAAACCCCCACAGAACAAAACAGGAAGTAAAGGGCAAGGTGGAGCTCCTTTTCCTAATTCCCAGTAGTCCGTACACAAGTCTCCATACCTCCCCCTACAACAGACCTGTTATATGCCAATTAACTCGTACTCTGACTAGTTCTCTAGCTCTTACTTTGCTCCAAAATTTTTCTCAGTTTGCTGTGGAAGGGAAAACAGAGATACAGAGAGACAAAGAGAAGGAAAGAAGCCTTGCCCATCCTGAAAGATTGCATTGCAAAGAATAGATTAAATATTCCCAGTCCTTACAGACATAAAGCTTGTAGAAATTATGCCTTTTTTTTTTTTTTTTTTCAGAATTTTCCCATCTGGCTGATATTGTTATCATTATTATGGAAATGTTTTTACTGTCAGAAGGAAGTACCAGCAGTGGCACTATCTGAGTGCAACATCAAGAGGCAGCAAGGCAAATCTGTGTGCGAGGAGTAGAGAAGCATCTCCATGCCAGAAAAGAAACTGGTCCATCATTTCCCATTCATCTCGTTGCCCTTGTCTAGATATCACCTGCATAAGTACACTCGCAAGTCATTCATCTTAGAAGTACTTTTCTTTTTCTTTCCAAAGCTGTTTCCCACAGTGATCCTGGAGCAGAAACAGGTTGATTGTTTAAAATAGCTTTACAGTCACGTTAAGCCGGTAGATAAATCAATCCATCAATCTGCCATTTGTCTTTCTTCAGACAGACATCAGGTTGTTGGGTAACCTGCAGTTACTTTTAGAAACAAGTAATCATCCAGTCAATGGAGCAGAGGTAGCTCGATAGAAGATGCAGCAAAAAGAATTCACTGGGTCCTGAATGCCTGAATTAATGGTTTACTAGATCCTAATAAATCATCAGCTACTTCCTCGTGTATGCTGTGGGAAAAGATTCAAAGATGTTGAGAGGGCCAGATTCCCCTCTCAATGGCCAAGCTGACAAAGAAAACTACTTGTGGTCAGAGGGTTGAGAAGCAGAGGAGGACATGGTAATGTGGGTTACAAGTGGGCACCTGCTGTGTGGATGCTTCAGGTTGGTGGGGGGAGGGAGGGGTGGGGAGGAAGACACCTGTACAGTGTGACCAGGCCCCGTGAGAATCCTGCAGCCCTCTGGCATCTCTGAGAAACACGGCAGTAATCTAGGAGCCAAATGCCAAAATGAGTCTGTGCTAGCTGGAGGTTAATTGTGGCCATCAGGGATGAGTGGTTACATGGACATGCCCCCTTGGAATTAATGAGGCATTCACTTCTAGAGCTCATTATAGAAGAGGTGGAAAAGGACAGAAGGTCCTCAAGTAAAACAAAGCAAATCAAAACATTGTTTCGTCTTCTCAGAGTAGTTTGGTACAGTGAGTAGAAGTAGATACTTGCCTGGGAAAAACAAGAAGCCTCTCTGAAGGCCTCGAGAAGTGCTGACCTGAGCCCACTGACATATAAAATATATGCTAGTCCAGACACCTGGATTGTTCTTCTCTTCCAGTACATTTAGTGCTTCTTAGAGCCTGCCAAAGAAGAAAACAGAAAAAAACAGGCAAAAACCTTACTGTCACAGCTTCTTAAAAAGCATCCCTTGCATGATGTACACTGGCTGTGGTGCACATGGCAGCAGTTGGACTTAACTGTAACCACACCAATCTCCCATGTAGCTGAGGTAACTAAAGTTACTCATGAAAGGAACAGCACCTCTTCCACCTCCTCACTATAAACTGATGACCACTGTTGGCAACGCAGTAACTTGCTGGATGGTGAGCTGGACATTGGCTCCATCCCATTGTGTTTTGCAGGAGAGTGGGGTTCTCACAGTTGTACCAACCATGACTCTAATGTCTTGGCCTGTTGCTGAAAATGAGAGAGATATTTCCATGCAACCTATGGGCTAGATCTCTTTTAGTGTTTTTGTTCTGCATGATGACTTAAATCCAGTCTGTGATTTCACGCTCCTGGAGATTCCTAGAGGTACTGTTGAAGTATAAAATAAAAAGACAAGCCCTATTCCAAAGAGCTTACAGTTTAAATACAAGTCAAAAAGATAACAGATGAACAGGCAAAGTGGGGAGCATGGCTGAGGTTAACCAGAGGTAAGATTCAGAGGAGGAAGAGGTGGGGATAAAAGACTCAGCCTGATGAAATACATACAGAATTTGGAGGGAGATGAGAAGCTCCTCCATAGGATGTGCTGAAAGAGATTAAAGAAGGAGGAGAGGCAGGAAATGATAGCACCAGTGAAGCCAAGGCAGAGGATGATTTCCAGAGTAACAGCAATGACTGACTCAGTGGTAGGATGGGAGGTAAAAACATAGCTAGAAAAGTTGGACCATATCTGTGCCACCCCTCCCAAAGTTTTTCAGTGAAAGTTCAGGGGTATCCATTGCTGCACACTGTCAAGGGGAAAGGAGTTGCTGTTGATTTGGGTTGGTTTTTTTTTTCACTTTTCTTTAGCGGCAGTAAGTCTTGAGAGATTCCCTAGGGTGTACTCCTTGCCTAATCCTTTTGGGATTAAGTAACTCCAGACACATTTCCCTGGGGGTTGGATCCCCTTTCTGTTTGTCAGACTGGATCAGCAGCTGCATCTCTCCCAGTTAAGGGGGGGAGGACATTAACCATCACCCTGCCACTGTCTCTGCACCATGCCTGATGTCTTTTTGATGTTTTATTCCTAGATCAACATGATTTTTACCTTCTAGACTGGCTCCAATATTTAGAACAGCAAAGAGGTGCACTGCCATCATTTGAGAAAGACCAGGCACCAGAGGAATTTGACAAATCCACACTCACATGCCAAGGGACCCAGTGTCTGACCGGGCTTGGTTTCTAAACACCTGGTTGAATGCTGCACATCTTCACACCAAAGTTGAGGAACGGAAAGGGTGCAGGCTGGAAGAGCAAGCAAGGACCTTTGTGGGGAGAATGCTTCCTTCTTTTACATACATTCAGAACACCTACTGTGCTAAACTACTCTCTTTGAACAGAGAAATGCCCTCTCCTGACCCAACAAGACAACGTGCTTATGAGAACATAAAGCTCTGTCATCTCACCAGCTATTAAAGCTTACCAGTCTATCCAGATAGCAAGTGTCCTGTTGAGGTTGCTCTGCCACTTGGCCCAAGCATTGTCTGTTCCCATGGATTTCACAACATAACTCATGATGAGTTAATCCACAGTTTAACACAAGATAAAACATCATTGCATTTAAAAGCTTCTGTAAGCAGCCTTGTTTCTCCTTCCTTTCAAGAAGCTCTGTATTACAACATGCCCATGTACTTGGTTTCAGTGTTAGCTCTGTAGCTGATAGCAAACCTGTCCAATAGCAGCTAGAAGGCAAACATGACAAACCCACTATGTGACGTACTTCAATTTGCAGCAATAGCATGGGTAGTGGAGCAAGAAATCACCACTGAGACATCATGGGAACAATGGAAAATAGTCCTTGTGCTCCCCAAAAGTGGGATGGTGAGGGGGGTAGCTGGTGCAGTAACTTTCATTCAGGCTTATTTAGTGGAAGATCAAACAAACACCATTAGAACCTGGCCAGCCTCTGCTCCTTTGCTGGCCTTATTTGAGGAAACCTGGGCAGGAAAACAACCAAACAGAAGCCCACTTTTCTGCTCCAAGCCGGAAAGTCCCCTGCCACACAGGGACACTTCTTCCTCCTTGAGTAAGCTGAGCTCCCATGCAGTGCAGATGAGAACACAGATGTCATGCTGCCTCTTCAGTGCTGAGGTGGGAGAAATGTCTGCACATGTATAGAAAAATTACATTAATGAGATAAACATATCAACTATGCCTGCACAAGGTGTCAATGCACTTGTCTGATGTTCCTTTCATGCAGAGCCAGCATGGTCCTGTACAAGGTGGCACCTAACCAGGACGAATGTCCACAGCCCTCACAAGCTCATTTTGCACTTTGTAGTTCGAGTGCTTGAAGAAAGCAGATGCTCGAGGGTGCTGGGCTTGTGCATGGCTGATCTGCAGCCAGTCTATGCCAGTCTTGCTTCACACTGCAGAATCCCTGCAAAGAACACAGTCTTTACAGAAATGGCAGGTCTATGTCTTTATTCCCTGTGGGCAGAGGGTAAATCTAATTCAATCAGAAGGCTTCCAAAGGGTCGTTTAAGCAAATTTGTGGAGTATATTAAATTGCACTGCCATGATTTTCCTGCGGTTTTGGCCTCCCAGTCTGAGAGATGAGGGCTTAGAGCAGATAAAGTGATGGAAAGTTCCTCAGTCTCTGCAGAAGGATGGGAGAACAAGCGATCTGTTCTCATTTTGCCATCAGTATCACAGTAGCAGCCTGTGAGGGAAGGGTTTATTTTAGGAAGAGCTATTTTGAAAGCTAAAGTGTCATATCCTGGCTGGCTCTTTTCGTGGTGTTACTATAATCATCTGGTTATGACAAGCATAATGCAGAAAAAGCAACCTTTTTTTTTCTGTCTTTCTTTTTTTGGTAAAAGAAACAATGCAGCCAGGATATTTTTGGACAAAGACTGTCATTTTCTTTCTTTTTATTTTGGTACACTTCTTACTTTTCCCTCTCATCTAACCTTATTTATAAAGTGTCATATATTAGATCTGGGCACTGCCTGTCCTTTTTGCTGCAGAGTCTTTCTGTGCACCAGGCAGCCCAACAAGGCAAACACAGGCTGCATCTTCACCTTTGCTGAAACAGCTCCCCCTTTGAATTCAAAAGCATCAGTAAGAAATTGATATACTTTCTAATTTACTGAATGGAAGATTACTCTCGGAAAACCAAGGAGACTGCTCTCAATTTATGGGAAGCGGGTGCTTTTAAACAGTGAATGAGAGAATGCTGAAAGAATCCTGCCTATAGAGCTATGGGTATTTAATATTCAGGAGATTCACAGGAGATGCTAAAGTGCCCTCAGCTAAGAAAATTAATAAAATATTATCTCATGAGTGAACTTCAAAAGCTCTGGCAGTTCCATTCATTCCACTTCAGATAAGCAGCCAAAATATTGCAATATCCTGCTAACCTGATGTGAAACATCCAGCTTTCCTTGGCTGGTAACATTAGGCTGGAAATGTGTGAACAATATTTATTATTAAATATTTAGTCATTTCATCTGTTCTGTTGTGCCTCTCTGTGCGTGGATCCAGTAATTCCTGCTCCTAAAGGTGGATTTGTGTCCAGAGAGCCATCAAAGCTTTGACGTAACAGCACATGTTCTGAAGACGCAGGATTTAAACTCCGCTTCTGGCAGGTTTGGCAGCCCTGGGTTTAAGGGGTTAACTGCCCAGAGATCTCTCATCCCAGGGTAAGGAGACCCTGATGGGCAAAATGATGACCTGGCAAGGGGATACTGGCTGAAGAGAGCCCATTTTGGGGAGATCCTAACTTCAGCAGCTCTGTGCCCATCTCATCTCCCAGCAGCCCATCCACTCAGTTATTTCTTCCTCCCTTCACAGTTGTTTGTTTTTTTTTCCATTCCTCACCCCCCACCCCCCACCCCCCCGAGACTCCTCTTGCCGTAATAAACTTATGGCCATACTAAAATTTAATTTATAGACACTGGCTGAACCTTTGAATTTTGAGCCAGGCCGGCCCTTGCTGAGGGCCTACCGTCAGAGATCCTAAATTAACCTGATGTCTGTGGGAGTCCAGGCAGACTGAAGTTTCCCAAATACTCTCCTCACCTCAAACTGCCACTCTCATCAGCGTATTCTGCAGACGGAACAAGAATTAAATCTATGTGGCACCTGCTTCTCCTCTCATCCCTGCTGCCGGTCCCTCCCCATGAGGGCTGGAGCCCGGGGGGAGCACGATTAATCTGTCGATGAACATGAAATGCCAGCACTTGCAGGACTGTCAATCCAGCACAAGTAATGAGTTAAATATATATACTTATATTTAATTTCCAATTCATCAGTAATTCCCGACAGATGGAATCCTTGCATTTCAGGTCAACTTGACACTGCCAGCATTCAAAGGTCCAAGTGAGCATTGCCAAATTTAATGAGCTGCAGTAACAATGTCTCCACATTATTGGACTAATTACTAGCTTCTGAAAAGGAAAGGAAAAAAAGAGGGGGGAGGAAGAAAAAGAAAATCCTCTAAACAGATGAAACTTTAATTAACAGCATTTTGAGATGTTACTTATTATGGAGCAAATGCCACTTCAAAGTGAAAACAGCCTGTAGGTGGATAATAGATCTCTTGAAAGGTATGGGCATCAATTCAGCACTAACTTTGCATGCATGGCTTTCAACCCTCGAAGCAGCCAGACTTCATGGCCACAGCCTGCACATCCCAGCCCTGGTGATACAGAGCTTCTGTTTCCCCCAAGCAGCAGGTCAGGAGGTTTAAGCAGGGGAACAGCCCTCTGTGGGTGGATGCTGGGTACGGAAGCAGGCCACCAGACATGCTGGCTGCAGGAGTGGCCAGTGACACAAAGGCCAGGCAACTTGTGCTGACTTCCCAGTGAGAGCTATTTACAGGAAGGAATACTTGGGTTTGGCTAAAGCAGTGACTACAGGCTTGGGCTTCCAATTTGAGAGTCCACATTTTGTTGAAAACAGTGGAAATGGCATGCATTTAAATTTGTGGAGCTAATAATAGAATCTAGCATCAAATGAATGGAGCAAATGCAAAGATAATTTCTTCAAATTAGCTCTCAGCAACTTCTGTTTCTCTCTCACTCTCACATACACGCACTCATTCATTCGCTTATCTAAACAGACGCAGAAGAAATCCTAGCCTTCAAACTAATCAAAATATTTTTCCTGTTAAATGAGAAGGAAGAAAAGGAAGAGGTTTGCTGCTACTTCTATTTCTGAATATTAAGCATTGCTCAGATCTGCCACGATAAGGGGCCATGTCAAATCGACTAGATCAGGTAACAGCAGGCTGCGAAAAATCTTTCCTTACCCTGCAGAGAGCTTCATGAATCTATTCATACCTCGCTGGCTCCAACCACCTCTGTAAGTCCCGCTGATGTGAACAGCAACCCCACAGCATGCAGCGGGCATACTTCAGCCATGGGCCCATGCTCCCCAGGGCGCTTCAAGGAGGGTGAGCTTTAACCCCACGGCCTGAATGCACAGCAGTACAGGCATGGTCTGGGCCAAGGGATGGGGACTGTCCTTTCGGCGGAGGGTGAGCAAAATATTTTCTTCCTTTCCAGCTGAATCACCTCAGCAGAGCAGGGAGAAAAAGCTGTGCATCACAGCTTCTTACCTCAACTTTTTGCTTGCGTAGGCCTCTGTGCTCCCAGAGCAGCACGTGTTGCATCCCAGCAACCAGATCAGCAGAATTTCTGTGCTGTGGTAAACACCCAAGGCCGCACCTACAAGTGGGCCAGTAGTATCCAGGTATTTAGCAATTTATTATGGAGAGTTCACTTTCATCACCTCTCCCCCCTCAAAATAAAACACTTATTAAAAAAGGCAGCAGCTTGGAGGCTGGTGGCTATGTTTAGCTGGAACAGGATTTGAGGTTTTAAGGGAAAACCCCTGGCTCCTGAGCACCTGGCTGATGCAATCGGAGTGAGAAACAGGCTTCTCCCTATCCTGAAATCAGTGGGTGTATGGCTGCTACATTACTGGGAAGAAGAAGGTTGCAGGACTGCAGACTGAGATGTACAAGAAGAGCACGTAGCACAGAGGACGTCCGCATTGCAGAAGGTGCCTTGCTGGATTCCATACTGCCAACCTGCATCCAGATCATAGTCAAAGAGCAGCCTTCATGGTAATACTTCGATAGGTCCTAGCCCACTTAAGATTCGATTTTTCCCTTAATATTAGCAAAGATCATGAACACCACTTAACCAAACATGATGGATTCCTGCTGTACTCCCAGTCCTAGCCCAGGCTGTTCCCCAAACCTGGTCGAAGCCGGGTTGGACACATGAACCTGAGGTTTCCTCAGCCATCTGGCTCAGCAGCTTTTGTGAGATTTTATGCCAGTGCTCTTGTTTTTTTCTGGAAGATGGTTCCTCTTCCAACTGCCATTGCAGTTTCTTCCAATGTCCTCAGCTTTGCTACTGCCCATGTTGTGCAGAACACCCTGACCACTGGAGTGGAAGCTGCAAGGCCACCTGTGGGCTTCAAGCAGCTGGCTGCTCTCCAGGCTTGTGGTTGCCATCTTTTGTTACTGGAAATACCCTAATTAGCTTCTAATGCACTGCATAAACCTGACACCATTCACCTTACCTCAGGTCTGTTGGCTTGTTTGGGGTTTTTTATTTTAATCACTCATACAGATTGTAAATGCTTTTCCCAACATAGTGCTCCTTGCTCTGCTCACAGTTGAAGATTGTGAATACATGGGGATGGGTTTGTTTGGAGAGTAGGACATCGGCCTTGTACCTCCTGACGCAGCACAGAAAAGGCAGATGGCTCTGCTCAAGAGTTGGGGAGAGTGAGAGCTGGGGATGGGGAGAGCAGGCTGGAGGTCCTTCAAAGCACCACCCAAGACGTTCTGCTCAAAGGCACCTTCTCTGCAAAGAGAGGTCAAAACCCAGCCAGGAGGAGGCCTGGGACAGGCAGGCAGGTGTCTGCCACAGCAGCCATTAGCTGATGTGCTATCAAACACCAGACAGAGCTTCAGCCTGGGTCAGCTCGAAGGTCTGTACTGAAAACACACCCTACCTTGCAACCGTCCCTCCTGTATTTCTTCCCCAGCTTGCCCCACGCAGTTTTCTCACCACACAAAAGAACAAGTGACCAGCTACCTCCTAATCTGATGCTTAGAAACAAAGCAAAAACACAAATCAGCCTCCATTACCAACAAACAGGAGAGAGAGACAGCCAGCACAAAGTGTTTCTCCCTGTCCTCTGATAGCTGCCAGGCAGAGCCCTGCAGCCCAGGTGTGAACTTTAGCAGCCATTTGCAAAGCTTCCCTCTGGAACCAGGCTGGTCCTCAAGCATCTCTGAGGCTGTGGTTTTGTGATTTGTGTCTGGTCCTTATCGGTGAGTTCTTTGACCTGACTTGCCAAAAGGAGGTGGGGAAGAGATGGATTAGATGAGGCTGGCCATGGCAGTGTCTGCACCTTGATGCACTTTAAGTCCTTAAAAGCCTGCCACTGAATGTAAAAGAGGAGTAAAAAACAATAATAAAAAGCAACCAACGTATCCCATTTTTATGGCCAAAAATAAAGGCACTGGAAGGCAGGCTTTTTAATGGCTATCATTCTTCCTGTGTTATTTGAAGATCCCCTTGTAAACGGGAATCCAGGGTCTGTTTTGCCATCTGTTCCCTCCTCTCCTGCCTAGGAATCCTGAAAGGGTATTTATTGTATGCGCAGGTTCAGTGAGGCCCACTTGCTATAAACAAATACTGCACAAAATATGGTGGGGCCTGCTCTTTCTACAGTGCCTGTATTTATGAGGAAACAGTACAAAAACAAATATGTAATCTGGAAATAAACCTGCTAAATGAATAAAAAATCCTACGGAGCAAAACATAATGATTAGCAGAGCCATTCTGTGAAAGACCCTGTTAAGGGGACACATCTGCCGTCATCCACTTTGCATCAGTGCCTTTCCCCCATGATAGAAACCCATCTGAAAGCAGCCATCAGGAAACCCTGGGGGAGGGGATGGGGAGAAGGAGGAGATGGTGCAACCCAGGGGCTGCAAAGCCACTTCTGTGGGCTCTTGAAGTGCCCCTTGAGTCCTGCTCCCTGCTGTCCACCAAATGCAATGTAATGTTATTTACAGCATAGATAAGGTACAGATTACAGTCACTCATCTGAAGGAAAAAAGAAAAAGAAAGGAAGGAAGGAAGGAAGGAAGGAAGGAAGGAAGGAAGGAAGGAAGGAAGGAA
>VXAB01010576.1:44654-82931 GCA_013399175.1 Odontophorus gujanensis | reverse complement strand
GCGTGCACTGACATATATCAGTAGGGTTAGCATCTGCCACCTCTCCTGTCTCTACGTAGACCATTGCCCTCCCACCCCTCACTCACATCACGTGGGCATGTGTTTGGATGCAATGTCAGGTAGGACCCCATTTAGAGTCCTGGCTATATCTGCAGCCTTTTTTACCCAGCAGTCCTTGGGGCTCAACAGTTCCAAAAATATGCCCGCAGGGCTCTGCACGTAAATGCTTGCCGAGTTTTAATCAAATGCACATCACAGATAGTTCTGCATGACAGAAACCAGAACAGCCAATCTGCAGACCTGCCAAGAATAGCCTCATCTGCAACACAAGCATTTTCCTCTTTTGTATCATTTTGTCCCTGGCTTTCTCATTTCGGGATGAGCTGAAGAAATATTCTGGATTTTATGAGATAGCTGTTTGTTTCAAGCTAAAGGCAAGTTCACAAGGCTTTCTAAATATGCATCCAGGCTTTAGAGCTTCTCATGCAGTTTTCTAGGATAAAACTTCTATTTTAAGGCCCAGATCCACCAAAGTGAGATGCACAGTTGGATGTCCCTTCCCATGCAAACAGCTAAGCATGGCTGTACATGTGGGTTTCCGTGTAGAATTCAGGGCCATAGTGTTTGGGCCTGGCATGCAGTTCATCTCAAAGAAAGTGCTTTTAACCAGAGGGAAAAGTTTACTTAGATACTAGTGTCTTCAGGGCTGCAATTAGCAATTATTTCTCTCTGAATGAAAGAAGAGAATGCAGAGCTGGAAGAGGGCAGAACCAACAACAACCAATCTTCAAGAAAAAATAAAGGCAGAAGTGTGCCGATGGAAGGGCCTGGGCTATCAGGTCTGAAAGCACTTATACCACTGCTTTTATTTGAACCAAGTGGCTGCCAATTGAAATAACTCAAACAAATCTCCTGTATCCTGATGAAGGGGCAGAATGGCAAGGGTGGAAAGGAACATGATGCTGGGCCCTGACACATGTAGTCAGGGGAATGAGTGGGGGCAGTAAGGGGAAAGACTGGGAGAAAAACAGTGAAATAGCAGCCAACATTAAATTACTCTATTTATAGCTCTGACAGTGGAGAAGGCTCCTGTGCAGGGCTATTCCCATCTGGAATCAGGAAAGAGGGACCCTGGCATGGGAGAACTGATACCAGAGGAAGAGATGGCTCAAATTGTGAGCCTGTGCCACTGAAATCAGAAAGTTTTATGGCTCCTGCAGCACCAGAGAAACCTACCCACACTGTTGCAGATCTCAGATGCTCTGAAATCCCCATCTTTGCTGGTCGGTTGGATAGGAATTGTGGGAATTTGGAATGCTGCAGATACATATCAAATACAGTCAAACACTTAGGAAGTGCTAAAGCACAAAACCTAGGCAGCAGGACTTTGCATGTCACTTCTGAGCTGACAGACATGACTTCAGAAACAGAGAAAACAGAGGAAAGACTCGCAGCCAACACACTGCGCTCCCTAGGTCTCCAGCATCTGTGCTTCCTGGCTTCTGACTCAGTCTCTCTCAGCTGTGGACTGGGACTGCCCACTCCAGCTCTGCAGCCTAACCTCATGATGCCTCTGTCAAAAAGGACCATTTCCCCAACACACTTGCAGGTGACCGCTTAGTTCCTGAAGAGGTATTGTGTATCACTGCCAGCTTTGGGGCAGAAAGGTGTTTTGTCTTTTTTTACCATTGAGAGCATGATGCTGTGTCACAACGACCACCACCTCATGGTCCCAAGCTCCTTGCTGGGTGACTACTCCTCCTTGCTGCTCAGGAGGTTCCAAGCAAATCTCATCAGTGGTAAAGGAGGAGGGAGAGCATTGAAGCACTGCCTATCACTCTCTGTCACACATTTTTGGGACCTCCATCGTCTTCTTTTCACCTACAATAATCTGGCTGTGAGCCACAGAGTAATATAGCAACGGGGGAAAGAGAGGAAGAAGGCTTAATTTTTATTTATTTTACTGCGATCATTAGGATTATGTCAGGGGGAAAAAGCATTAATACATAATCTTTTCCCTGTGCCATACAACACTGGCTGCTTTTAATTTAGAATTAAATTGAAACACTCACTCAGAGCAGCTTTGAACAGCAGCCAAGGCCTTCCCTTGCATTGTGTTAGCAGCTGGGTAGCCTTCCCACTCTCTCTTTTTTTTTTTTTCCCACTTGGCAGTGCCTTTTTTCAGACCTGTGCAGAAGGGTGGTTACTGTATGTCCTTGTCACACGTTCCCAAATGCCAAGGGTTCTCTTCAGCATCATGCCAACACACAGAGGCACCTACAGCCCAGGTGAAGGGGAGGGCATCCTGCTGAGATGCACAAGCACAGCCCCAGGAGACCAACAGCTTTCCGGAGCCACAAGTATTTCACATATTGGAGAGAGGAGGGACGTGTCAAAAAGCACATCAAAACGCACATATATTTGTTTAACATGCTAAAGAGCAGTGATTTATTTCTCTTGACAGCATGAGTTATTTGGTACACTTTGTTGCACATGATTAGGCAAGTTCACACAAGGAAAACACCGTTTGGAGGTATAAACAGGACAGACAGGGCTGGGTGGGGTGAAGCCAAATTTAGTTCAGCAAACTGGCCATCCTGTTTTACGCAGGTGAAGACCCTGCTCCAGATAGTTCTCACCGCACCAGTGAGAAAGGTGCAGTGGTTGCCCCATTCATTTCAATCTATACAAATACTTGAGAATCCATGGTGGACTCAAGCCTTTTCCTTAATTGTTGACATTCACCGAAAGAAAGGGTAAGTTTAAAGGGAAAAAGATTGCCACCCTTTAATTGCTGCTGTGAAGGGAGCACTGCTTATCACAACAGGTGCGAAGGCCACTCACAAAAACAGTTGCAGTTCAACATCAAAAGGTTAAGAAATAATTTATTCTCTTTGTCAGTTGCTCACGCAGACCGGGTAAAGGCTACTTGGAAGGAAAGGCAGAAGGTTAAAAGAACAGTTAAAGTTTGTCACAGAAAGAAGAAAGAAGGAAAGAAAAGTAGACAGTGTGCTCACAAGCCTACAGTTTTACAGGAAACCCTAGGAGATGTATCAGTATTAAAAAGGAGACAAAATAAGTAGCCAGAAACAAAAAACACATCCTGGCACTGAGTGGGAATGAGCAGCACCAGCAGGCAGGGAAGCAGGGATACTGGAGCAAGTGGGCACTACACTTGAATGGCATGGGAAACCATTCACCCACCTGAACATGTGGCATTTCTGTTCTGTGCCCGCAGAATGGGCCTCTTGGGTCTTCCCAAAAGCATCGTAATTGCATCATCTTGGGCATGGACCCATGGTCACCTCACAGGCTCTGCCCATTCCCCATCGGAGGAGCAGGTTATATGCCACACCCACAGGCCAACGTACTGGGGATTGGGGGGGAAGAAAGAGAAAGGGAAAAAATCATGATGGGAAACCAGTGGGTTGCAGGGTTATGTATCCCTTTGGGTTCTTAGCTGCCTCCACCCTCCTCCTTTCAAGATAAGACATGAGAAGTAACTGCAACTGAAATTTCATTTTACAACACCCCTCCATTAATCCCTTGATCTCTCTCAAGTTCTGCATAAATTTCACCCTCTTTCCACAGAGCTCGAGGTTGTTTTACATCTGGTGCATCTTATTTTCTAAGGATGACGGTTCTGTTTATTTTAACCAGGCCTGGAATGATGTACAAACCAGCCATGCCTCTCAGATGCTGACTGTTCCCAGAACCAGATGGTCAAGTCTTCCTCTTTTAAGACAGCTGACTCAAAAACCATAAAAGAAAACACCAAAAATGAAAACAATCATCAACAGCAACATCAAAAAACACCCTGTGGTGGGAAAGAAAAATATTTCAATGTTGGTACCATGAGAGAGAAAAACTCAGAGAAAAGAGAGTGTTTGGTTTCTAGACACTGGAGGTCCGCCGTGCAAAAGGGGGAATGCTCTCATCAGGAATTTTCCACCAGTGGCAAACTAACAGGAGGAATTCTCTAGCTAAAATATGACAGATGTTCATACCTCCATTACCCAGAAGCAGTAAAAGCCACCTGTGATTGTTCTGACTGCCCTGCTAAATGAATGGCAAGTTAGAGACCTAATAAAATAGAGCAATGTGAGTTGCATCTTCAGGTTCTCCAATACTCGCTACTGGCTTCATAAGGTACAGCAAACCCAAAGTGCTTAAATTTCATTTTAACTCCATCTTACCATCCTTGTAGTACCCTTCCTCCCCAAGTTTTCATCATTCCCAACTGATTCAGGCTTAATTGCAGCACTTGATTCTAAGTCACTGAAAGGCTCTGACAGAGCACTGATGCTTAGGCATCGTGTAAAGCTGCTCCAGACTAACTAAGCCTCTCAAATCCTACACTGAAGGTTAAATTAGTTGAGCACTGGATTGCAGGAGAACCTGTGTGTTTAGATCTAACTCTTCCGGTTTGATAGAACCAGCTCAACCAGCTCCTTGACCAAAATCAAAATAAATAGATAGAAAAAAAATAATAATAATCAGTCAGGTTGTGGACAGAAGAAATCAAATTACCACAAAGCAACTGTACCTGGTGAATTACCACACAGAGCTGTAGAATTGCAGTACATCAGCTGATATACAATCATGGTTGGTGTGCAAGCTCTCACCTTGTAGACCCAAGTTTCCCTTCTTCTGCTGTCTTTCACCTCTCTAGTGGAAACAGGCTGCCAAAGGAACCTGAAAAGCAATCATTTTCTCTTTAACCATCATAAGAATTAGGCAGCTGTGCAAAAATAGTTGATGTCTACCTGTCTTTTGTCAAACATTTCTTCGTTACAGTCCCTAATATTCTGCAGGAGGTATCCAATCCTGACATGGAAAGACTGTGAACATTTCAAGGAAGACAGAAAGCCCATTTCAAACATTACAATGGGGAGGGGACAATTCCAGTGTTTAGGAAGTTTCTCATTCCGTTTTCTCTAGTTCTTAAAAATGACTAAGACCCAGTTAAAGGATGAGTGCTCTGCACCTTGACTGCTGCATGCTTTAAGCTAGACACAAGACTAGATTCAACTGAACAGGTCACCTACAAAGGTGCTTGCACTTATTGAGCTAAAATCAGTTTTTGAACAAAGTTAAGCTGCAAAGATTACATATACTGTTGAGATCTCAGTGTGAATATTTTGTGGGAGCCCTGTAGCACTATTCATGCCAAAGAATTTAGAATGAGGCTGTTAGGACCCACTCCTCACAGGTAGGGCATGGCAGACAGAAAACCTCCTCTGCATATCAGTGTTTGCAGGTGTTAACAGCAGGAATAATTGCCTACCCTCGGGAAGCACGTCAAAGTGTACTGTCATTTAAAAACAAGCCCCTTGCTAAATGCAAGGTAAAGGATGACAATACAAAAACTTCAGCAGATTAGGCTGTTGGAGGTGGTGCTGTTTTTGTACAAAGAACTGAGGACAATGTGTAGTACTTGCTCAGAGCTGGGACGTTCCTATTTATGTCTACAAAGTCCCCTGGAAAATGGCACACACCCTAAGGTGCTCACCACCTCCAGACGCTGGCCCAGTGCAGATGTGTCTGGTGCACACACTACTCACCTATGTCCTATATGCTGAAGAATATTTTCTGTGATAATCAGCAAGGGCAGCTGTTAATCCACCACAGAACAGCTCCCACATGCACCTCAGCAAAATCCACTTAGCTTTGAGTTAGGCAGACTTGAGAAAGTCCTCTTTGTCTCTGGATTGAGAGACAGAGAGAGCATAGGGCTGATGCAGAAATACTGAAGTGCTGGGAGGGCGTGGTCAAACTTAAGAAATCTGGTAAGAAATGGAAAGTAGGCACAGGCTCTGTGATAAGGAGAAAACCCACGTGTCATGGAGCAGCCGTTTTGAGCTGCCTGCCTCCGAAAACAAGGTTCTGGTAATTAAAACCTTGGCACAGCATGTCATTTTAGTTTATTTAAGTATGTACGTAAAGATAAACACAAAGCTTTCTGCTCAAACGTTTTGAGGAATATGATCCTCAAGCAAGATTAACAAGTCTTTAATAACATTTGTGTTAAGAAATGTCATTATAATCAGGCAGTAAATCAATAGTACAGTAGCATATGCTGCAGATCACCAGGGCTGTATTTTGGGGAACAGAAGAAAGGCCAGCTTCCTCATTGTTTGTGACAATGATACATGTTGTATGTACCTACACCTTCCATGCAATGCCATTTTTAGTACTTCCAGCCATCCGTGAGGCCATCTGTCTACATCGCAAGGGCTGGATAGAAAGGGAGAGCGATATTTTTCTTTGATTCTCACAACTCTCAGAATAGACTGAAGGCAGGACCCATCATCGCTAAGCAGCTCCTACCACTATGATTCCCTTGTTCATTTTAATGCTCTTTCACCCTCCTTGCACCCACCACAATCTGACCTCAAGACTACGCAGTGCTCAAAGAGGGCAGACAGTCAGTGCAAGACCCAGAGGCGGTTTTCTGCTGCTTTAGGGTCGGGGGGGGGAATGGCTGTGACAGTGCTACAGCAGAGGGGGTGAAGGCGCTGCCACAGCTGGTAGACAGGGAGATGACAAAAATTCAGAAGCAAAGCCTCTGCCTCCACTGAAGCTATCAGAGATATGCCTCAGTGAGTGATACTACATGCATTCCCCTGCCTGGCCCAGTCTGAATTCACACATCTGGGGCCCACATTTACCCCTGCTATGGTGCACCTTTGCCACTAACACTAAAACCATATCCTGGAAGACACCAGGGATGGAGATGAAGGAGGTGAGAGGGGAAATAAGACACCTTGCCTCCCAGCTCACCTTGGTCCTCCCGCCTCCCACACAGCTCTGAAGCACTTTGTGATTTGAGTGCTGTCAATCTCCTTATGGGAGAAATGTATTTATAGAAATCCCTTCTCTGTGGCTGAATGCTTTTATGATACCAGATGTTGGAGGACATGAAGCTGATAAAATAAAGCATAGGGGTCAAAATTATCTGCTGCCAGTGGTGAGAATTACAGCCTCTCTGACATCCACGAAGCAATGGCTGTTTATCCCTACAGGGAACAGAGCCCAGCAAGTGGGTACCGATGTTAATAATTAACCTGCATATGCTGTTAGCTCAAGATGACGTTTGTCCTTTGCAGGAGAGATGTTGCTAGAAAGGTTTAATGCCTTCTCTTTGAAATATGGCATGGCAGCTGCAGATGACATCAGATTTGCTGCCATACTGGTTTCTGTCAATGCACGCAACACACCCAGGGAAGACTGAACACTGCTTGAGACTGTAGTGAAAGCTGCAGTCTCAAGGTCAGAGGCATCACAATAGATGGTATCATATTGGAAGTTCTTGATCATGTGGTTTTACTTAATAACAGGGATATCTTCCATTTGTTATGACAGTAATGCAAGGATATATCTCAATAGTGCAAAAGCACTAAGAGTTCAGGTACCTTTTGCTAATCAACCCACAAGGAATGTGTACTGAGGAATACACATGAAACACACATACAGCTAAAGCCAGCAGCCCAGGAAAATGCCCGGATGTGTAACTGAAGGTTCTGTATCACTGTATTTTGGCACTACGCAGCAAAGCCACAGAGAAGTAGGTTAATTAAAATTCATATGTCATTTCCATTTCCTCTGCATGTCTACAAGACTGTTTATTCTCACCATCTGAAAGAGACTCTCACCCTCTGAAAGAGATATTAATTGCTGCTCTTGGTTGGTGAGAATAAACACTATAAGAGATCAAGTTCCCTAGTGAAGCCTTCTCAGTTTTGCTTTTAAAATCCAATGGCTTGAAAGGGGCTGCTCTTATTGCACAGCACTTGGCTTAAGATGTAAGCCTGAGGTGAAGTCCATTACCACTTGACCACTGGCATTTTGCTGATCAACCACAGCAGTGGTTATTGCCTGTTTCCATCAGCCATAGCTCAACACAGTAAGAAGATTTCAGCTGTGTATTAGGTTTAGGTGATTTGCTTCAAATAATCTCTTTTTTTCATCATTGTGACAGCTGAAGTCATCAGGAGCTCCTAGGCACCCAAGCAGGACCTTGCATGTAAGCTGGAGAGACACAATGCATGTGATTGCCCATCAGTGTTTCAGAACTGACACTGTAGTCACACTGAAATGAGGACTAACAAAGGTTGCATTTATCTCAGTGCATCTTGGAGACTGCATATCTCCTGCAGGCATAAGACCTGAGTCATACAGAGTGCACAGTTTGGTAGTGATTTCTTTTGCTGTAACCAAGAGCGTGATGATCAACACAGTCAGTGCCAGACAAGAGCTACAAGGTACTCGTGAGTAATTTGATTTGTGCATCACTTTGCTCATAGTCATAGGTGTGTTTTTAGGTGTGCCGGTTTAACAGTGTAGGCGCCTTCATCTCCAGATGCAGAAGGCTGACAAACTGGACAGGATCTGAAGTGAGATGTGCTCTGCCTACTGCTGGATCTCAGCCCACCTTATCACAACATTACTCCATATGCTTGTCATCAAGGCCTGGGTAGAAATGGTGGGGTTGAGATACATGCAAAGATCCCACCAATTCTAAGCAACAGGCCAGTTCGTGGCACTGAGAGCCATCTCAATGATGAAAGGAATTAAACAGAACTCTCTGGCTACTGCAGGAAAAATGAATTCCCTCTGCAAAGTGAGGCACTGTACAGTGAAGGTTTGACGAACCAACTGAAGTAGTCTGCGTGGGATACTGAGACTACTCCAGCAGACAATCAGAAAAAGGCTGTATACAGCAGACCTAAAATAGTAGGAATCTATAGCATATTATGCTGCCATTTTCCAGCCAAAAACAGGTCAGAACTTATCAGAAGGATACATTATTCATAACTCATTACATTTCATAAGGATCTGGAAATGAACATCAGTGTTATTAAATACCTACCAGAAGGTAAAGAGAGGGATCAGCCACCCCTTAAGCAACCAAATGAAGTTTAATAAGACACAAGAAACAGGGCTGTTCTATCTATGTAGCAGAGTGAGGGAGCTCCACCCAGAGAGCAGCTTTGGGTGGTGTCTGAGCTCCTGGTAGAACCACACAATATTTAGATTCATAGTATTTTCAAAAAATAAATATATATTATGGAAGTGTTGAAAGAAATGCATTATCAACGACAACGAGTAATCCGTTTCAAAAATTTGGCTGACACTTGTCTATGGATATAAAAATTCTGAAGTTGGCTATACTGTATTTGCTTGCCTCTCAAGTTACACATGGTGTAGATGAACTGGATTTCTACTTAGCAGAAACAAGAGGAATTACTCTGTTGTACTTTCAGACAAAATTCAGGAAAAGGAACAGATATTATAAGTAATAAATGTTTAAGAAGAAACAGTCTGAGAATACTTCTCAGTTAACAGTATTTCTTTTTCATCTCAGTGAGTTATTTACCTGTGCACTTTAGTCCTCAAGAGATCTGGAGTGATGCAAAAATCCACCTCTCTTGCAGCATCTGTTTACAGAAGCTGTACCTGCTGCAGAGCCATCAGAACAAAGAGAATTCGGCATCAATGCTAATTTGTTCACCAAGTGTCACTTGGGATTACATCTAGACCTGAAGTAATAGACTGCGATTTCCATAAACACACCCAGGACAAGCACTTCAGTAACATGAAGGTTGTTAAAACCAAGGAGAAAACATATAAAAATTAAAGTATCATCTTCTTTTGAGAATTTCTGGGTGTACACAGACGGAGCAGGCAGTGGGAAGCAGCATGAAGGCCACTGTCCCCTCTTGCACATTTTTCCCTTCTTTTGTTACTTTCCACTCCCACTCCTAACATATTCTTCCTTGCCATTCTTTGGGTGTTCCTGAAGTCCCAAAAGCTGGACTGCTGCTTTACAACTCACTCCTATTTTCTTGTTAATGCCACCTTCCCAGTGCTGCAAAAATATCTGGCTGCCTTGGTGGGCTGGTGACTGGGGGGAAACAGTATTTTGTACCCACTTCTGACCCACAGGAAATCAATCAGATTTTTGCCACTTACTTTAAGCCAGGAACAGGCCCTTGCTGAGAATTAAAGAGAGACTCTTCATTAGATTTGGACACATGTATCTCTGTTGCACTGCCATAACAATTTGCTGTTATTTTCTTGGATCTATTTCTAATACAAACACATAGGACAGTTCTATCAAATAATGACAACCTCATAAAAAAAAGAAAAAAAAGGCATAAATCTTTAGGCTTTTGAGTAGAGGAAAATGATTCACCGATCAACGCACTGACCCTCTTGTGACATGCTAGGGTCTTTGTGGAAACACATCATGTATGCTTGATTCTTCTCCAAAAAGTTCTGTCTATGAAATCTGTGAAATGACACGTTGAGAATACATATTTATACCTACATCTTTCACAATTCAGCTGCTGTTATTGGTAGTACAGGAATCAGATACTGAATCCTACCCATCAATCTGAAAGTGCCACTCTTCAACCCCAACTCCAGTGCACCACTTCCCCTGGAGATGCTCCAGCCATTGTAGAAATAGATACTTTGAACATCGACTTTTGAAACTTTTCAGGGCAGACGAGCCCTTATTTATTATTGAGCATAGAGCATCATAAGTATTATCTCTGCAGCCTGTTGTAGGGTACCTGCTTTAGCTGAGGGATTGGATTCAATGATTTCTTGAGGTCCCTTCCATCCCTTGCAATTCTGTGATTGTGAAATTTGTGTCACTTTCTTTTTTTAAGCAATGTCTTCGCCCCAGAAACGATCACTCTCAGAGCCACCACAGAGAAGGTGGTGAGAAACTGTAGGCCAGGAAAGAAATGTCATTTCCAGGGCATCTTCCCATTGATAACAAATTTCCCAATTGAGAAGCACAGTTACTCAACATGAGGCATACTGTAACAGCATGTATTTTCCCTCTTGACCGGTGGGGTTGCCTCCAGACAGGAGCCCTACACCTATCAGAGCAAAATAACACACATGGCAAAACTCCAAGCAAGAGCCCTGGGAGCAAGGTTAAATATCAGTCAAGGAGATACAACACCAAATAAAAGGTGGGATCCCTAGGGAGGAGAAAGATTACAGCATGTAGGAGATCCTGGGGTGCTCACATTACACACGCATCCTGAGAGCTCCTCCATGCTTTTGTTTTTAATTACCATTTGTTAACATATGGAGATATTTACCCAGAATTAATGTTGGTTGAGAGGTTACCAGAAACAGCCTCTCTCCTTTTTTCCCCCACCCCCTTCCCAGTGGGACGGAGGGGCCAGCTCTCCAGCTGGTATAAATCTGTGGTGGTGCTCCACTGATTTACACCAGCTGAGCATCTGGCTTCAAGACATTTCCGACTGTATATAAAAAGAACAGCAACATGGTGTGCTGTGCTGCTTATAAATCTCTCTCATAAGCCAAGGCTGTGGTCCTCACCTGCATTCTGCTAGGCTAAGTCACCCTGTGGTGTCCTATGCTATCTCCTGTGGCACAGTGATGTCTTTGCTCTTGAGTCTGGTGGGAGTGTGGCAAGTGTGTGCCTTGCCAGGCCCTGTCCACCTCTTGTTGCCGAAGATCATGCTTTCATACTTCATATCCACTGCAGTCACTTTGGTTCAACTCACACCCATGTTCTTTGTCACTATATGGCATTTCTCATGGGTGAGTAACAGGAAGATGATCCACAGGGGTCTACTTTGCTTTCCTGCAGACCACATTTGTGCCTTCACACCAACATTTTTTTCCACATTTGCCTTGTTGGTTTTTTGGGTGTTTTTTTTTTGTTTTGTTTTGTTTTGTTTTGTTTTGTTTTGTTTTGTTTTTTTCCAGAAAAAAAATTATCTGGAGGCAGGCACAGAAGAGGAGGAAGCACCTTGGGCAAGCAGATAAGTTTGCTTGCCTTTAGGGGAAGTGGCCAGCCTGGCTAGTGCCACAGAAGGTCCTGAGGCCAGGAGATAACCCCAGTATATGGATAACAGGCCTTGCTGTGGGCTCAGTGTGAAGCTGGGAAGGAAGACCAATCCAAGCTGTTGAAGGAGATTCATGCAGTCTGCTCTGTCCAGAGTAACAAAGCTAAGCAAAGGGGTGACAAGCAACTCAGGAAAAGGCTCAGCTAGAGTGAAATTCATCCCATTGTGCCTTTTACTGCCCTCATGGCAGAACTGAGACCAGCAAGGAGAAGGTTCTGCTCCGTGCCGCTGCAGAAGGACCACCCACTCCTGCAGAGATCAAAAAGTCAAGGTATTGCCGTCCATCATCACTGTATCCTCCCTGTTTTCCTTCTCCCACCACCAACAGGTAGTCAAGGCAGTTGTTTTCAAGGCACGCAGTGGTATAGCCTCAGACCTGCACCTTTGGAGGTCAACAAGAGTTTTGCCACTGCCTTCAATAGAAGGAGAATCGGGGTCATGATTTGGTGCTTAAGCGGCCCCTCTGGAATCACAGCCTGAGACCGCAATTAGTGCTGATTTATTCTGAGTGACTACAGTTCAACACAGACCAGTACTGGTCTGGCTGCCACAATTCTTCCTTGAGATTTGCCAGTAAAGGCAGCAATTCTTTTGATCTTCCTAATAGAGAAAATTGGAGAGCATACAATTAGCTTTTTTTCTCCATGCCATTTGGATATGATGACAAGTAGTCTGACAGGGAGCTCGGTCCCTCAGCAGCATGTGTCTCAAATCCTGCTGGCCACATACTTCTGAAAGATTTAAACCACGAGTGTCCAAACTTTTGGCTTGCTTGGGATGCACTGTGTGAAGAGAAACTGTATTATGAGCAACGGGTGTGTTCCTGTGGCCAGGCTGGGCTGGCTGGTGGGGCAGAGCTGCTGCCATGATGATGTGGGGCAAAGGGTGGCTGCAGGATGGGCTCTGGCCATTTACTCACGCTCTTTGCATTGTTGGTGTCCTTGACTGCCAGTTAGTGTTGTTTCAATCTGTAGACAAGATGTGGTTAAATGCAATGGTCGCTCTAATGACAGTTCTTGTAGGCTGTTCTTTAGAAGTGAACAATCAAATCCATTGCTGAAGAGGGACAGATGGAAATAGAAGTTGCCACCCAAAGCAGTGGGTTGCACAGCAGGAAATGAACAGAAGCTAAGCCACAGGAGCAGGGTGGGGGCTTCTTGAACAAACTCCCTGCAAATCAGTCCTGTCCTCCCACCCCCCAGTATGGTTGTGATTATTTAAAAGTAGGGGAATACCAACCATTACATCTGTACAAACAAGCAACGGGAAACCAAATTGTAAAGACATCAGCAATCAAGACCAGACCCTTGGTTTGTTTGTTCAGCTATCACCATCCGGCATATACAGCCCTGATCACTGGCTGTCATCAGTTGGGCAGTAAACATTCTTGGGGCAATGAGGAAGGTGAATAGGGCAAGGTGGGCAGAGAGCAGACCTTGTTTCTCTGGAATCCCCTGCTGTTTCAGGAATAACTTGTGAACTGTTGTGGAGAGGGGCATTGCTAAATTAGTCTGGGGAAGAAAAGGGTCATGAAAACATGTCCCGGTCATCTTTGTTCGCTCTGGCATTTCGCTTGACATTCATCCTGAAGTTCAAGTCAGGAAGCTGCTGGGAATCCATTCAACTGTAAGTGCTTATCATTCCTCCCAAAAAATACTAAATAAACAGAATATCACTTGCAACCACAAGCACTTGCTGTTCCTTGTGAGCTTTGCAAAGCATAAGGCATACTTCTCACCAACAGTGATAAAAGGTTTGTTTGTTTATCTCTTTGTTTTAATGAGTAAACATTTGTCCTATAGGAGCTTTCTTCTCTGTAAGTTAAAACAAGGAAAGAGATCAGCATTTTTGAACAATTTACCTAATGCGACCCAAATGTTCATGTGTCATCTCTGTTCTTAGATTTCAGGCACTTGTTAAACATTATACTTCCTATAAGACACCGGCTTGCAGCGCATCATTAGCATTTAGCACACATTTATTTGGAAGAAGTAAGCTCATGCAAACTATGAATATCCCAACTTCAAAAAATCCAGAAGAACCTCTTTAAAAAATCTCCAGGAGGAGACTTCCCTCAGTGCTCTGAGTGCCTTCAAGTAATTCAGTTAACAAGCATAGAGTATTAATGAACTGAATAGCTTAAGATGTGCATGTGGTCTTACTCTCAATGGGATAGGGGGACAAGCTGTGCCTTTCTGCTTAAGACTATATAGGGAAAAAAGAAAAAAATATATTAAAAAAGTAGGGCTGCAGGGAATTCAGCAGCACAGTTTCCTCCATTAGTCTTCCACTATCACATACACCCTAAAAACAAAGGGTAAAGTTCTGTTTTGTCTTTAGCGATCCAAACAGAAGAAAATCTATCTCTTCTGCATGCTGTTTATCTCTGTAGCATATTGAGTGTTGCCATGCATAGGCAGGAAACCCTGTAATAAGATTAATAATAACAATATGTACATGTTGCTACAAATGCAATCTTTTGCATCAAGACCTTGGGTAAGTTGATCACTTTGGTAAGTATTTAAGAACGTGCTGAAGCCAATGGGACTTAGGTGCTTTCCCCCACTGGGCCCTCAATATGTAAATATTAGCTTCTATTCGATCAGTTGCCAAAATCAAGGTGGGTAAGTGAATGCAGAACTGCTGCTAGCCATGTCCCATGGCATTAAAGCAGGACCACTCTTTGAAACGATTCAAAACAGACAAGAAAAACTAGGTCTTTTTTACATTGCAGGTAATTAATTTTTGGATTCTGTTCCTGCCTTGTCTTCTTTAGTGCCCCTCATGGCATGGAAGCAATGCTGCTTACCCATTAATCTGTCTCAGACCTCACCTATCATTGTTCCCCAAATGAGGGAAACCCACAGGGAGATCTACATTACTGGACAGAAATGTGAAAAGTTGAGTCTTTTTAGGAATACCAAAAGATAGCTACATTAACATGTCTGTCCTTGTTTGTTGGCTGTTTTTTGTGGGGGTTTTTCTTGGGGGGAGGGGGAGGGAGATAAAGGAGGATGGGGAGAACTAAAAATAACAACAACAACAAACCCTAAAACCAGTTTGCTCTAGTTATGATAATCTAGGCATAACATTTATATGAGAACATAAAATACAGCACACAGCTGTAAGTAAAACAATATGTGTGTTCCTGAATAATGGGAGAATAGCTTGCCAATAAGGATATATTTTGAGCAAATGAAAGATGACCTGAAATTGACTCTGGAGTAACAACTCTGTTGCTTATAAAAAAAAAAAAAAGGAGGAGGTAGGGGAAAAGAAAAAGGGAGAGGAAGCAGTGGTTGGGAAGAGCTTACGCTATGTGGTATTTGATGTATTTACTTTGAAAAGTTTCCTTTTGATGAATAATAAAAACAATGCCGTAACAACCACCTTCATGCCTAAAAATAAGATTGGCTAGGGATTTTACAGCTAATGTGGCTCTGCTCCCCCAGATTCTCAGAATAATTCAGAAGGCCGCATTCGAGCTCAGATGTTGCAATTGAAGCAAGAGGTGAATAAGGAATTACTCCAATGGCGAAGCATGTGGCACAGTTCCCTGCAAAAGTGCTTACTGGCTCCCCAGCCTTTAAATTGTTTCAGTGCTGTTGTTCAGAGCCACACACTAGCATGCCTTGGAAGAGACCCAGCACACTTACCAGCTGATGCGTTTATTTCTTTCAATACGCAAGGTGAGATCAGTGTTCATGAAAGCATGGTACCAGCAGCCCTGCTGGCTGAAGCACTCTGCTACCACAGGTAGCACGGGCTCCAGGTCCTGCTTGTGCAAGGTGGAGCCTCTAGGCATATGGTGAAGGTGGAGACGAGGTATCACACGATACCACTCCAGGTTACTGCTGGGAAAACTTGGTCTACACACTTGCAAAGGAATGTAATGATGCAGGGCCCTGGAAAATGCTGTAAGTGAAAGTCATTGTATCCCCATGCATGCACTCTTGCGACTTATGTCCACACTGCCTTTACTTTCCTCAAGCCTCCCAGCCCTCATCACTCAGAGGGATATCAACACTACGGAGCCTCCATGACTGCCTGGAGTCTTGTCTTTCTGTTGGTGCTGCACACAATGGCATTTTCTGAACTGGAATTTGTATGAAGCAAGAAAAAGAGGAAGAACCAACTCCTTTGTCACCAGTCTCAAACTTCTTCAGAGTTACCTTTCATGAGTTTCTTTCAGCTTGCACTTGTGATCTGATTTCACTCTTTGAAGTAGACACCACTCTCATCCTCATCCCTCTTTTTCCCATATTTGTAACTTTTCCCTCTGCTACTTCTCTTGTCTTCTGAATCTTTGCTCATCTCCCTCCCTCTTCTTCTAAGCCATTTACTTATTTTTAAATATCAGCCTAGAAGCTTTTCTCTCTAATCTCTGAAGAATGCAGTATTAAGATCAATTGCAGTGCACTTCTGCCTAGCTGAAAAGCTGAGGGGGTTCCTCAAAAAATCCCTCAGACTATTGCTTTTGTAGCAATTAGAGAGCAAAGTTCATGCTTTGTCCTGATTTCCAGATAATCTGATCTTACATGAAAGCTCCCCATGATACACAAAGAAATATTTACTATATGAATTTGGGCAGTGCTTCCCACTTTGCAAAAACAAAGTCAGTGTTTGAGCAAGGTTTTCTGTCCAGTGGGTTTCTGATATACAGTGCTTTTAATGGCATCCTGACAAGTTTCTTCTTCACTTTCTCAGCTGGACCTGTTCTCAGGAAATAGGAGGACCAAGATTTATGAACTCAAAGCAGCATTTTGTTGCTTTACATGACTAACTCAACAAAGGTCAAGCAGTGACAAGCAAAGAGTGAATCAGCGAGTACAGATGTAACGCAAAGAAGTGAACCCAATTAATTTTTCCCTTGGAAATATGAGGGAGAGGATTGCTTTCCTTGGAGGAGGCAAGTTTGGAACTGAGGTGTTGCCACCATTATTGAGATGACTAAAATGTGGGTTGCAACTACTTCATCTTTAATACAGATCTGTGTCCACAGAGAGAAAAGGCTTTAGAAAGAAAAACGCTGGCAGAAAGGCTGGCTATTAACGTGGGGTATTTTATCTCTTTTCTCTGGATACATCTACTAGCTTTGCATGTGACTCTGACTCTTCAAACAAAGCACTCTCCTATGTCCTCTTCTTACAGCCTCTTCCTTTGTTCTTTTATAGGTTTAAGCTGTAGCTTAGCAGGTCAAGAAAATCATTCCAGATTTTATTGCAAGTCTCTATAAATAATAAGTCATACATACATTAGGAATAAGAACTAGATATAATTATTTGCCAAAGCCTGTCTTTCCTGTCAAAGACAGGGCAGGCAATGTTTGGATGTGTGGGTTGTTTTTTGTTTTCAATAAAATGGATATAACCACATGCACTGAGCAAGGAAAGGTCCCGTGAGAAAGAAAGCAAATGGAAAGAAATCTTTTGGCACCTTGGCTACAATGAACCCATATACTAGAGGGCTTTTCAGCAGTCATTACCGAGGTGGGGGAGAGGGATCCAAGTGATACCCATTCCCAAATCGTGAGTGATCCCTTATCACTCAATGTGACATCAGCTTTTTTAATTCTCTTTATAGAAGGGTATGCAATTTCTTTATAATTCAATCCTGAAGTCTCCCCACATGGCCCTTATATGGAGGAAGATGATGAGGAAAATACCTCTTCATTCAGCTACCACAAAACCACAGTTTTTGCAGCCCTAAAGAACACATGGGAGGGAGTGCTGAGCAACAGAGCTGTGCCTGAGGAGCTCCCAGGGACTGGAGCAGGGACATGAGATGGGGAGAAAGATGAAGGAACTCTAATATTTGTAAATTCCCTTTGGGGAACCTTTAACCAGGGTGAATACCAAACTCCACAACACCTGTACACACACACACAAAATCATTTTTATAGCTGCCCTAACACCACTAACACATTACTAACACAATACATCTTCTTTCCTCTATGGTTTCATTCTTTAGTCTTACAAGCACATTCTGCAGAGGCTTTCTTTCTCACCAGTTCTTTGGCATTCCTTTTCATATATCCTCTTCATTGATATCCCTTTTGCTTTTTTTTTTCCATCAAAAATAAACCACCCAGTTAATGCAACACTCCTTCCCCGAGTCAGCACCTATTTAAAACACACACTTTAATCAAAACTTGTTGTTTGGGTGGTAAACCTCCTCTGTTCTGCCCATTAGCCACCTTGGGGTATGTGGACCAACACAGAGTTACGCTGAAGTAGATCTTTGTCTTTCTGACACTGTCTCTTTGTTCTCCCATCTGCTGCTATGCACCAAATTTCTTAAGTTTCCAAGGGCTGCACAGGTAAGCCAGTTTCTGTACAGAATCACACAGTGTGTTGCTTCAGCATTGCTCTGTTGCCTTTTTATTTTATTTTATTTTTGTTAAATACACCATTTTAGGACACATACATTTCTGCTGCATTGTGACAAGCTTTTAACTAGCAAGGAAGAAGCTTTCACAGTTGCATTTCTGAAAAGGCTCCAATTTATTTCTCATAAAGATCCTTGGGATAAAAAGCAGATTAACGTTCAGAAGTAAGTTAAATGAAAAATTGAGGCTGCTCAGAGGGAGATGTTAAAGGCTGACTGGCACAAAAGGGTACTTTCTGGCAAACTTCTTGAAGCACTAAAAGAGAAGGGTCAGGAGTCATCAGCTTAAGTAATGATCTCCAAGACAAAAATATGGGCTGGCCAATCCCATAACTACAATGGACTATTATATGTATGTTCTATAGGCTGAATGCATCAATTATACTTATCATGTGGTTTCTTGAACATGCTTAACTTGCTATTTCCTTTTATTCAATGTGATGGCACATAAATTAATGCAAAGGCATACATGACAGCATTTTATATCTTCCTTCTTATGTTTAAAATTTTGAGGGTCAGTGGTTTCATTATGAATAATTTAAAGGGAAAAACTTTCAGAATGGAGGAGGGTGGTAGGGCATGTCTGTGTCTGTGCGAGGAGTTCTGTCCACTAAACACACTTGTGCAGGATGAGAAACAGCTTTGCCAATCAATACAGCATCATAATTCCTCTCCTAACAGGAAATGAGGACTCAGTGCAATACTGCAGTCTTAATTTTAATGCAATTTAAAAGGAAAAAACTCCAACACCAGATGCTCTTCGGAAGACCATTACATGTTATTACTACTTGCTATTTCCCTGAGGAACTCTCATGGTTAAAAATCAACAATAAGAAGCAGCATACAGCTTTTTATAGTGAATCTCTCCAGCTGTATTTCAGTTAAGAGGTCTGACAGGTCAAAAGACTCATCACAAGTTTGATTATTTCTCAATAGGTAAGCTGAGATGAGGGTAATTGCTATGCTTTTACAGATCTTCTCACTGCAGAGCCCTTCACGCTCGCCTTCCTTCAGGCTGACACAACACAACTCAAACACAGCTTCACGTGTCTCCACCACTCTTTCCTAGAAATATATGCTGTTTCATTTCTTGTGGAGGACTGAGCACCAGCATGTTCACAAGCACAGCCAAAGGGTCAGTGCTCCTGCACCTACAGCCCTGCTCCATTGCCACCACTCATCTCCTTCTCCATTTGACCATTTGAAGTTATTTCTTCCAGCACATACCTCTTGTTTTCTCTCCTGGCATGGAGCTGGTGCTAGAAAACTGAAATTTGAAAGAGCAATATCTTTTTAATCAGTTTTACTCTACTGTGTAGTTTTATTCACTGATAGTATGATATCTTTCTGGATATCAAGGATATTCCAGATACGTGAAGAGAGTATTTAGTTACAAAACCTAAACTGCAAACTGAAAAGATGGGAAAACAATTTGCTGGTTTCTTGGAGGGTGGAGAGGTTAAGTCCGTGATTTGCCAAAAGTGAAGAACTCTAGAAGCAAGGAAGGGAGGTCAGAACACAGAGCAGCAGAAGTCCCTGATAAAGGCTCAGACGAATTTTCTTTCTCCATTGCAGTCTTTTAGGACCTATCACTCAACAGTAACAGCCTCAAGGACTAGAATTTTAAGTGAAACAGGCACAGTGCTACCTCTGCACATCACAGGGACGGGAGGCATTCAAAATATGATGATCCCAGAAGAGCCTTACATGGACATCACAATTATTAGATTTTCTTCTATTCCAAGTTCAGGAGAGACCTTTTATTCACAAATACAGATCTCAGACCTCTGTAAGACTTAGGGGACTTAAGCAGCAATCATGCTTCTTCACTGATTCACCTTTATTTTCTTCAGTCTTCAAATAAACAAGAAACACACTGACTCAAGAATCAGCTGTAACTGGCCTCCCGTAGTTGAAAGGTAATGTACTGCAAGAAAAGGAAACATTGAAACCTCTCTGGATTTGACAAAGAAGGAACCAGAACTCTTAGCATCCCTCCTAAGGATGGATGGACAGACAGACTCCCTTCTTAGGAATCAGCAACATTATACATCAAGCTCACAAACCAGACAGGAAGAAGGATTTTGTGGTGTCAATGAAGCAAGGCTTTGTCTGAGGAAGCTGGCGTTCAGATAGCACCAGCTTAATTTTCACAGCAGATATCTCTGAGCAGTCAGCTAAGTAACCTAAATGCTGCAGTGAGAGTGCTGAGAATCTTCTAGGAAATTAAGCCAAACAGCTACAGCACCACATCACTAAGGAGTAATTGAACACTTTGATATGATAATTGATTATCGTGCATTGATTAAAGCAGGCAAGAGAGCATACACTCTCCAGATGACTTTCAAATTACAAAGCACAAGCTTCAAAGCTTATTTGGATTCACACAACAAAATACATTTCATTATTTACAACGTAAAAAAGTATCCTCATAAATGCGGCAAGAATTTTAAAACAGTGCATGGTGAAATGGCACAACTTGAAATAAGGAACTAATCAATGCTATCAAAATGGCTTTCATCTGTCCTGCGGACTCAAATCATTTCCAGATGATAACATGGGACTGATTGGATGTCTCTGGAAGCAATCCTTATCAAGGCCTGATTATAATAACTACAATAGGATGGAAAAAATCGGTTGGCATAGGATGGCTAAATAGTCCTGAAGAAATGTGCAAATGGTCCCTCAGTCGGTGTAAGTCTACCTGACCTGGTGGTTGCAAGGAAAAGCAGTATCTGCTTTGGGTCATTTCCAGCCATTCTTATATGCCTATCATAAAATCAGCCAAACACTCACTGAAGTAGTTTTACCTTGTGGTAAGAACAGATCAATCTGTAGCCGTTTGCAATTCCTATGAACTAGAAAATCATCACTGAATTATCTTCACTTGCTTTCCTATTTTAAAGCCGCCTCAAGCTCTTCTCAATGAGACATTGTTTAAACTACCACGATTCCACCTCTAGAGGTGTAAGGAAGTAACTAGTAGTTAACATTTATTTGCATTATTGCTCCATACAGAAATTGGGACTGTGTTTTTCTCACCATTGTGAAAAACTTAGCAAAAATATGATCCTGCTCAAAGAGCTTCATCCAAACTACGTGACCAGAAACAATAGGTGGCTGCAACAGAGTGATGGCAGCAGAAAATTGCAAAAGTTCAGTAGAACAATCAGGTTGGATATTAGGAACAATTTATTCTCAGAAGGAGTAGTGATACATGGGAATGGTCTGCCCATTCAGATGGTGGAGTCACCATCCCTCGGGGTGTTCAAGAAACATGTGGATGTGGCACTGAGGGACATGGTTAGAGGGCATGGTGGGGTGCGCTGAAGGTTGGACTGGATGGTCTTAATGGTCTTTTACAACCTTAATGATTCTGTGATTCTAATTTAGGTCTTCAGACCTGATGCTGCAGCACTGTATCTGTGGGATGAAAGTTGATGCCAGAACATGCAGTTCACATACTTAAACACTGGAGACTGCCCAACTTTTCTGAGAGTTTTTTTTTAAGGTTAACCACATTTCCTTAGACAGGCCCTGCATTGCTCAGCCATTTCATGCTGCATCAGAAGAACAGTTCCTGGCAATATGGCTTGGATGGAACAAGGTGAAATCAGTTGTCTGGAACCAGGTTGGGATTCTTTTGTATTGGAAAATCAAAACAAAGCTCTGGATATACAAGGTCATCCAAAGCAAGTACAGCTGAGAACTAAGAGAGGTGAAAGCACAGACACTTTGCCAAATGTTTAAGTTGGGTGTAGGTACTTCAATTTCTTCACCACACAGGATGATGCTTCTAAGTTAGGGGACAAGTTAAAAGTTTGGGAACAAGAGGTGAGACAGAAAGAAGGAAGTTATTTTAGAAAAGGAAAGAATATCCCAATGATGACAAACATTAGCTTGTCTAATCGGAGCTTACTACTGGCGACTCAGTGGGTCCCTATCAAATCCACATTTCTGGCCTGATGCATATATTTGATGGAATTTTTATGAAATTACCTTGTGTGGATGTGATTGCAGAGAACCAACAGTCTCCAGCATCACCACTGTGTCAGCATGGAGCAGTCCTGGCAATAGGATGATAGCAAACATAGGACAACAGAGGCTAACTGCGTCAGAGAGCATTCTCCATGCCACAACAGCTCACCCCTTTTTAACTAGAGGAAGAACATGCCTTATGATGAGAACATACTTTTAATTAAACTTTTCTCCCTCCACTCGTTTTTAATCACATCTTGTGCAACCAGAGCAAAATATTAAGTGAGCAAGGATCTGTTCACAAACAAAATACCTATGAGACAGTTTGTCCTTCCACCAGTCACCACTGTTTCCTGATTTCAGGGAACATATCAGCCCTTCTCTGATATGAGCACAAAATTTGGCATGCAAGGATTTACTTTTCATGATTATTGGCAGATTTTGAATCAAAAGCATCACACATATTGCAGCAATTAAGTGCATGAGTCAAGTACTCACTCATTTGGAAAGGTTCCTGCTCTGTGTTATTGCTCACCAGAACCATAAATGGCACATTGTGAGGAGGAAATCTATCCCAGGATCTCAGGAGCAAGTGCGCCTGAGTTCCTCCTGTGGTGTCACTCAGACTCATACCCCTCTCCTCCTCCTCCACATCTGTTGAGACTGCCAGATTCCCACCTGAGATGCTGCTGTTGTGCAGCCTCCTCCCTGGCAACATTAGCAGAGCTGCAAGGAGGCTGCTTCCCTTCCCACTTTGCCTTCCTAATCTCATCCTAAAGAGCAATAAATATGTGGCCTGTCCCACAAGGCCTGAAGAGCCTGTTGTGCTGGTCAGAGAAGCAAGCCTGCCTCTCTCACATCCCACGCTTCCCCGTGCTGAAAACCCATTGCAGTTATGAGGTTCTAAGTGTGTATCACTATGCAGGCTGAAGAGGAATTAATGCAGATGAATTTGGAAGGACAAAGAAATCTGACGTTCTACTATGATCAATGGTCATTGATCCAACCTTAATTAGTTAAAAAAAAAAAAAATACTGGAGTTACATCGCCTGATTATTCATTCTAGCTTAGTACTAGTTTCTTGATGGATTTGACCCAACTTCTAGCAAATATTTTTTATTAAAAATCCTGAGTATATTTAAAATACAACAAAAGGTAAGCAAAGATGCCATCTCCTTTCCCTGTCTTTGTTTGGCTTGGCACTGTGTTTTGCATGCGGAAATGCTTTGCATGAGCAGCTTTGCATGAGCAAATTTCGATCCCTAATGTCAGCTCATCTAATGCAAATATCTGAAAATGTCTAATCTTTTATTTAATAAAGTTTCTTACAGACCTCTAAGAGTTGATTGTGTCTTGTGAAAGTGAGTTCCGTGAGTCAGTTTCCTATAATAAACAAAATTTTCTTTTATGGATTCTCAGTGGCCTGTTTATTATTCTCACAAAGTTTCTCATTTTGGCTTCTGTATGAATGAGCTCTTAGAACACAACCTCATTAACCTTGCCCACAGTATTCTTTCACATGCATCTTTTTTACCCATTTCCTTCACAAACAGATTTAAACTGTAAAGGTAACTATTGAAATGAGCAGCGCATAGAAATGATAAACCTTCACACAGCGTACTCAGCAGCATTCACAAAACTCTCATGAGGTTATTGATAACAGTTGCATGTAGTGATAACAGTCACAGACAAATGCATGGACTTGAAGGATCATGGAGTTCCTGTCATCATGAAAACATTTATTCCCCAATCTCTTTTTATTTCCTTCCCACTCAAAGCAAAGTAACTGGACCTCCCCCAGTTTCTCACAGCCAGTTTGGCTGAAAGATGCCCTGCCAGCTCCATGCTGCAGGTCTGCTCTAGCTAACAAGGGTCTGTAGAAAGTGTTGAGCCCCTTAAGAAGAGAATCCCATACAATGTGCAGTGACTGATTAGGCAGACACACAGCACAGGTCAAAGTGCCATTGCTGCAAGAATCAGAAAGTAGGAAACAAAATCCTTGAAAGTGGTAGAGGAATAAAGTACAGCAAATCTCTCACGGGGCCTAGCATGGAGTATGGTTGGAAAGAGAAGCTTTGCCAAATTGTAAATCCCAGAAGAAAGTGAAAGACAAAAATTATTTAAAAAAATGACAACCGCCTCCAAAACCTTTCCTTCGAGCCGGAATTGAACCAGCGACCTAAGGATTTCTTTCTACAGTCAGCCTACAGTCCTCCGCTCTACCAGCTGAGCTATCGAAGGAAGATGAGAGAGTGCCAAGAATGAGTCAAGATGACATCAACAATAGCCTTAGGCTCTAATGGACTTCCATATGCATTGCTTCTCACAACAGCAAAACAGTATAAGAAAAAAAGGGCATAAATTTAGCCTTCCCTGCAAAGCTGGATTTTGGTTATGAAACTGCCAGTTTTCTGCCAAATAGTTCACAGCTCTTGTAAGATTGTTGCTGGTGGTAGCATTAAGGTTGGAGTTCCTGCAATGACCCATATGAAATCTGTCTACTGCTTAACAAAGAAATTTGCCAACTCTTCTGCGATCTTGCCATATTTCCTAATCTGAGCTAGGAGGACAGAGAGGACTCATATCCACACAGCTCCCCACAACAGTTCTGCAGCCAAATCCTATAACAAGTTATCAAATAAATCAGCTAACACAGTCCCAGTCAGCCTCCACAGTGAATGCAGAGGAATGAAGGAAAAGGATGGAAAGCAACAGACACTGAAGAAATATTTGTCTCAAGTGTGAGGTGCTGTCGCAGCTTCTCAGAGGTCTAATCCTGGAACTTGCCACGACATTTGCATGCACACAAGCAGCTTTCAGGACGGTTGATGACGTGAAGGAAAATACGTAAAGAAAGAGAAATGCTGGATGTCAGCATGGCAGTATCCGAGCTCTCAAGGGTCAGATGGATGGTCTCGGTGGGAGGAGGTCTGGGAGATACCCGTATGCGAGAATGTGAGGTTAATCTTCTGCTGGAAAAAGAATGGTACAACCGATAACATGCATGACCACAGATCAGCAAGCTCCTAAATCAGAGTAGATAGCATAGCCCCAGGGCTTTAATCTTTTCCAGTCTGCAGACCACACGGCGTTTTCCAGGGCACTTCAGGATCCCCCCAAGCAAATTTAAGCCTATTGTCATGAGTTTGCCTTATCTGAGTTACCTTTCACAGACCCCTTAAAGTAATTCACTAGTCCCACCCATGCTTTCAGACACTCCAAAACTGAAAATCGTTGCGCTGTTCAGTTTAACTTACTGGCATTGCCATCCAGTGCTGAGGTACCAAATACAGACTTAGGGAGAAGTATCACCGTTTCTTTGCTGTCAAAAGTTGTTAGCAGGGAAGATAACTCTAACCACTAGTTCTTTCCTTTAAAAAATCAGTGGCAGTTAAGTCAAGATATCAGATAAAAAGAATCAGAGTCAAGGAATCAGATAAAAAGTGGATGCTGTTACTATCTATGCATGAACAAATGGGATGCAGAAACCACAGTGTTGCCTTGACAATAAAAAGCACGGGTGATTTGCGAGAGATATTCTTGTAAACTACAAGTGTACCCCCCAGGGCAGGTTTTCAAAGTAGACATTCCTAGGAAAAATTAATTAATTTTTTTCTTCATTTTTTGAACTTAATAAGCTTTGAATACTTAACAGACTTACATTCTGGTGTGGAGTTCATGAAAGATCTCCGATTATTTCAGTGCTTTTAACTGATTAAATGAAGATACCAAGCTTTGAAAGTCATGCGAGCAGAGCCCTGAGCTATATAAAGGGAACAGCTCACCTGTTTCATGTGGTGTAGAATAAGATGAAAGGATGTAGCTCAAAAGCAGGATGGAGAACAGCCAGAGGTAAAGCTGCTAATAGCCAGACTGTGCAATTGCACTTGGTAATACTATGTGTTTTGTTAAGCTTAGGTTACTATATGATGGTCTCCAGTGTTTTGGATACTTGCAAGCTGACTTTCTACCACAAATTTAAATGTTTTTTTCTTCAACAAAAAATTTTAGAAATTCTGGTCATTTCTAAGGGACTTCATAGGGCTGTTTTATCTTATTTAAGGTCTGAAAACAAGCATTAGTTTCAAGTCACAATGAATTTGTCAAGTTTTTGTGTTTTCTTTATCTACCTGGTCTGATGCAAGCCCCTGTTTGATTGCTGTGGTTTTTGCTCCACCAACTAGAGATGAACTTTGGATATCTCAATTTGGCAGTTTCCTGTGACTACTCTGCAACCGAGGAGGTTTTTTCGCTAAGTACTACTACTCACAGCAACTTGAATGGTGTGTCTGAAGCACCAGTGAAACAATTATCTCTGTCCACCTACCTGTTGAAATTCAAGATAAAAATCTCTTTGGGTCAGACTAAGACTAAGGCTTTGTACTTAAAGGCTGAATAGCAGCTGGCACACCAGGCCCCCAACCTGTCTGATGCTCCCAGGCCCTGTTGTGATGTAAATAACACGTACAACTCCTTGGGCCAGCTTCAGATACAACTTCAGATACAACACACACTGTGAATGAATGCCAAGGGGCAGGAAGGTGGGAATGCAGAAGGAAAGGAACCGGGAGAGTACCGAGTACAAGGGCTTCATATAAAGGAAGTTTGATTGTAGTGTCGCTGTGTGTGGGCTGCATTTCAGGAAACGGAGTTTTAGAGGCCGTTACTTACAGCCATCATTATTTGTTGTGCTCAGATAACCCGCTTAACACTTCTGATGCTGCACTGTCATCAGTAATAGAAGTCCAGAGGGAAGTATCCCTCAGGAGTTCAAAACATAAGCTATATATGGTTATACTCAAACACATATAGCTTAATTTTGCTACATAATAACCCTACTTTAATGCAAGAGTATTTCTTTTACAGCTAAATTACTTGAACTCAATTCTTTTCGTATGTATGTCCAATTCCATAAGCAATTAAACTGAAGTTTCTGTAGCAGTACTCAGCCATCAGGTTCAGACTGCACAACCCTCTGCAAGCCAACAATTTAGCAGCTAGTAGCAATTATACACGTGCCTGAGAGCTCACCCCATCAGCCGACATGGAAAGAGACAGCCTGTCTGTAACTGTCACTGTTCTTCAGTGAGTTAAGTGTTTGGCCATCCAAGTTAAGCCAAGAAATGCAGCGAGTGGCATTCCTGTCTTCTCTCCCACAAAGGCTTCCAAGTCTTGCACTTCTCCTGGTGAAAGACAAGATTAATAATGTGTGAGCTCGTCTGATATGATGATCAGCGCAGAAAGTTTTGATAATTGGATGGCAATTAACCACTATAAGGACATGACATTATTCAGATACAATGGACTAGTGCTTAACTGCTGGAAATCGTAAGTCAGCAGAGAGCCTGACCCCAGTCTAGTCAAGCTTAGTTTCCATTCAGTGATTACCGATTTCAAAGTTTTTTGTTTAAGCAAAAGCTTAGCTCATAGAATCATAGAATCATAGAATTGCTCGGGTTGGAAAAGACCTTCAAGATCATCAAGTCCAATAGCATCCTAACCATACTACCCTAACGCTAACANGTCTGTAACTGTCACTGTTCTTCAGTGAGTTAAGTGTTTGGCCATCCAAGTTAAGCCAAGAAATGCAGCGAGTGGCATTCCTGTCTTCTCTCCCACAAAGGCTTCCAAGTCTTGCACTTCTCCTGGTGAAAGACAAGATTAATAATGTGTGAGCTCGTCTGATATGATGATCAGCGCAGAAAGTTTTGATAATTGGATGGCAATTAACCACTATAAGGACATGACATTATTCAGATACAATGGACTAGTGCTTAACTGCTGGAAATCGTAAGTCAGCAGAGAGCCTGACCCCAGTCTAGTCAAGCTTAGTTTCCATTCAGTGATTACCGATTTCAAAGTTTTTTGTTTAAGCAAAAGCTTAGCTCATAGAATCATAGAATCATAGAATTGCTCGGGTTGGAAAAGACCTTCAAGATCATCAAGTCCAATAGCATCCTAACCATACTACCCTAACGCTAACAAACCACTTTTAATTCATGTCCCTGAGCACCAGTCCAAACGGTTTTTAAACACATTTAGGGACTGTGACTCAACCACCTCCCTGGGGAGCCTGTTCCAGTGCTTGACAACCCTTTCTGTAAAGTTTTTCCTTATATCCAATCTAACCCTCCCCCGGCGCAACTTGAGGCCATTTCCCCTTGTCCTGTCACCTGTTACCAATTAATTCTCTGTTTAGGCCTCATCAAGGTGTCAAGGAAAATGAGGATATTTCTGATGGGTGGACACTTTCTCCTTTCCAGACCTTTTTCTTCAGCCATGAGTATACATACTAATTTGTGACAGCAGTTGTAATGGTTTCAATCTCACTGGAGGCTTCAGTGTTAGCAAAACCCTGCACCATCTGGGGGAGGGCATTGGTACAGAGCACAAAAGCAGCACTGTCTGTTTGGGGCACAAGAGAGCCCTCCACCCCCTGCTGCCGCTTCCTTCTAGGAGACAGCCCTCCTTTCCCTTCTTCATCAGGCCCCTCAAACTAGAAAAATCCTAATGAAAATGAAACATGCATGTCATATATAACAAGGAGAAGCTCAACTGCTAGAGAGGAAAGTGTGAAATCACAGTATCAACATGAGAGGGAGAGATACGAGCCCTCATTCCTCAGGAAACAATTTGTAAGTGCATTTATTTTTTATTTTTTTATTTTTTTTACCATTCGCGAGCCACATTTAAGGGGCAGCTTTTGAAGCTTGGAAGGATGTACCACAAGAAAAACACAGCAGTTACAAAAGAGGTAAGTATTTCTGCCCTAAACATTCGTCAGTCTTCTTTAGTACACCAACTTGGTTTGACGTGCTTGCACAGTCCTGATGAACATGCACGGTTCCCAATAGGTTGTTCTCCCCAAAACCAATGCTTTTTCTAGACTGAAAAGCAAATCCTTCATGGGTCCCACAAGAAAGGAAATGGAGTATGCCCTTCTGGAAGCTTGCTCCAATTTCTGCTACACAAGATAATGTAGCCATCCTGGTTAAGGAGGAGATTTGTCCATGCCAGGTCTGTCTGTTTCTCTCAGTCATGAGAATCTAATTTATTTTTAAAGAGCACTTTAATATGGCATAACAGTATCATCACACATCTTGCTCAAGCATAGAATTTTTCCAATTTATATTCAGTGCCATATAGAGTGGCTATAAAATGAGTTACTGTACCTTAAATTTCTGCCTTGGCTATAGTGGCAGGAAGCTAATTAGACAAACTGACCGTGTCTTCTGGACCCAAATTCACATTATTTGGACACGTAAGAATTATCAGCTGTGTGAGAGCTCATGCTTCTGGAGGTGGTTGGACTTAAAGGAGAAATAACAGGTAAGGAGTGGAGAACAATGACCGCTATGGGGCCTGAGCCAATAAAGAAGCAGCATTTAAACTCTTTTCCAGCTAAACTTTAACACCTCACAATGTGGCCAAAATATGTTAGAAGCATGTCTGAGACATGAATGCTAGGCTCAGACCACGTGTAAAACTAAGCTCTAAAAACAGTGTAACTTTTCCAGGTCATTCTTAAATTGCAAGGACCAGTGCATTGGAGCCAAATGCACATAATAATCCTAATGGAGCTGACCATATTTTTCACTGCCTGTGAAATTACCTGCCTTCCTAACTCCGGTAAGCTTTGCAGGGTGGTGAGAGGCCTGGACCTACCGGGGTTCGACAGACCAGGAAATGAGTTTCAAATCTGGGCTTCACTTGAGCCTCTTGAAGCAGGAACTTCTGGGCAGGTATGAGTGCTTATGATGCCTCTTTTGCAGGAATCTGAGAAACACAGATGCTTGAGAACTACTGCCTTTCTAACAAAAATCATCTGTCCTGTTCCCACTCCCTAAGCAGAAGACAGGCTGGCGATTATGTCCCAGTATTATATCGTGCTCTTTTCTGATATTCCTGCCTCTGCACAAGCAGACTGAGACATTTCAGATATCACTGTATAACAATCCTGATTTAGTCCCAGGTGGAAACACTTCTCCTTGAAAGGGGTGACTGAAACTCAAAAGATTAGAACAAACATGGGCAATAACGGCTGCATCCCCAGGAGCTGCACAGTCCTTCCTTTTTCTTAGATTACACTCATGCAAGAGCAGGGCACAGCACAAAAAAAAAGAATAAAAAAAAGGAGTTGGGCCAAGGGATATTTTTGCTACTATTTTGTGTGTATTTTTTCTGTTGCCCTAGTGCTGGGGGACCTCAAACAGGGATTAGTGTCCTATTGAACTAAGCACTGTAAAAACAAACAAAGACAGGTCCCTGCCCCCGAGAGTTAATCTTTGGACACTTCTCTGCAGCATCTGGTTGGAGCAGGGCATAAGGAAGTGTGAGAGCATTACGGCCTGGACCGCATGTAATCTCACCGCTGTAACCCTCGTCCTTCCTTAACCTACTGCCCCACTTCTGTTTGTTATCCTAACTCATCACCTCCATCTAAGTTTAATTTGTGAAATTCTAGTATGGAAGGCTTTGTGTCTCTTCATTTGATCTGTTTTTTTATTTTTTTCATTTTGCATGGTCTTGAGCTTTGAAAAATAATAAACAATTGAATACACGAAACAAGACAAATAAAGCTTTTCCTGAGAAGAAAGATACGCGATATATTAAAATATGCATCTTGAAATATGATTTTGTACCTCTGTAATGCCTAATGTGTGTTGATGAGCAACATAACTGGTATGGCAACATAAATATAAATAAAGTCTGGTCAACATGTATTTACACACCAACTGCTTCCCCAAATGATATCTGGACACAGATTTATCTGCAAAATAATTCCTGCTGATTAAACATGAAACAAGCTGCTAGTATACTGCATTGTGGCTGATAAATTTCATTCACAGAATCCCATAAAAATAAAGGAATGTGATGAAGTTGGGTAACACAGCTCAGCATCCCCAGGGCCTGGACCAAACCGTGGACATTCTCCCATCTCCAAGTATTCCTTTCAGGCCAACTTCATGCCCACTGCCTGCAGCTTCAGTGTTGACAAGAGGCCATTTGTTGGCAAAGGAATGTGTTCCTGCCTGTTCCTACGGAAAGAGACTACCTGGGCAGAAGAGTTTGAAGGCCAACAGTGTTGTGCAGCAGGGTACAACAATTCTGCCACCATCCTGAATCTTACATAACCCATTTGTGCTTTAAAAGGGAAAGGTAAAAAGGTGTTTGCTTAAAACAGTCTATTGAAGAACTATAAAAATGGCATGTTAGCTTACGCAGACTGAGCAGCAAGGGTACGGAGTAATGGTATGAGTCAGCCCTGTTTCCTCTCCCCACTACATGGATATCTGCCTGATTGTCAGTGTGAAACACAGCACTTCTTCCTGAAGGCATGTAAGGTCATTTCTATGCCAAAGACAGCACAGTATACGGTTAAGGACACTCTCAAAAAATTGAAGGAGACTCCCAGACATTGCTATGCTTCTTTTCACAAGCAGCAGAGAAAGGAAGAGAAGGCTTTTAGAGGGCATGCAAACTTTGGGAGCGAGGTCCTTCCCAGGCCTCGGAATTGTAGCTTCTTTGGATGGAGAGTGGGGAGGAGCCCCTTCACAGCTCAGCAGTCACATCTGAGAGCTGCTGGGATTAGAAGAGGAATTTCAAGTGGAGACCATCTGAATGTGTGTGTGCCTGTCTGAAGTTGAACTATGTTGAAAGAAAACAAATGACTTCTTATAGCACCTCTACGTAGCCTGGTCCTAAATGGGCAGAAGTAAGCCTCATTTTTCTTGCCATTGCAAACTTCAATGGGACAGAATCCTATGTGTTTTTTGTTTGTTCATTTGTTTTTGTCCTAAAGTAAAAAATAAGGAAAAATTCATGCCAGCAGCACTATAAATAAATTGGCAAGATCCACTGTAAATAGCTTTGATGCTAAACAACAACAAAATCAGATCACAGCCATTTTAAGATTCCAGCTTCCTCCTTCACCCCTGCCATTACACAGGCTTCCTCAACATATGACAAGAAGAATTCAGAGGGCTGTTTGCCAAGTGCTTCCTGACCCAAATCCTAGAGGTATCCTCCATCTGCAGCAACAGACAGCTCACTATGGTCTGTCAGTACCTTCTGTTTGGTTTTCAGCACCAGCTACCCCAGCTAATGAAAGATGATGCAACCACTGAAGACAATGGTCAGACAAGCATTAGTGGCCTTTCTGGAAAGCTCTGAGGAAGACTTCCTTTGCACAGGTTAGAATACAGAACATCAATAACTGAGGGCTGCGTATACCAGCATATTGCATTAGCAAATTAGGTACACTTGGCTGTTAGGAAAATGGGCAGTCTAAATCCTGGTGGAGAGGATCTATGGACAAGAGACAAAAGGCAGAACTGACTGTTCACATTCTGTCATAGCACCACACTACCTACTTGGCCTTTATCTGTAGGCAATAAATATCATGGCCCAAAGCAGCCTGGCAGTCAGAAATATGTTTCCTATAGGACTCAGCTCCACATCCGTAATGTTCCTCTATGTAAATGTTTGCATGTGGCCCTTCACATCTAAGGTTTGCAGCAACGCATGGTATTTAGCCAAATGCCATTCCCCCAGAGAGCTGCATATTTTTGCCCTTATAATCTTGCATGGAAATTGAAATGGACGTATTTTAACATGGGAAAAATAAACATGTTTCCTCTCAGCGAAGCGTATGGAAGAAGCCACTGTGATGATGCTGACAGCAGCTTGAGATTTTTCTCTAAGCATCCCTGACTGAGATTTGAAACCACCAAGGAAGAAACTTCCTCACAGAAAAGTAGAACTTCATTTGATACAGGCACATAGGCACTGTACTGGGGATTGGATCTGCTCAGCCAGACGATGCAGGAAGCATCAGCCTCATCAGCAACACACCATCATTTTGTTCTTTATCAAGCCTCCCTGTTTGATGTAACAACCCCCTATTTACCTACTATGCAAATATGCTGTACTTGAAATGCTTGTCTGTGACAAACCATTCTCCCCTTTGTGGATCTATTAGGCCCAACATGAATAGAGCCTAAAAAGTAATTCAGAGCTTTTTGGAGAATTCTTTGGATTTCCAACTTCACATCTCAGTTACTGCAGTGTTTGTGTTAAGATGCCTGTCTTGAGTTCTGCCCCACAGGATTTGGAAAAATAAAAATGTTCCTTTTGTATTGAACACCACCAGTAGGAATTTAACTATTTTTTTGTGTATTATGACAGTACCATCTGGCATTCATCTGCTGGGTACAAGAGAATGTTCTCTTCCTACTTGCCTGTATGATGCCGGCCAAAATGATTACTCCAAGGTTGACTTCCTGTAATAGAGCCTCTTGGATTATCCTGAATAAGACAATAGTTCTTTTATGATCTTAACTTTGCATCTCACATGTTCTCCTGTGTGCATGGAAAACTGGGTCATAAGAGATTCTTTTTTGGTCAGACATCACCTAATGTGAAGACAGGGATAATGCTAGCAAACTCAGTTAACAACAATCTATGAGGCTAGCTAGAGATAAGTACACCCAAGGAAATTCAAAATAGAAATGGTAATTTGCCCAGTTAGGTTTGTTATGTTCCAGAGAAACACTTTGTGCAGTGGAAGGATAAACAAACCATTGCACTTAGAAGCCATGGTTCACCTGCTGACTCAGCAACTCATGTCTGTCAGTCGTCACCAGAGAGACCAAGGGGGACTATCTGTTTGGGTTTCTCAGGATCTCCATTTCTTTCTAGAAAGAACTATAAAGGAATTTTGGCTTAGTCACTCCCCTTTCCCCAGTTATTTGATTTCTTTTAAGCTAACAAACAAGAACTGCAGTGCCAGCCCTTACATTGGACCAGTTCAGAAAGAACAGTTGAGCTCTTCTCAGTTCCTTCCTGAGACAGCAGCTCCTCCATCCCTTTCAGGATATATACTTTAATACTCCCAACCTGCTTCTTGCGAACAGCCTTTTCAAGAGAAACAAGCCAGTCTCGAGCAATTAAGACCTATAGATCTCCCTTCACTTCCTTCAAAGCCATTGTGGAGGTGCAGCTGAAACCCATTAAATTCAATTGAGCCCAAATGGCCCATAAGTCATATGGAAACTTCCTCTGGGCTTTTAACAAAGAGCCTTGCTTTAAATTCCAAATTACAAACAAATTCAGTCTGTTCAGCTTTCACATAAAGCATAAAAAAGAAAACATACAGAGGAAAAGTCGCATCGAATCACAGCGAGCATTATAAGAAAGCACAACCAGTTACTCTTGTTCTGAAGTTTCATTCTTCAGATAGAAATGTCGGATTAAGGTCATGACAATATTTTTTTAGCGTGCTTTATTCAGTATATCTCAAAGTCAAGCTAGGAGCATTCACCATACCATTTTCTCCTCTGACTTTTCCCCACTAAGGCTAAAAATAATTTATATTCACGTATATACATACTATACATGTATATAGATACTGTATTAACAGAGAAGAAAAAAAAAATTCAAATATATTAACAGTAAGAGGAGGGCTAAGGAGAATCTCCATCCTTTACTGGATGCAAAGGAAATGTGTCCACTGAGGATAAGGAAAAGGCTGAGGTTCTCAGTGCCTACTTTACATCTGTTTTTAAATGTCAGACTAATTATCCTCGGGGTACTCAACCCCTTGACCTGGAAGTCTGGGATGGGGAGCAGAAAAAAGCCCACAAGATGCAGAGGGAAACAGTTAAGAGACCTGCTGCTCCACCTGGGCAGCCACAAGTCCAGGGAGCCAGATGGGATCCACTTGAGGGTGCTGAAGGAGCTAGTGAAGGTGATTGCCAAGCCGCTTTCTGTCATCTATCAGTGTACTTCAGGAGAAGCTGGCAGCCCGTGGCTTGGACAGGTATGCTCTTTGCTACTTAAAGAACTGGCTGGATGGCTGGGCCCAGAAAGTGCTGCTGAATTAAATCCAGTTGGCAATCAGTCACAAGTGGTGTTCCCCAGGGATCTGTACAGGGGCCTGTCCTGTTCAATGTCTTTACTGATGGCTTGGACGAGGGGACTGAGTGCACCCTCAATGAGTTCGCAAATGACACCAAGCTGGGAGGAAGTGTCAGTCTGCCTGGAGGTAGGAAGGCCCTACAGAGGGATCTGGATGGCTGGGCTGAGGCCAGTGGGGTGAAGCTCAGCAAGACCAAGTGCCAGGTCCCGCATTTTGGCCACAACAACAACCCCAAGCAACACCACAGGCTTTGGGCAGAGTGGCTGGAAGACTGTGTGGAGGAAATGGATCTGGGCGTGTTGGCTGGCATTCAACAGAATGTGAGCCAGCAGTGTGCCCAGATGGCCAAGAAGGCCAATGCCATCCTAGCTTGTATCTGAAACAGTGTAGCCAGCAGGAGCAGGGAATTTATCATCCCTGTGTACTCAGCCTTGTAAGGCTACACCTTGAATACTGTGTTCAGTTTCGTGCCCCTCAGGACAAGAAAGATACTGAGGCCCTGAAGCATGTCTGGAGACCAGCAATGAACCTGTGAGGGGTCTGGCGCAAAAGTCAGCTGAGGGAGCTGGGATTGTTCAGTCTGAAGAAGGGGAGGCTTAGGGAAGACCTTACTGACATTTTAACTCGGCCAAGTGTAAGGTATTGCATTTGGGCCGGGGCAATCCCAGGTATTTATACAGATTAGGGGAAGAACTCCTAGAGAGCAGCCCTGTGGAGTAGGACTTCGGGGTCCTGGTGGATAAGAAGCTGGACGTGAGTCAGAAGTGCACGCTTACAGCCCAGAGGGCCAACTATATCCTGGGCTGCATTAAAAAAGGTGTGGCCAGCAGGGAGAGGGAGGTGACCGTCCCCCTCTACTCAGCTCTTGGGAGATGATGCACTGGAACAGGTTGCCCAGAGAGGTTGTGGATGCCCCATTCCTGGAGGCATTCAAGGCAAGGCTGGATGGGGCTCTGGGGCAGCCTGCTCTCGTGATTGGTTAGTGATTTCTGATAAATTTCTTCTCAGAAAGAGTGGTCAGTCATTGGAATGAGCAGCACCAGGGAGGTGGTTGAGTCACTATCCCTGGAGGTGTTCAGAAACCTATAGGTATGGTATTAAAGAACACAGTTTAGTGGTCAATATTGGTGGTTGGTTGAATTGTTGGACCAGATAATCTTAGAGGCCTTTTCCAACCTTGGTGATTCTATGATTCTGTATAGCCTTATTATCTCAGGATTGTATATAATAAGTAGATAAAAAATGTTTATATACCATACACATGCACACACACACATATACACATTTAGTATTAAGTACTGTTTTATTGTGTGTTGGTTTTTTATCAAGTTGGCATATTTTTAGTGTGGTTTTATATGGGAGCTCTCAATCCGTCTAATACAAGGAATCAATATATGTTTTGCAAGAACATAAGTCAGCTGAACACCAAAGAGATCCAAGCAGAAACAGCACTTGAAAATTATACAGTGAAATTGTTCCATAATACATCTTTATTCAGACGTCCCATGGGACTGGTACACTGTAAAAGCCTCAGAAAATCCTCTATTTGAGGGTTAATTTCACCCTATGGGCTCTGGGAATAACTAGAAGCCCAAATCTTTATATGACTGTATCAATTAACATTTTTTACACTCCTTTTAATAAGAACTTGATGAAAAATATCTTCCTCTACACAATAGAATGGCCTAGGCTGAAGAAGACCTCAAATATCATCTACTTTCAACCCCACTGCTGTGCTGTGGGCAGGGTTGCCAACCACCAGACCAGGCTGCCCAGAGCCCCGTCCAGCCTTGCCTTGAATGCCTCCAGGGATGGGGCATCAACAACCTCTGGGCAACCTTTCAGTGCATCACTACCCTCTGAGTGGAAAACTTCCTTCTAACATCTAACCCATCTAACCTGAATCTCCCCTGTCTTAGTTTAAAACCATCCCCCCTTATCTTATCACTATCAATCCATGTAAATGGTTGTTACACCTCCTGTTTATATGCTCCCTTCAAGTACTGGAAGGCCATGATGAGGTTTCCCTGGAGCCTTCTCTTCTCCAACCTAAACAAGCCCAGTTTCTTCAAACTTTCCTCATAGGAGAGATGCTCCAGCCCTCTGGTGCACCATCTTATTGGCCCTTCTCTGGACCTTTTCCAAGAGCTCTGTGACTTACTTGTGCTGGGGGTCCCACACCTGGACACAGTACTCCAGATGGGGCCTCACAAGAGCTGAGTAGAGGGGGACAATCACCTCCCTCTCCCTGCTGGTCACACCTTTTTTAATGCAGCCCAGGATATAGTTGGCCCTCTGGGCTGTAAGCGTGCACTTCTGACTCACGTCCAGCTTCTTATCCACCAGGCCCCACAAGTCCTACTCCACAGGGCTGCTCTCCAGGGGTTCTTCCCCCAGTCTGTATAAATATCTGGGATTGCCCCAGCCCAAATGCAACGCCTTACAGTTGGCCTCGCTAAACCTCATTCAGTTCACTCAGGTCCTCTTTGTAAGGAGCCATTAGAAGTATCCCAATCTTTTCTGAAAAAGTGCAACAGAGTCATTTTTTTCTTAAGATAATGGACTGGAGAGGCATAAATGTGCATTCCCAAGGTTCATCAATCAGAACAAAAGCAGCTCACATCCTGAGAGGTTGCTCAGAACCTCACCAATCACCACAGCTTGGTTCCTGCATGGATCAAATACCACAGCCACGGCACTGAAGAGCAGAGGGGTATCACCATCTGCTGCCAGACCTTGTGCCACCAGTGCAGCACTATTTCAGCTCACTAAGCCAGCAGAGACACAATGCAGCGCAAGAAGCAAACCCTTCTCTGCCAGCTCACATGTAACAGGCAAAGGGAGCAGGACTAAGAGGCCATGAGCAGGCAGAGGAGAAGCAGGTCTGAATTTTGGCAGCAGCAAGCATTTAGTGACTCATCTGTTTCATGTACCCACACTCTGAAAGATATTAGGTTTGGTGAACTAGCAAGAGGAAAGGACAGCTGAAATGTGTTAGCCTGCATCTAAGCCAAAAAAAAAAAAAAAAAGCAGGGGGTGGGGTCGGTATAGTAAATCAACAGCTTGAACTTTCTCAATGTATTCTGAAACACA
>VXAB01010576.1:17629-42919 GCA_013399175.1 Odontophorus gujanensis | reverse complement strand
AAAAAAAAAAAAAAGAATGCTGAAACACCTGTCTGGAAGAAGTATGTTTTCTTCTTTATTTGTTGGGTTTTGGAATTTTCCTGAATTACAACCACCACAGGAACACAGTAAATCCGAAGAAGTGTAGACAGGACACTTTGAATTTCAAATAATGGGGAGAGGGAGAGGGGAATCGTTCTTTCTCCTCAGGTTCCCCTCTGCCAGGCAACAGTGAATTCAGGCTGTCTAAGAAGGCAGGCGTGCTGAAGTCACCCCTTCTACTGGACAGAGTTATCTGAGGACACATTCATCCTCATTGCTGCAATACATTTTCCCTAAGCTTCACAACCTTGAAAACAGCAAGAATTAAAGTAATAATAAAATCCCGCTAAAAACATGAGGCTGCATGCTAGCCCTGTCAAAGAAAATATTCCAGTGCAATTGAATTGGTGTCATTTAAGGGGAGAGATTAGGAACGCTGACGTGCCTGCAGCACACAGCGCATCACCAACCACATGCAGCTATGCCGCTGAAGTCAGCACGTGTCTCTCTTGAGCCCATGCTGATCCCATTTGTCTTGGGCTGACCCAAATACAGGAAAATACCAGCACCAACCCCTGTCAGGATACTTCTGTTGGCAAGCTATGTCATGAGTGCTCTACAAGCCACATTTTTTCCTGAGCAAAAGCCCTGACTTCTAATTTGAAAAAGGATTTAGAAGTAGTTGTGATTCATGGGGATTTATGGATGTTTCGCAGGGAGTTTCAAGCGCCTGGACTCTCTTCCCACAACTCCCAGGAAATGCAGTTAGAAATCTCCCACAGGTCGTTAATTTGGTGACGGTGCAGGAGGGTGATTTGTTGGTCCGGGAAGTGCAGGACTCATATGGTAGGACTCAAATCTGCCCCAAAACCAGGGGACCAGTCTGAAAACACAGCAGTACCCAACTGGCACTGCCTTGCTGCATAATTCACTGCTCGATTCCCCACTGCGGGCATGACCAGCATTACCCTGTGCAAGTCACACTTAGCTGCATTTTCTCTATGCGGCTAATTCATAGAGAAACTGCAGAACTGGAGGCTGATGGAATAAACTGGGTGTGGGGGACACACCGCTCCTTTAGGAATGAGTATTAGGCAATTTCTTAAGCCAAAAGCACTCTGAGGACACCATCACATTTAACCTAAGAACTATTTTGCATTAATCCCGATTTAGCCACTGAGATTTTCAGCTCTGGCTGGTTCCAGCGAGTAATGGACTGAAAAGCCCTGGGTGAGGCTTTCCCTCTCACCTCCCTCTCACACAATTCTCTTCCAGGAGCCTTTTAAATGTCAGTCCTTGAGCAACGGGTTTTATACACAGGAGCTGGTTGGCTTGCACAATTGAAAGGGGGAACCTTCTGCTTTTTGCTTTCCAGCTGCTTTTACTGTTTTATTTGCCACAAATGTTGCTTTTAGAGATAAAGCTAAGAACTCCACCCTTGCTCGTTATCACAACAAAATTTAATTGTGACAATACATTTGGCAGATTTCATGAAAAGTGCAACCCAGTGACTAACGAGGTCCTTGCACGTAAGGGTTATATACAGTAAATGGAGGGCAATAAAAGTAAAGGAAGACCGTGAACTGATCAGCCAGCTGTTAAAGTGATGCAGTGTGTGTCTTTTTATATGCACTGTATTATATCCAGATGCTGACTAGAACTGATTCCTTCAGCAAAGCTTCGCCTTAAAAAAAAAAGACAGGTCTCCCTTTGTTATTACATGTTAGCTCCTTACTTTTCAAATACTGATGAGAAGTTCACCTACCTAATGTCTTCCTGCTTCCCCTCATCATGTAAGGTGAGCACTGTTTTGATTTTGTGTGTGTGATTGTGTCTGCTCCAGCACTAAGCATCCTATCAGCATATGACCAAATAGCAAAGCTGACATTTTTGCTGTGATTATCCATGAAAGGTGTTCCCCTCCTCTGATTTACAAGAGCCCTAGTCATGAGAAATGATTAATAGCTCACTAGCACTGCCAAAAAGCACATAAATCTAGACATCTTCTACATTGCTGACATGCTGCTCGTCTCATAGATATGTTCAGATCTCTCTCCCTTATTTCTGCTTTCACTGTCTGATCCCCAGTGGGCACACACTTGTGCTGATTAGGCAGTGTGGTTGCTGACTGGGACAATCTCAGGCTTATATTACGTATGGCACCCAATTAGGGATTGCAGAGAGCAGTGTCCTTCCCAGCTTGTACTATATGAACATGATTATGTGTTAAATGCTCTCTAAATTAACAGGCAGCATCACCAATGTGCCTGTCTCAACTTACTGGTTTAAAAACTGTCCCTGCTGCCAAATTTTCCTAATTCACAGTCAGTCTCTCAGACTGCAGACTAACAGAGCTGAGAAGAGGCCAAGCTGTGTATGAGCATTCACCTGACTCAGTTCATGCTGAACTTACTCAGCAAGGTTTCATACACTTGGCATTGAGCATGCTTTTAAGTGCCCCACTCAAACATGATAAATTTAAATCAGCACTGTCTGAGCTGGAACCTATGACATCATTCTCCACCTCCTCATGCTTTGGTCTAATAAAAGTTATTTCACAGCTCTTGAACATCTTTCTTCTGAAGATCGTAAAGTGTTTTGCAATAACTAAAGGACAGATCATACCAAACCCACCCATTTTGTTCCATAATTTCAGTGATGCTGCTGGCATGGTAAGAAGAAAAATAAAATAAGTGTCTCATCATGCCTAGGATGCAAAGAGAGTATCAAGGTTGCAGTGCTTTCCCTATGTGTATTCTTTATGACACAAGGCTTTAATTGTGTGATCATCACCAAGTCACAGAATTGTAGGGGTTGGAAGGGACCTCTAGAGATCATCGAGTCCAACCCCCATGTTCTACTTCACAAATTATACAGGGCACAACATGCCTCTTCCTCGCTAACTTTGATGCAGACGGGTTACAGCTTGCCACCTTTTACTCTCGCATTCAATCTGTTATGTTCACTGTTATTTCAATACAGTGCCTTTTTCCTTTAAGTTACTACCATCGTACCTCAGAATCACGCACAATTCCTGCTGATCTCTCTGGAAACCCCAGCTATTCCTAAAACATAACATTTTGGACCCTGTAATAATACATATATGTGTATCAATATTATTATTAACACAATTACAAAAGAACAATGTTTTCTCTAGGTGACTTTGGATTCCGCGTGCAGGAATTTCATTCTACACCTTTGTTTCATGTGCTCTTCCATGTCAGATGCCATTTTATCTGACTGCATCTCTGCTTCACAGCAACAAAATGTAACAGAATATTGGTAGGAAGGTTCAACTTCCACTGCCATACCACCAACACCTGCCTCTGTCATCATGGGCCAACATAATAAAATAGGAGGCATTAGTTTCGAAGCAGCCCTCATAGTTCTCAGGTAGACACTCAGAAGGGATCATATCAGTGTAAAGGGATCTCTTGCCTAGTTGGATGCTCTTTTGAAGTGTATATCCTATTCTGTTCATCACATACCTTGTCTTTGAGCATTCTATTAATTTTGCTAAGTAACAGATATGGTTTTTTTAGAACAGCACTCAACTGTTTAAGAGTGAAGAGTAGCCTATGTAAGTTTAATTTCTATGCCTAGGATAAGAAAGTCATTAGTGTTGCTTCTCTGGCCATTGTACCACAAATTCTTTCAGAAATAGAATATTTCATTCTTGTTTCTCTCCATGTCCTGATGTCTGGATATTCATCCTGGACAGCTGGTAGCATTATCCCTAGCCTATATCAATCAGAAAGAAGAATCTGATGTGAAGTTATCAACTGTGGTTGTATTTTCTACAATGCTGTTTGCAAAGTACATAAGCACACAAAGTAAAAATCAAACTGTAACAGCCCCTTTCACTGATGATCACACTCAGGCCTCCTTGTCCAGCATCATAAGCTTCAAAGGTCCTCATCATCTGCACACTCATAAACCATGCTCACAGCCTGTTACCTTACTTATTTCTTCTGCTCGCACTAAACACTGCATTTGGAACGACTGTCTCAGACTGCATGGCCTAATTCTGCTCAGCCTTTGCTTGATTACTACCTTTCTACAAGCAGCTAAAAACATGTGTAGATATTCCTATCACTTAGCATGAAGGAAAGATGCTTAAAACGTGTAGTGTCTTTACCCAGGTCCATGACTTTCTACAGATGTAAGAATGACCTGATGTCAACCAAATACAGGATATCCCAAGTTGAAAGGGACCCACCCATGGTGTCCAGCTCCTGGTTTCCTGCAGGACCACCCAAAATTCAAACCCTACGTCTGAAGGTGTTGTCCAAACACTCCTTGAACACCAGCATTTTGGGGCCAAAACCACTGCCCTGGGGAGCCTGTTCCAGGGCCCGACCACTCCCCCACCCTCTGGTGAAGAATCTTTTCCTAATATCCAATCCATAAGAACAGGTCTAGCAAAATATCTGTGTATTTTCCATCAGTAACACCTTCCAGTACAACAAAAATGTAATTCTAAAACAAGAGCTAGATGCAAAGTACTAGAGAATTCTTCGATAACACAACACAAATTTATTGATTGCTACCCTGAGTGCAAAAGGACATTTCTTTTAACAGAAAGTACAAATAATGAATGATTTTTGTCACTCTCATTCCTTTGATGTGTGTGAAGTGAGTATTTAGGACAAGGTGCTAATTTTATCATCTTCCAATTGGCAGAACTAAGGCAAAAGGACATCATATGTTTTAAGCCTATCTACTGAGTCTCTACTCACCTCTCAGCTTTTCAAATAATATAAATACTTGGTTTTCTTTCATGACTGTGCTGAATATAAACGAGAATCAGACAGGTCACACCAACAAAAATTACCAAAGCCCTTTCCACACATTTTTACTAGTCTCAGCCATTTCACTGGGAGCACAACATACTGATTTTTCTTACGTAACACCACTTCTCAGTGCACGTAGGAAACATTACCAGGGCTGACTCCACTATCTAATTAGAGATCTTCCAACTGCTCATCTTCACTAAGTTTCATAATTACGTGACATCAGCAACCCTCACTCAGCAGTTCTATATGAGATTTCTCGGTAGCCATTGTTTATCACACTTGTTTTATGTTTGTTATTGTTTCACTGTAAGCAGAAATCATAATAGTTTTCAGATACTCTTTTCCAAGATGATATTTGTTACTTTTAAGACTCTTATTCATAGAGAGGAATAAATGACATCTGTAGTATTTTATTACAGCTATAATCTCAAAGTAGGAGAACAGAGAGAAGTTTAAAATAATTTTCTCTTCTCATGTCCACACAAGCATACTGTCAAATTACATACTTGTGTTCTGGTGGTAGTTGATATATTTACAAGATCTCTTCTGTCTGTCTTTGTTTTACCTGTCTCTTTCTCGAGACTTGGGCTATTTAAAGAACTGTTCAGCACTGGCTTATTCTATGGCTCTCAAATGCACAATTTAATCAAAGGATGCTCAAAAGAATGATGGGCAAAAATTAGTACTCAACTTGACCTTGTAATTCTTTGTCAGTTGCTGTACTTTCACAGATACCGTTATGGCTAGAACAACTCCTGGGGAGTAAGTAGCAGGGGGAGGTGGTGGGAGGAGGGAAGAAAATTATTTTCACAGATCATTTGCCCTAGTTTTCCAAGTTTGATTTCTACTTATTTATGAAAACAAATACAAAGAACCCTCTGAATCCAGATTACTGATGTTAAGACTCAAGGTGCACTGAAGTTTTTTATATGGTACTGTGAATCTTGTATACCGTTATGGCTAGAACAACTCCTGGGGAGTAAGTAGCAGGGGGAGGTGGTGGGAGGAGGGAAGAAAATTATTTTCACAGATCATTTGCCCTAGTTTTCCAAGTTTGATTTCTACTTATTTATGAAAACAAATACAAAGAACCCTCTGAATCCAGATTACTGATGTTAAGACTCAAGGTGCACTGAAGTTTTTTATATGGTACTGTGAATCTTGTGTGTGCTGTTTAGGTCATTTTTTAACCAAAAGAGAAATCTCTTTACCTGAAGTTCATGGTGACATTTTGGCAGTAAAGAAATTAATGAATATCAATACCCAGTAAGACTTGAAATGTAGGAAACAACCACCTCTATCCTGCTATTTTTCTTCATGAGCATTCATTTAAGTCTCAAACACTTAGTGGGAGCAGTGTATACTCATCTGCTTGGAATATATAAAAGACACCAAATAAAATCCCCCAAAAGTATGTTTAGATTTATCATTTTTCTTTACACATCTTGACTATTATGAAGCTTGATAAAAAAAGAAAAAAAATAAGTGTATTCTAATGTTATTTCTAAGCTATAAGACTTCCACATGACCTAAACGCTGTTTTCTTTTCTTAAATAAAAACAAACCAAAAAAGAGCTTTCTGAATAAATTATTCCTAATTGGGTAAGGAAAGCAAAAGTTGGATGGTTCTGGCATCAGCAGAATCAAAGCACATTCCATTATTTAGCTAATATGAGCAATTTTGTTAAACAAACTATACCTTTGTTCTGTAAATTTTGAAGTTAGGCTTTGGACAGATGTTCCCTGCTGGATGCAGACTGCCAGGGGAAGGTTACAGCCCCAGCTGTTGATCATCACTTCTTTGCAGAGGTTGCTGCTCCTTCACATTTGTTGGCAGAACTTGCTTTTAGAAATGCTCCCCAGGCCACTTGAGGTTAGAATGAGTGGTGTTACTATTTAGACAGTTTAAGCTAACTAGCACAGCTGCCGAAAGTGTTCATGCCTGCCTATACCTTTAAACTTCCAGCATTCAGAAGACTGCATGTTTTCACAATTTCTTGCCAGTGCCAAAGCTTTTTCTGTCACCAGAGATCATATCCCAAACACTCCTCTTAAATATTTAACCTTAAACACCTTCTAATTAAAACTGTGGCAATTGTGTTAAACGTGCTGGCTTTCTGATGACGCTGAGATTATGATCCTTGAATATACTCAGCTAATGAATTATAGTCATATTTCAACCCTAACGTTCTGCTTTAATCAGCTTTCAGATCACTTTTCCACCAAGTTTACAATCCTAGAAACAAAAATGAAATGCAAGGGCACCCTGCAATGCTGTGTGACACATCCAAGGATACAGATTGCAAAAAATGCAGTCCACATCCAGTGATGCTGGGAGGCACCAAGCTATGGACAGAATGCAGTACTTCAGACTCTAGTCTGATGTGAAAATTTAGACAAACTCCTCACCTCTCTTCTTTTTGCAGAGTTCTTTGAATCTAAGCAAAAACTGCTACGTGTTTATCATAATTGTTATTAATAATATAGGTCTCCTATTTCTTAGCAAGTTATAATGAAAAAAGAAAACACATCGTACAAATATTTAATCAACACATAATCAGTATTGGTATTTAAATGATTCTGACTTTAGAATAATGCAGGGTTTATTTTCTCACTCTTTTATAAGTAATATGTATTCATAAGTAAATTCCAATATATCTCCAATTAGAGAATGCATTGAATTTACAACTGTTTTCTGAGGAGTATGTTTCTCTTGGCAGGATATTGATTGAGTTGCCTAAAATGTCATTCACAGCAGGATACTTATGTGATGACGATTCTATCCAAGTGAAATTGCTATGTCTAACACCTTTTTCCTTATCAAGGAAAAACACAATTCTGCAGACAAAACAGGAAGTTATCCAAGGGTTTAAGAAAAGAATTTGCTGTTTCTTTTTTTTCAGTGTAGAGCTACCTTATTTTCATGTATTTCTCTCCACTATAGCTTGAGCTACAATTAATACCAAGCAGCCAATCACAAGGGCTGCTCTGAAAGTCATAGAATCACCAAAGTTGGAAAAGATCTCTAAGATCATCCAATCCAACCATCCACCTATCACCAATGTTCCCTACTAAACCACGTTCTTCAGTAAAACATCTAAACATTTCTTGAACACCTTCAGGGATGATGAAACCAACCACATCCCTGGGCAGCCCATTCCAGCACCTGGCCACTCTTTCAGAGCAGAAGTTTTTCCTAATATCCAACCTGAATCTCCCCTGGCACAACTTGAGGCCATTCCCTCTCATCCTATCACTAGTTACATGGGAGAAGAGGCAGACACCCACCTTGTCACAACCTCCCTTCAGGTAGCTGTAGAGAGTAATACGGTCTCTCCTGAGCCTCTTCTCCAAATTAAATGACCCCAGTTCCCTCAGCTGCTCCTTATAAGACTCGTGCTCCAGATCCCTCACAGATTTGTTGCCCTTCTCTGGACATACTCCAGGACCTCAGTATCTTTCTTGTGGTGAAAGGCACAAAACTGAACACAGTACTCAAGATGTGGCTTTACTAGTGCTGAGTACAGAGCATGAGGATGATCACTTACCTGCTCCTTCTGGCTACACTATTTCAGATACAAGTCAAGATGCCATAGGCCTTCTTGGCCATCTGGGCACACTGCTGGCTCACGTTCTGTTGAATGCCAGCCAACACCCCCAGATCCATTTCCTCCACACAGTCTTCCAGCCACTCTGCCCAGTGCCTGTAGTGTTGCCTGGGGTTGTTGCTGTGCACACAGTGCAGGATCTGGCACTTGGTCTTGTTGAACTTCATCCCACTGGTCTCAGCCCAGTCATCCAGGGTGTGCTGATCCCTCTGTAGGGCCTTCCTACCTCCAGGCAGATTGACACTTCCTCCCAGCTTGGTGTCATCTGCAAACTTAGTGTGGGTGCACCCAATGCCCTTATCCATGTCATCAACAAAGACACTGAACAGGACAGGCCCCTGTACACATCCCTGGGCAACACCACTTGTGACCAGTCACCAGCTGGATGTAATTCCATTCTCCACCACTGTCTTGGCCCAGCCCTCCAGCCAGTTCCTTACCCAGGAAACAGTGCACCTGTCCAAGCCATGGGCTGCTAGCTTCTCCAGGGCAATACCATGGGAAACAGCGTCAAAAGCTTTGCTGAAGTCAAGATAGACTTCGTCAATAGCCTTTCCCTCATCCACCAGGTGGGTCACACGATTGTAGAAGGAGATCAGGTTGGTCAAAGTAATACCTTCTGTTTTATTATGTGGGCCCATGATGTCAGAGGCAGTTGTTGGTGATATGGCATCAGAGTTTGAACCTTCCTGCTGATATCTCATTACACTTTGTTGCCATGTGACAGATGGCAGCTGAGGGGTAGACTGACAAAATAGAACCTGGCATGGAAGCGTGTATGAAGCAAAGGTGTGGAATGGAATTCCTCCAAGAGGAAAAAAAATGGCTGCCTTTGACATTCATTGACACTTGTTGAAAGTTCATTGAGACTGACAGTGGATGTGAGCACAGTAAGGTGCTGGGCGTTGCACTTCAGGAGCAGTAAGAGCAACCTGAAAGACAAAACATACTTTGATATCCATGTACAACTGTCACACCATGAAATGAAGAGTGTCTCAATCAGCTTATCCATGTGAACTCGTGGACTACAACCTGAGAACTGTGTATGGAGCTGAATATCAATTTCTATGCATTGGAAATGATAGTGGTAACATTGGAATATTGCAAGTTTTGGAATTTTGTCAAATATGTCCCATGAATACTCACACAGGAAGACAAAAAACATGGTTTTCAAGTTTGTCAGGACCTATTGAGCCAGTACAAGGCTGAAAATGACAGCTTCCTGGTGATGAGATGTGGGGTCACCACTATGAGCCAGAGTTAAAACAGCAGTCTTTAGAGTGGCAGCATATGAATTCCCCATCAGTGAAAAAATTCAAGACACAGCCCTCAGCAGGCTAAGTGATGTGCACTGTTTTTTCAGATAAGAAAGGTGTGATCCTTATGGTTTTCCTGGAACCCTGACAAACCATCAACTCTGACTGCTACGTCACAATACTGACTAAGCTGAAGGCTCAAACTTTCAGAGTAAGGCCAGAGAACACGACAAACATTTCTTGCAACACAATCACACCAGAACCCATAGCCATTTGAAGACCACTCCCTTGGCATTTGATCACACTGCCTTGGTTGAACTATCCTAACACATCCACCATATAGTCCAGATCTGGTGCCTCCTTAATTTCCATCTGTATAGGCTGATGAAAGACAGACTGTGTGGGCAACATTTTCCCAGCAATGACATCATCACAGCAGCTGTGAAACAATGGGCTGCCTCCACTGGTGCAGATTTTTACAAGCATGGCATACAGGCTATCCTTCATTGCTGGTAGAAATGCATAGGTAATAGTGGGGACTCTGTTGTAAATTGTTCTGTAGTTGAGAATTTGCCCTATCAAATAGTGTTATTGTGCTCTTTGTATCTGTTGTGTTTTCCATGTAAATAAATAGGAGGTAATACTTTCCAGAGTGACTTAGGTATATGTAAAAAATCATAATCGTAATAAAAGAACATTACAGATACAAAGTCAATCAATCAAAACTGACAGCCTTCCAAGATCTCACAGACAATTGTATTTCAATCCTCTTGGCATGTACACTGCATGCAGGAATGTGAATGACACATGTATTTTTTCTTGAAGCCTTCCTCACTGAGTAGACAAAACAGACAATAATCATTATACACAAAAAAATAAAATATTTTATTAATTCTAGATGTCCTCACTGAGGCACGAGATCTTATTTACTGTCCTGTACAAGATTTGCTACAAAGACTGAATTATGACCGTTTGATGACTTTTCTGTCATTCCACCCTTGCATTACCTGAGTGATTTGCAAACATGAAATTAATTTTCATGAAATTCATGTGATTTTGTGACTGGGGTAAGCTTCCCCACATTTTCACAGGTGAAGAGCAAAGGCATAAGGAGATCACATAACAGTAACCATAACCTGGAAAATAGTAGTTATTAAGTAACCACTTACTTTCCACCACATCTGTTCTATTTCTACCTCCAAATTGTTGTTTCTACCTACAAATTAAGTTATTTCTCTAAATTGTTGGAGCTTTTCAACAAGATGGAAAGACATATTTATTTTGAAGACAAGGGAAAAAGCAACACATTTCTCTCTAAACTTGTTCTCAGGTTAAACAAACAAACCTGTTTTGATTTTTTTGTTTTTTTTCTGAAGCTTTAGATGCAAAAAATTCAGTGAAATGCGTTCTTGCAGTATGTACATTATCAGTCCAAATAACATATAGCTGACAAGTTTATAGGCAACAGGACCTTGGCGATGAAAAGTGTCAAGCAAGCTTAACTATAGCAGCATTCAGAGCTTCACCTGTATTTAATATCTCCTATGAAGAGACTGCCTGTAAAGCAGATGAGGCAGGCAGTGCAATAACTCTACATATCTACACAAAAAACCTAGGCTGCATTAAGAGGCCTTATTCATTTCTCTGATGATCTGAAACAAACAGGCATCAAATGACTTATACCACGTAATCAGTGTTAAAAATTAAAGCAGAGTATCTGAATACCGTGCAGAGGCAAAAATGAACATCTAAACCCTCTTTCACATTCCCACACATGATGCAGTAAGTTGGTGAATCATAATTGCATAAGAAAGCCAGAGTGGAAAACTTCACTTGCAAACAACTTCTCCCCAGCTAGTTAGGCTCTGAAGAAATACGTGCCTTTGGCCCAGCCTGTTTTGCCATGGTGAGTCATGGTGAGGTGGTGCGATCTGTCCCGATACAGCCAACACAAATTACCAGACACTTCTGCAAGTGGTTGACATTATTTCATGGAGGAAAAGACAAGAAAGGAAAAGATATTGTCTAGTGTTTCTAAGGCCAGTTTTTCTCCAACTATTATCTATCTATGGACAGAAGGAGTAAATTACTGTTTTATCATAGTACATTTATTCAAGATACCACGATGCATTGTATTCCAACAAAGACATAAGAAATCCTTGATGATTTGGAACTCTTAAGTACACCACTGTACTTAGAAGAATCACAAAATAATAGTAAAATAAAATATGTCATTAGTTGAATAATTGTTTTATCCCCCATCTACCAGGAGAAAAGAAAGAAGCATACGAACAATTAATGTGACTTTATGGAAATGCAAACCAACACATTCAACTATTTTTTCTCCTTTATTCAAATCAGAAAAATATTTTTAGCACTCATTTATGTTTTCAAGATTGTCTTGACATCTGTTCTTAAAAAACACAATGAAAGACATACTTTTATCAACAAACACCACTAAAATATGGTAACACACTGCTTTTCTCTGCTGCAGAACTGCCAAGTAATAAGGATTTGCATGACTAAGCTTCTATTATGCTGACATATGCAGAATTTAGGAACAACCATTCTTTCTGATTTGACAACACTTAGAAGAAAAACATTCACTCTCCTCTAGACAAGATGAACAGTATCACTCAAACAAATCAATTTTTAAATGGACATTTAAATGCTGAGTTCTCTTAAGCCGAGACAATTGGATAGCAACTTTATTATGTGAGCTAAAGGTCACTTGGGATTTGACTCACACTTTCAAACACACAGTATTTCATTTGGCATGTCTTTACACAGAAACTGCCACACCATTTGGAATCGACATCTTCAAACCAAAGTGTTTAAATAAGCTCCTTCAAGAACCTTTACAAAACTCCCGAATCTTTGATCAATATATTGGAACTGAGTAATATCCAGTAAAAGCAAAAAATATTGGCAAACATTTTCAAACATAGGTATTTAAGGTTAATTTCAAACCAGTAATTACTGTTGGCATACTTTGCTCTGGGAGCAGCAACAGAAGGTCCAAAATGGCTTACAGTGACACACAGGTGCCCTGCTGCCCTGGAAAATATTCTTCATCAGCTTAATTTTAGGCATAGATGTTAAAAAGTTGTCATCTTTCTGAATGAATTATCTCTATTTGTTTACTCAGCACCTTACAGTGAACTGCACTATATATCTCAAGTTAAATTTCAACGTAGATCACAATAAAATGTAAAGAAAATGAAACTCTGGGCTAAGGCACCCACTGGTAATAAAGCACCATTTCCTCCCTGGACACCTAATCCACATTGGATCCTACATACAGCATCCATCTACTCAAAAGGCCATAAACTCAAATGTGAGTATCTCCTACCTATCTACAACACACAAAGTTATACATATCTCTATCGTTTCTACTGAAAAAGTCAGTCTACTTTTAAAGACAAAGCTGCCAGTTGCAAAATGATTTGAAACTGGCTACTGCAGTATGTCATCGCTTACTTAAACCTTGTGCAATCTCCCAGGTAGGGTGAACAGCCTGAAGAAGTCTGCAAGAAAGCATTTCTAGGAAAAGCTTACGAAGCCCCTATTTAGAAAGATGCAGGAAGGGAACTAGTACTCATTCTCTGAATTACTATGCAGGAACTAGCTGGAGAAAGGAGAGAAAAAGGGCTGTCCAGTATGTGAGCCGAACACATGAGGAGCTGTTTCAGGCAGTACAGGTTTACATGCTGCACTCATGAGTTACACACATCAATCTCCACCTCTTGCAAGGAACTAAACAGATTCTGGATGGTGAGCCCTGCTCAGCTGGCTATTACAACTACTGATAAACAAATTCTTTAGGTTACTAGAATTGTAATTAAAGTGTGTAGGTGGAAGGGAGAGGCTACTGCCACACAGTCCAAATGCACTGCTAGTGCCAAAGCACATCTGACACCTTCTTGCTGTATTCTGGACAAACTTTCATTCATAGTAATCACTGGCAGCCATTTGGAGCTTAGTTCTGTAAGTAATGAACCTTAAATGATTGTGCTATCTGCCTCCTTCCATCTGTTTACCTCTTCCCACTCCCTCCCTCTCAGAAAACTTTCTGAGCTGTTGGCCAACCCAAATTAGTGATTGCTCTGAGGGAAAAGCAGGCAGAGCTCAGCTGTTACACTTGGCAGCAACCAATTGGCCAGCTCGTATTGGGCATGCATGGAGCAGAGCTAGATAAAATGCACGCCCAGCTTTATCTAATGGCATGCTGTAGAATAAATGGGGAAAGGTTATGATAGCGCTCCGAGAAGGAAAGGTACAAAGGACACACCAACAGAAAGCACCTGCTCTGAGTTTCACTGCTCTCAGACTGACTTAATCAAGTGGTGATTCTCTCCTGTCCATTCTGTTTGCATTTGATGTGTATTCACGTAAACCATTGGTGACGTTAGAAGTGCACAGGGAAAAATGCAATGACAAAAAGACAGATCTGCTTTTCTAGTCACCTATCAGAGGTGACCTGGAACAATCAAAAAAATGGAGATGGCATGAGAAATAGAAATAAACAAGAAATATATATATCTAGATTAAGGAAGTAAGTCACAGCACAAATCTCTCATAAGAAATTTGGCAGGCACATACAAAATTAGGATTATTTTCTGCTTGTTTTTTTTACAGCAATTTGCTGAGAATAATAACTTCCCTTAAAACTCAGTTATTCAGTTATATATATATATCAGTTACTAGCTAGTATTTGGAAGAAGATACATATTTCCCTCCTGTCCCTTCATTCCCTTCCAGCACAACTCTCATCAAGCAGGGAATCAATCCTTTGTACTAAGATTTGGACTGAGAAACCCACACTCACAATCATAGGAAAATCAGATTAATAAGAATGGAATTAACCTATGAATTAATAATTTGGTAATACTGTCTTCCAGATTAATGTCTCTTGGATTATCTGATGAATGCTGCACTTAACTAACTTTCTTTTGATCCTCCTACTGGGGAAAATAGAAAGGATGTGACGACGGGGGTGGAAAGATAATTATGCTCAAGAAGATGAGGCTATCTTATCCATAGTAGGAAGGTGAAACTCAAATAGTTCCTTCTCTAGACTCCTACTAACAACATAGTGATGCCAGTGTGAAGTTGTTTAGCCAGTTTCAATTTAGTAAGTGTTCTCATGCTCTTGCAACACCTGGCACATGGTGACTGTACCCAGACTTGTAAAAAACAGTGATTCATTGTTAATTATTCAGAAAAGAGAGAATCAAGGTAAAGCTGTATTTTCAGAAAAGCACATATACCCCCCAATTTTTTATCTGTTTTATGATAAAGAAATTCCACGTGAGGTTGAGAACAGAATCTGGACCATAATTTAGTTTACAAAATTTTGGAGTGTGCCATTTACAATATTAAGTGTAGTGAGCTATGAAGTGACCCCACAGTTAGGAAGATCTTCTGGCATCAACTGTACACTTTTCCGTGGTGGACTTTGCCTTAATTGAGTAACTTCATATGTTGGCTGAACTGGATCTGTTCTCTACTGCATTGTAAAAGCTGAATTCTGATTTCATGGTTTGAGGCATGTATGTTTTTCACAGAACATTTGCTCAGCACCTATCCCAGAAAAGCATTAATGTGTATTTGCATAAGGAACATTTCAAATAATGTTTTAATTGAGAACTTGCCACTTTATTCTCCCACCTGTGATTTTCCATAGTTAAATCTCAAGGTCTGAATTTCACACTTCGATAACTCAGGCTATTTTACCACTGAAAAAAAGAAGAAGAGAAGGAATATTAATTGCTCATCTTGTTTAAAATCTCACCTTCTTTAAAATAGCTTCAGTACAGCTCCAGCATAGCAGAAGTGAAGGTCAGACCCAGCAATCCCTGCCACTTTGTTCTTGCTCATCAACTCTCTCTAGCACCACCAAAGAAGAAATCTAGAAGACAAGCCAGCCAGTGTGAGGTTGACCTTATAGGAGAAGTGTAGTAGAAGGGGCAGGCACAGCACACAGAAAATAGATGGACTGAGGAGGAGGAGGAGCAGGTTTTTAATGAGTTAGGATGCAGTTTGGAGGGAGCACACAGTAGAAAATAGAGAGAGAAGACCTAGGAAGTGAAAGCACGCACAGCTGTGTAATGGGAGCCTGAAATGGAAGGATGAGCAAAACCATCTATTTGTTCAGCACTGAAGCAGAGAACCTGCCCTGTGCTCATCCTGAAGCAACACAGACAGGTCCTCCAGCCTCGTTGCTATTTCCTGTGAGAGCAGAGCATTTCTGTGCCAAGTTACCAGTGCATTGAAGGCTCAAAGCAGAGCAGTTGCCAGGTCGCCCTTGGGAGCAAATGCAGTAGCACCAGAAACTCTCTTAAAAAGGTTGAATCAGCTTCAAGGTACTAACCTTGCACTGGGAAAAGATCAGCTCCCAAGAGAATACACGTCCACATACAGCAGTTACAAAATACAGAGCTAAGAATTATAGCATCTTGGATTATTTGGGCATGAGTTCTGGGAAACTTTGGATGTGAAACCGTACTTTGCTGGTCTCAGGTTATTTCTGCTATGAATCAGTACTGGAGAAACATCACTGGAAGTTAAACAATGTTGTAAATCGCGCTGCTTGACTCCTCTTCATTACTGCACAATACATATGGCAGCAAAGGCACTGTGTAAAAATGCCTAATTTTTGAAATTGTTTTCCACCCCCTACTTCATCAGTTATGTTAATAATACCATCAATCAATATGCCAGAAGACAGACTTTAAGTAAGTGATACCTAAGCTTATTTTCAACAAATTAAAAGATGCCAATAAATTAAGGTATCATATACAAACTGGGTATAAAGTTCATTCAGGTTAGCAAAAGTGCTAGTAAAGATGACTACATTCAGTTTCCATGTGCAGAGCACTAGCTGTATTTCTTTGCATTTTGTTAACAATGCCCTCAATATTTTGTGTAGTTTAAACATATCTTCCAAAGAATACAAGAACAGTTGGAAAATGAAGAGACGGATTATGTGATAGGGACAAAGTTTACATTTACATCAATTACTCACACTGCACCACTTGGTTCCCTGGAAAATGTAGAAAGCAGGCAAGAGAGTTACATGGGGCAAGACAGCAACAAGCACATAAGGCTGGGTTTGTTCAGAAGTGCTTCCACAAAAGAAACAGCCATAGGACTACCCAATCCAGCCTCACATCTGCTTCCAATTTTATAGTCTTCTGTGTCTTTGATGAAAATCCAATTTTTCCCAAAAGGAATTGCAGCAAAGTTGAATAAAGAAAGGTCTATTGATAAATCTAATGGACCTTTTAAAGAGTGTGATGCTTCAGGGGTTGGGGGGTGGGAGCACGGGGAATTTGTTTGTCTCCTAATGTTGTGTTGCAGCTCTAAAGCCGTCTTTCTAAACTAAGAGGCAGTCTATTTGGCAGCTTATTTAGAGCAAGACAACTAGAGCCTCCAAGCTAGCTCCTTTTTTGTCACAGTCCCTAAGCATCTTAGGAACACACCTCCAATTAAGCACAGTCTGAGAGGTTTTTTTACTGAATGTTTTTAAGCAATGTGAGGTAGTGCATGTCCAAATTCACTTCACACCAACACATCCTTTTGACATCCTCTCTAAAGCAAGCAGCAAACAAATAGTAATACTTCAACGATAAATAGCACTTATTTTATTATGCTTCTTTCATAGATACTCAACAAAATTATTTATCCTACAAAGAGCTCTACTCAGCTCTTCTGGTTATGTTACCCCTACCTATGGGCTAGTTCTCATTCCAGCTACTTACACTGAGGAACTCTTGGCCTTTTCAAAGCTAACAGAGTTTTGCCACAGAACCCAACAGGGACAAGACACACACTGCTCCCGTTTCAAGGCACTCAAAAACTTCGGGGTCTTGTCTGCCATCAGCCCACTATTTTCCCCTCCGCAGCCTTGTTTTTTGAAACAGAGCCCAGGCCGGACGGGCAACCCCACAGCAGTGATCCTACGAAAGCACAGCTTTCCAGCAACACGAAAGGCACTACATATTGCCATCCAACCTAACTGGGACAGAAATCTGACTGGCGTAAGGGTACAAAGTAACACTGAAGTCAGACGACCTGTGCTCATTAATGTCAAGGCTTAATTTCAAACATTAAAACGTGAACTGTCAGCTAAACTATGCTCCGTGAACTCTTGTGGGATTTCCTGCCTTCTTAAGTTACTCATGTGCAGTTTACCTATGAGCCCAGTCTGAATGCATCAATTGAAAATGAAATGCATTTCTAGAGACACGGGATAAACTGCCTACATTAAGTGCTGCCGCCACCGTAAAAAAATATTTATATATATTACGCTTTTAGTGTAAAAGCACATCTATCCTCCTAACTTACTTACGTGGAGGAAAGGCACGGTGCTCTCTGATGAGAAAGGAAGACCAGGTGAACAACAAAACAAAAGCGCTCATCTTCCCTTTTTTCTAATGTAAATCTGCAGGAGTTGTATAAGTCAACCTGCTGCTTACGAGTGACAAAGAAACATCCAAACAGCCCAGTAACTTTTTCTTTTCAGCAGCCAAGACAAAGCCATTAAGGATGCGATACTAGTGCTGATTTACTTAACATAATTCCTTATTTGAGCACCTGTCTGGGGGTATGCGGAAGCGCTGGGACTGGATAATCCACTGAATGATCTTTAATCAGACAGTAATATTAGGTGCTAATAGCTCTGATAAAGGGGATGTTTAACCCAACTGTTAACACAAAGGCGTGTCTACCACAACGACTATTTCAACAATGCATTTGCCGTTCTTATTAATTAAAACTAATTCCTTGCAGGCCACAGAAAACACAAAGTAAGCCCACATGGAAAAATGTCTAGGTTCTACCATGACAAATCACATTAAAGTAGAAGGAAAAAGAAGAAATTAAAAGGAAATTATCCTAAGGCAATGAAATTTGTCTCAGAAAATATATTCTTTGGAAATCCTCAAATTGTAAATTCGCAGTGAAGTTAAAAAGGCTTTTAATAGAGTCTTTAAAATGTGCAACTATATATCTGTGGTTACGTCTTGTGACTACATACTAGTCATTAAAAGCTTCTAACAAGTCAAATACAAAGCACTGAGCTTTGCTAAAGGTCCTGATGTGATAATTATTTATATATCATTCAGATAAGTGTCCAAGATTAGAGTGGTTTAAGTGAAGCAGCATAGTTTGTAAATCTCCTAGACAGGCTAGAAGGATTTTCTGCCTTTTTTATTTTATTTTTATTTTTTTGTTATCTCTAGAATGTAAATAAATCTCATCTATATATTTATCAGGCTAAGGAGAGATAGATTCTTAGCACCCTACATACAGCCTTCAGGCATAAAACTTCCACCTAGTTCAGCTGGAAGATCTTGACGGCTTATTCTTCAGGAGCTTTTAGTTTTCAGAAAAGGGTTTGGGTTTTCAAATATACTAAAAGGAGTACAATACTAAAAAGAATACAGGAAAAAGGCTTGACTTAGGCACATCAGTTCTCAAATGAGTCCCTGAGAATATTTTTGTTTAGAAGGTAAAGTTCAACTCCCCACTTAGTCTCCTTCTGGAGACTGTGAGTAGGCAATCATAGAAAATCATATTGGAAAATATGAAGTTATTAAACATGAACCTAGGTCCCAAAGCTGCACTCAGATGTGATTGTACAGTCTTTCATGCCAAGATCTGTAAGGGTCTGACCCTGGAAGTGGTGAAGAAAAGTGTTATCACATAAGCATGCTCCAGCCATCTGTGCAATGCTCAAAAACTCTTCTGGAAAAAGCTGAGCAGTGGCCATGCGTTTCCAAAGATTCACATTTTAATACTTTCTTGCTAGAAGGTCAGCTACAATTTTGTACATGCATTTCCAGGGTTAAGAAGAATAAAAGCCTGGTCAGTGTGCTCTAAGGTTCTGCTTCAATAGGTGATTTGGATAAAATGGCTTCCAGAGTCTCCTTCCAAACTCAACCATCCTTTCAGAAAAAACAACAACAACAACAACAACAACAAAAACCCAACACATATATATAAATGGCTAACGAAGGTAGTACTCCAACTATTAAATACTTACCTACCTCTATAGGAAATCAAGGTAGGAAAATAACTGTATAACTTCTGCTGAAGATGACACATCCATGTTCCTGGGGCTCCATTCACTCTTTCCAAGTTAAACCTCACTCCAGGTAGTTACATGGGAACGTGAGAAATCTTTCCTTACAGGAGACTTGCAGATCTTTAGCATTATCTTAATACAGTTTTGTTAAGTGAATTGTTTATGAACTTGATACTCTTATTGATCAGCACAGGGAACTCCCACCAAAGACTGGTCTTCAGTGCTCATCAAATAACAACATTTAAAGGGATGTTCTTCCTCTGATACACATGGAAACTGCCACTAAAAATAATGGGAATTTATTCCTTGTGTGGAATTATCTTGGTAAAATCAGGGAAAAAAAATATATATATTACACCTTTTTCTTTTTTTCTTTCTTTTTTTTTTCTTCCATTTTTGTTATTTAGTTAGGTTTTTTTTTTCCTACTTATGTTTTTTTTTATTTATTTATTTTTTTTTAAGTCTGATTTACCTTCTGCATTACTGAACATTAGTATGACTTCTGGTTAGGCTTTCCGTCAGGATATAATCTGGTCTCTGATTTGTATTATCAAGTTCTTCACCATGTAATCTTCTACAATTTCTCTGAAAATGCATTTATTCTGGAATCACTACTCAGTTCATAAAACAGAATAACTGTTCTATGACTTAAACATCATATTTATTCTCAATTAGCGTCCACGGTGGAGATTATTTTGTATAACGGTTTGTCACATAATGGTTGTGTCACTTAGTTTCCCCATTTAGGTATGTCCAAAGCTTAGCCAGGCAGAATTTTAAACACTGATTAGCAGAAAGCCTGGCTTTATTGTTTTATCGAGGTTTACAAGCCAAGCACATCCTGGTTCTCTGTGAATTTATGGCCCAACATTCAATGGATTGTAAATCACTACATATAGAATTATATTAGCCAGGCATTGAACTGAGCTATTTTATTGTTGAGAGGCAAATTCATTTCATACTTAGGATGATTTTTTTTTTTCCCATGAAAATGCACTGAAGCCACCGGCACTGAGAATTAACAGAATCATCATTTCTGTCAATAAGGTCATGCAAGTGTTGATGCCTTCTGGAAGTAAACTTCTGTTAGCAATGCTGATATCATTCATTAAAAAGCAATAGTGTTTTAGAAACTTAGAAAGCATCACAATTTTCCAGAGTACCTTCTTTCAAGAACAGTCAAATCACTCTTTCTTAATACCAGCCTACTGCTGGTAATTCGTGACTGGAGTAGTATGATCACAAACAACTATCTACCATGAATCTGTAATGAAACACTTTAAACAACAGATTAACAGATGCCATATTCAGACAACTGCTAATCGCCATGGCACAAGGACTTAGACATAGGGTATTTCCTTGATAACACATGAACTATGCCATTTGAACTGGCAGACATTGTCACTTTCTCCTTGGTTTTTACCAACATTTCAGATCTTGCCAAATTTTCTATGAAGTCTAGCAATAGATAGATCAAAAGCTTGACTGGCTTTATGCTTAAACATTCATCCAAATGCTTATTTACACCCTTTCTACAAAATATTATCCTTCAGAAGAAAATTATCTTATTTTCTGTCTCTCTCTGTAATATCTCCTCACTTTCCAGAATGGTTCTGATATTGTATGTACTGCCATTCTCACACAGACATTGTCATCAGCAAATCTGGTCACAGATTAACTTTTTCCAGAAATGTGCCTAGTCTACCAACATCAACAGAAAGGGGGTGCAACACTCTTCAGGTTAATGAATACAGAGGCACCATAAAATGAAGCGTGCTTAAGGGAGTATTTTCACACAGCTGGCTCCATAAATGAACTGTCCCTTGCCTCAGACTGCCACAACCCCGTTTTTCCTCCCTCTGTGGCACAGAGCACAAACTGCTTGTCAGAACATCTGAAGAATTTTATTGAATTCTGGCTACTAAAGACCCTTAGTAAGACCCTGATTTTCCTTGTTTTTCCCATGGCACATTATGGTTATGCTGTGTACTGCTGATCCCAGGCTTTCCATTAGGGTTCTCTACCAAACATTTTCAGAGACGCGTTAGAAATTTTCAGATGCACCAACAATAAGAGAAAGCAAAGGTCATAATAAAGGAAGATGCATACTGTGGAATTATTCATTTCTAATCAATTTTGAGGGTAGAAAATACACACCATTTAATAGGAAGGTATATCCATGAAAAGGTTAGAATTACAGGATTTCATCTGCTTTACATCCAATTACAAACTTCTATTTATCAAAAAGTAAAATAGTCCAATGCATGAGCCATTCTTGTCCTGCAAAGCAAACTTGACTGGTCTACCTACAGTCTTGTTTCTGGATTTTGTAACTGGAAACACTGGTAGAAATTTTCTAACAGAGAGAAATGCTCTAGCCAAAGTCTAAGGATAGCAAGCCTCTTGGTTCTCCAGTCATCGTCATACCAGGTGGGCAACTGGAGGCTCTGTTATTTCTGTAAGCAATGAGAAATGCTAGGTGTGGAAATAGTTCACTATTTACCATATGAAGCATTACAGAATATATAACAGACAAGGATATTCTGGCTGTACAGTGTCTGTTTCTCCAACTCAAGATGAAAACGTTTCCCAAAGTCAAGCTTTTCCTTTTCTTACTCAGTTACGGAATACAGCAATACATAGCTTACTTACTTAAAAGAAAAGCTTCATTGACTGCAGCAATTGAAAATAACACAAGTAACATTTTAAATTACAGTCTACACAAAACCTTCTCTCCGTAAAATCCTTTGATGGCTAACCGGTGATGCTGAGCTTCCAGATATACCCAGAGCATACCCCTGAACCTTGTTCCTTCATGTTGTGAAAGGAAGCGTTTTCAATCACGCCAAATTCAATTGTTTTTGTGAGTTCCTGGGCTTTTATCCCTCTGTCTAAGGGAGTCCCAGAGGCTCAGCGGGAGACAAAGGCAAGGTGCTTTGGGCTAAAGGTGCTGGCGTTTTGTCAACAATTCCTAGGTGGCAAATGAATGCCTTATCTTTAAAGTCATTCTTTCCTATGGCTTTTTGGGGGGAGGGAGGGTAGGTTGTCCGGGAGCTTCAGTGAAGTAAAATCAACGCGCTACTACAAAATCTGGGGCAACATAAGGTGTTCCTACATTATTCTCTCACTTCGGCAAAAGATTCTACTTTCTGTAATCAAATACCAGACTTCTACTAGTATAAATGATGGAGGTGGTGGACTTGTGAACTAAGTACACCCATGCTCCTGGAAACTATGAGTGAAATAGCGAACTAAACCACTGAAGATCACAGAGTTAGATGAACTGTGATTTATACTACATGCTTTGGCTATGATCTTAATAGTTTTGATTATACTTGTCCCTCTTGATTTCTAATGTGTGATTTTCATAACCCTGGATACATTTGTGTCTAAATTGGTATCACAAACACACAGAAGTTGTGTTGAAAGGTGCCAGTGTTTTTCAAAGAGTATATTAAGAAAGCCACTTTCTTCTATTTCCCACCCTGAACAACAACAAAAAAACTTTAACAATAATTATACACACACACACACACACACACATACATACACGGGTAAGCACTGAGGAGTTTTAGCACAATTCACCCGTCCTCTGCCTACTAGTTGTCTCCATGAAAGACAAATTAAGATATCTGTGGCTCTATCTTGACAAATAAAACACTTAATATAAATATTAGAAGTAGAAAATACACCTCTGTCAACGCTGCGTAGTAACTTAGGTTTCTGATTTTGATTCTATAGCTTTTAGTCATTTTGTACTGCAGCATATTCCTGCTACAGTGTGTATATCTAACTGCAGGGGGAATGTTGAAATTTTTAGTAGTGTTCATGGAAAATAGACTATTTCTAGCCTAATTTTATACCCATATAATTTTATACCCAATTAAGACAGTAGTTTCATTCCCCAAAATATACCTATAAAAATTACATCATGACTTATTTTATCATAAGAGAAATACAAATCAAGACATGAGGATAGTTTACACATAACTGTAGTTATCCTGAATCAGAATGATTTTAACTTTTTTTTTTTTATCTGAGATCTTAGTTTTTCATAGGACTCTGCAAAATCAGTGTTCCTGCCCTGTATCTCCCCTTTCTTTCACTGCATAACTGCCTTATATAAAGTGATATTTGTATGCCAGCAGGTAATATGTTTATGGAGTAGTCACCCAGATCTGACAAGTACTGTAGTGTATTTCTTTTGAAAATTGCCCAAGGTGGGGTTGTTTTGTCTGGTTTGACAAATTGTATATGCACTATCCACATTACGCTGTCAGGTCTACCTTAGGTTCATCAGTATCTTACTACTGATGCTGTTGTTTCTAAGTCTAAATACAGGACAGAGAAAGCAAGCAAACATACAGACAAGCCAGTCTTTGTAATAATTCTAAAAACAAAGCCCAAAACAATGTGCTACAGCCTTGAGTGATTTTTCTTTTTATATAATTATGTTCTCATCCTTCAGAGAACAGAGAGGGGAGCTTTGAAAAAGTGCTAATAGGCCATGAATGTGCATCAGCGTAGCTCACAGCTAAACACACTCCCACTTCAAACTCAGGCAGGAAAAATGAGGGCACCACAGAAGTGAATTAGAAATCAGGCAAACGGTCCCAGCTACAATCAGGGCAGTAGCAGCTTAGAAGATCAGCTTCATTTGGCAAGATGCCCATCATACTATGACTTAACAGGGCCATAGCAGGAGGATATCATATGGCTTACAAAAAAAGGGAGGAGCAGACAGTGGGAGTGGGGAAACAATAAAACAAACAATGTCCAAACCTATGTTGAATTAACTTGTCCTACAGAACAGTGACTGCAAACTTTTAGGTCTTCTAAATGTGTTCGTAGAATTTATCAATAATTTATTTTAGACTGTAGATAAACATGCTCTCAGGATCTGCTGTGCTACTGTGAGGGATTACTATTGCAAGCCACCCCCCACCCTCTTCCTGGCTGTATTGTCCCCTCAAATCTCCCAGAGCTGCTCATGTGTGCTCTCCAAATGAGTCTGTGGTTCCATGACAGTCTAATCTGATCTAAACTGGGGCTGCTGCAGTCTTTCCATCCCCAGCTGCTGCCCTTTTCCATGCCAACAACAATGCTTGTCTGGTTCCACACCAAACTGATTCAGAAAACACAGAACACAAAAAAATTGTTAACACTTCCCTGCCATTTCAATTCCCTATGGATTCAACCAAGCACCAGTGTTGGTGTAAGAGATGGAGTGTGGATACACATGATGCAAAGCAAGGCTGCAGAAGCTCTGGTATGAGTCACCTTATACCATCTTGGAACCACACTCCAGCATACCTACGCTGATTAACTCTGACTCAAGTTTTGGAATGGGGCTGAGGAGCTTCCACATCAGATCAGAAGGAGTTGCAGCCTCCTCTTGCTTATCAGACACACCTGTGTGTGTGTGATGGATTTTGTCCTCTTGTGGAAATGGCACTGTGTGATCCATTGAAATCTAGAAGGAATTTCTGTTGGTTTTTTTTTTTTTTTTTTTTTTTTTT
>VXAB01010576.1:1499-17605 GCA_013399175.1 Odontophorus gujanensis | reverse complement strand
TTTTTTTTTTTTTTTTTTGTCAGGAAAGATATTGATCAATGCTTCTCTTTGTTGAGCAGCTTGAGGAAGATCCTCTCAGAGGCAAAGTCGAGCTCCAAGCATCCCACAACAGCCAGGACAGGCTGTGATGAACCATCAATATTCAAACCCAATGTGACAGATGATTTGGCCACAAAGAGATGTTCAGGAAAGAAGATGGTAAAGGACCATATCAAAGCCTTTCTGGACTGAAAATAGAAATAACTTCCCTCCTTTTCTGAAGTTTACCTGGCTTTTTCTTCAGACTCTGACAAGTCAGGCAGCACACAAACATCATTGCATCTGATGTGCGCATGCTGTTACATTTAGGAATGGGAAGGAACACAAGATACCAAATGGCAAACATGTGATTAACACAGTTTTACTATCTCCAAAAGTCACCAGCTTCTTTCCAGTAGTAACTGTGGAATAGTTTAGAGCAAAAAATATGGAGGTCAAAACCCAGGATACTCAAATTTGCCACTAGTGAGGGAGAATATCTCACAAGTTATGTCTTCCATTTTTCCTTGAGAGGTGAGTTTTATTGCCAGCTCTTCCATGTTCTTCCCTTGTCACCTTAGTTTCACAGTTAGTTTCAGTTTTGATGGACTCTCATATATCTGTAAAGAGTACATTAGTGATAGGATAGCTGATAGATACATTAAGATTGGGCGGTGTTCTGAAAGCAGACAGGTGAGGACTATATAAAGTACATGAGAGAGAAAAGCAGTCTTAAGTTCAAGGAATGAGAGAGGAAAGACGATTCGCTAGGAAAAAAAAAAAAAAAAAAAAAAAAAAAAAAAGGAATTTTGAGGAAGCAAAAAGAGAAACCAGTTCAGTTAGAAGAAAACCCTGAAGCCACATTTAGGTGTCAGACTTGGTACGTGAAGGTGAGTGTGTACCTGCAAGTTCCCAGCCTGTGACATTTCACTTACAGCAGCACATCTAAATGACTGGAGTGATGTGGCTTAGGAACAACTGGGAGAAAGACTGCTAAGATTTTGAATTGTGTGAGGCAGGAAAATACCTTAATAGCCTGAAACTACTGCAGAGTTTGCTGGAGGGGAGAGTAGCGAACCATAGTAATAAGGGGAAGAAGAGGGAGAGGAAATGATTTACTCAGGAATACGTTCAGAAAAGCTAAACTTCTACTGTATATGCTTGCAGAACTGCTTACTGGAGTGAAGACACTAGAAAGGGAATTAATTTTCTTTTTTTCATAAAACTTTTCATCTCATTGTCATATAGTCAATTGTTACCAATTACTTTATTTTCAGATGTCAGTTTAAATCCTAAATGTTTGGGATGAGAGGACTGCTCTGATCAGGAGGTAATCTAGTGGTCAGCATAGGACCAGTCTGTAGGTGGATTTCATTTGTAACTGAATGGACATTCACATGGGGCTTCATAAGGGAATGCTACGAACTGTACTAACATTCAGTCTTGGAACATTATCTGTTTTACAAAACTCAATCCACAGAAGGGTGGATTGAGTTCAGCTTTTCACTGAATCTCAGTAGAAATATAATCATAAAGATCTTCACTGCCAGCTGCAGATGTGTTCTATTTTTTCCCTACATCTGAGTTTCTGAATCACTCTTAATAATAGGCAAAAGCTATTCATACCAAATGGGGAAGTTCTCACACACTATGATGATAAAGCATTTCATCCATTTGAGGAAAGAAAGGGGAAGAAAACACTACCCACGGAACTGCAACATCATTTCAGCCGTGCTTAGCCGAATGTTCACAGAACAACACTGGAAGTCATTGAAGTGTCAGATAGTGATTTCATCATGTGTCAGGCCTCCCACTAATAAATGATTCATCCTTCTCAGTACTGACACCTCAAAGAATTAAGAAGAAAGAAATTCATAAACTTTAAAGTAAGAAGCACTCTACTGATACTGTATTTCCCAAGTAAACAGGAGCTTATGCACACACTAAGAATGTGTTTAGAAGTTAACCTTTCATTTATCTGAAGTGCCTTTAAAGTTTAAAAAGTGAATCTATTAGACAAAACAGGCATTGTGGAATTCCATGAGTTTTATGTCACCATAATACACAAAGGTAATTTCTCAATTTACAAACATGAGATTTTCAACTCTGCCAGCCTTGTGAACTGAAAGTAGGATTGGAAATAATTCTTTTTGTTTTACAGAGCAATCATTAACAGTGTGTTGGTGACAGTAAGTTTGCCCCAACCTCCGAGTATTGATCACAGCCGTAAAAGCAAACCTAGCTCCTGTTGAGGACAATGAGAGATTTTCAACTGACTTCATTGGGAATGGGACTGGAAGAAAATGTCATTTTAATAAGAATTGAAATAATCATTCTTTAATGCTTCATAAAGCCATAATATACCCCCTTGACAACAGTAGCTCTGCAAGATGAATGGGACTCAGGAGGTATGAATCTGGGAGAACAACAGGGAGAATGATCAGAGGGCTGGAACACCTCTCCTACAAAGAAAGGTTGAGGGAGCTGAGCTTGTTCAGTTTGGAGAAGAGAAGGCTTTTGGGGAGACGGCATTGAGGCATTTCACTATTTAAAAAGAGCTCATAAACAAGATCAAGAGTGACTTTTTACCGATCTGACAGTGGTAGAACAAGAGGGAATAGTTTAAAACTAAAAGATGGGAGATTTAGGCTAGATGTTAGGAAGAAAGTCTTCACTGTGAGAGTCGTGAGGCATTGGCACAGACTGCCCAAAGAAGCTGTGAATTCCTGGTGGTATTCAAGGCCATGTTCGATGGGGCCCTGGACATTCTGATCCAGTGGGTGGCAACCCTTCCCATGGCAGGGGTCTGGTACTGGATGGTCTTTATGGTCCCTTCTGACCCAAGCCATTCTGTGATTCTGTGATTCTATGNTGCTGGAGGGGAGAGTAGCGAACCATAGTAATAAGGGGAAGAAGAGGGAGAGGAAATGATTTACTCAGGAATACGTTCAGAAAAGCTAAACTTCTACTGTATATGCTTGCAGAACTGCTTACTGGAGTGAAGACACTAGAAAGGGAATTAATTTTCTTTTTTTCATAAAACTTTTCATCTCATTGTCATATAGTCAATTGTTACCAATTACTTTATTTTCAGATGTCAGTTTAAATCCTAAATGTTTGGGATGAGAGGACTGCTCTGATCAGGAGGTAATCTAGTGGTCAGCATAGGACCAGTCTGTAGGTGGATTTCATTTGTAACTGAATGGACATTCACATGGGGCTTCATAAGGGAATGCTACGAACTGTACTAACATTCAGTCTTGGAACATTATCTGTTTTACAAAACTCAATCCACAGAAGGGTGGATTGAGTTCAGCTTTTCACTGAATCTCAGTAGAAATATAATCATAAAGATCTTCACTGCCAGCTGCAGATGTGTTCTATTTTTTCCCTACATCTGAGTTTCTGAATCACTCTTAATAATAGGCAAAAGCTATTCATACCAAATGGGGAAGTTCTCACACACTATGATGATAAAGCATTTCATCCATTTGAGGAAAGAAAGGGGAAGAAAACACTACCCACGGAACTGCAACATCATTTCAGCCGTGCTTAGCCGAATGTTCACAGAACAACACTGGAAGTCATTGAAGTGTCAGATAGTGATTTCATCATGTGTCAGGCCTCCCACTAATAAATGATTCATCCTTCTCAGTACTGACACCTCAAAGAATTAAGAAGAAAGAAATTCATAAACTTTAAAGTAAGAAGCACTCTACTGATACTGTATTTCCCAAGTAAACAGGAGCTTATGCACACACTAAGAATGTGTTTAGAAGTTAACCTTTCATTTATCTGAAGTGCCTTTAAAGTTTAAAAAGTGAATCTATTAGACAAAACAGGCATTGTGGAATTCCATGAGTTTTATGTCACCATAATACACAAAGGTAATTTCTCAATTTACAAACATGAGATTTTCAACTCTGCCAGCCTTGTGAACTGAAAGTAGGATTGGAAATAATTCTTTTTGTTTTACAGAGCAATCATTAACAGTGTGTTGGTGACAGTAAGTTTGCCCCAACCTCCGAGTATTGATCACAGCCGTAAAAGCAAACCTAGCTCCTGTTGAGGACAATGAGAGATTTTCAACTGACTTCATTGGGAATGGGACTGGAAGAAAATGTCATTTTAATAAGAATTGAAATAATCATTCTTTAATGCTTCATAAAGCCATAATATACCCCCTTGACAACAGTAGCTCTGCAAGATGAATGGGACTCAGGAGGTATGAATCTGGGAGAACAACAGGGAGAATGATCAGAGGGCTGGAACACCTCTCCTACAAAGAAAGGTTGAGGGAGCTGAGCTTGTTCAGTTTGGAGAAGAGAAGGCTTTTGGGGAGACGGCATCGAGGCATTTCACTATTTAAAAAGAGCTCATAAACAAGATCAAGAGTGACTTTTTACCGATCTGACAGTGGTAGAACAAGAGGGAATAGTTTAAAACTAAAAGATGGGAGATTTAGGCTAGATGTTAGGAAGAAAGTCTTCACTGTGAGAGTCGTGAGGCATTGGCACAGACTGCCCAAAGAAGCTGTGAATTCCTGGTGGTATTCAAGGCCATGTTCGATGGGGCCCTGGACATTCTGATCCAGTGGGTGGCAACCCTTCCCATGGCAGGGGTCTGGTACTGGATGGTCTTTATGGTCCCTTCTGACCCAAGCCATTCTGTGATTCTGTGATTCTATGAATTTAAATACAGACCAAAATCAGGCAATGTACTTAGCGAAATACTAAGATACATTTTTTCCTGGTTTGCTATAACACTGAAGTTTATGCAGTCACACACTAGGTTTCCAGTTTTTTTTTTTTATTTCAACCAAATGCAGTAAAGATATAGAGATTTCAAAATTCCTGTGTTCTCTTTAAAAAAGAAATAGCTAGGATAAGAAAGAGATTTTAAAATTGCCCTAACTGAAAAAAAGTCTGTGACATGAATTTAAACCTTATGAAACATTAAGGAATCACATGGGAGACAGACCTGACAAATGACCCTACTTTAGGAAAAGAGACAATTGTAATTCACTATGAAGCCATGAGATATCAACCTATGTGAAACCACGCTTTGTTGGTTCTGCCACTAATTGAACACCTTCAGCTACAGTAGGTGTTGTGTTTTTATATTTTTTTTTTCTCATCAAACCAGCATCCATTATAAACAAAACACTTCAATTGGTAGACTCAAAGCTTGAGGACCATATGGATACAGAATTTATCCCACTTGATTCCTCTCCTGCAGAGCAGGAAAAAGAATTAGATGAAGCTGATAAAGTTTGGACGTGGCCTCCCATTCTCAGCAGAAATAATTTGGCAGATATGAAAACTGCTGGGGACAGAAAAAAGCCACAACCCCTGAGGACTCGTATCCTGAGCAAGTACGTATTTTTCTGTCTCACTGAGAATATGTATACCGGAGATACCAATGTGATGAATGAGAAGTTAAAACCTCTTATGTACAAAATCCAATTATTCTTTGCTGCTCCTTTACCTTTTGTTTCAGTAGTATTAATTTGGGCATCCTGGTTAAGCTGATGTCCAGTTTCTACGTCAGTTTGATTTAGCATGACCTCTTCACTGTCAGCAGAGGAATGTAGAAAGCAACAATGAACATTCGCATAGAGGAAAATTTACATGGCTGTGGGGCAGGATGCCTGGATGATCAAAAAGAAAAGAAAATAGTAAATACTTAAAACACTTTACCATGAAATCGCCTTCTCCCCCTTCTTCCACCCTCTTCCTCCATGTTAAATCAGGTAGAAAAGTGTGATAATATTAAGGCTTAATCCAATTTAAATAAATTATTTTCTTGTAAATGTTAAAACAATCATTACATGCATCATTTACCCCCTCCTCTGCCCATAGTCTTAAATTATGCTCCATTATATCTAGATGGAAAAAATATGCAGAAATGTTTCTTAAACATCAGAAATTTTTGTTTCTGATTACATTCAGAGGTTAAAGTCACTTAGGAGTTCCAACAAAAACAAAAAGCACACATATATTAGACATATAAGAAAGCAGTATGGGATTTTGTGTAGCAAACTTAATTAAGAAATTTCTTTGCTAGGTTACAGACAATATTTTATTACAAGCTCAAGGTATAAGATCGTTATAGCTCTGTCGTGCTTGGCAGCTAAGAAAGAACACATGCAAAGAACAATCTTGTTCTTACAATTAATTACAAATGTACAAATGAGTGATATATCAGACCCTGTCTACGCTGCATAGTCATGCATTTATAACTATTTCACCACGCACAGTTATTAAAAAGCATGCTTCATTTCCACAGTAGCTTGATTCCACATCATGGGTAGTTATATTTATTCATACACAGACACCACCAGCCAGAACTGTATGTACGTATAAGTGTATTTTAGCAAAATCTGCATCAACTAAGTAATATTGCAGGCCTCTTCAGCTAGGTTGCTTCTTTAAGGGGGCAGATTAAAAGCAAGACTGGAGAAGGCAAGCCTGAGAGGCAAAGGGCAGAATATAACAGACAGCCGTCTCCAGCCACTGCCCATTCTGGGTCAGGCAATGATATGACCACTGCCCAACAAGGAGGAGCACAACATAAACAAATGTTTATCTCACACATCCTTCCTATCCCCAAACAATTCTGCCATAGGAACAGGTGAGGAATTCTCACCCTACCAACCACATAAACAGCTGACAAAAAAAACACCTTAGCCCTGAAGATGGTGAAGACCCTGACTGATAGACCCCACTCGCAATCTAGAGGTTGCTTGCTCTGCAATAGCATCACCACAACAGAGCAACGTGCAGCACATGGGACAAGAAGCAACATGACACTAACAAATTTTCCAAAGTGGAGATGTCCATCCCAAATCCTCCCTTCAGAAGTCTTGTGTCATCCAGCTGTGCTACCTGATCACAGCAAGGTGCTGAAGAAAGCTCAGTGTAAACACTTCAGGACTGAACCAAGCCACTAACCAACTGGAAACTTCTGCTTTGGCTAAGTGGACCTATTTGCACATGTCCCCGTGGACACAAGTCACACTACATTCTTCTAAATACAGAATCCTACACTCAAAGCCTACAGCACAGGTCCCACAACTAGGATTTTAAAAGCATCTCCCTGCTGCTCTCTCCTCAGGCCAGAAAGGTATTTAACTTTAACCTTACACCTCCAGTTCATGCTTCTCCCTTGGAACGTTTGCTTTGCTCAGCTGTACAGAGCCAGTGCTAGCATTAGGACTGAGTAACACCAGTCTAGCCGAGAAGTGTTCAGCAAACCAAACCACTGCAGCTCTAAACACATTTGCCAGACAGTTTTACTGGTTATAGAGGGAATTCCAGTCTTTGACTCCCTGGAAAGTAATTGTGTTCCCACGCTATTTCCCCATCCACACAATTCCCTGGGCCTGAGCTGTTTGCTAAGAAAGCTTTAGATTATTTGTGTGACGCTTTATGAAGAGAAACTACAACACACAAACATATAATTACACAGTCATGAGATGCTCCACTTCCAAAACCCTTAAATCCTAAACAAGATTATCTTGTTTCCAAAACTGATCTTCCCTGGCTCACAGGATGATCCACCCCATAGCCCAGATAGGCAAGACAAGTATTGTGATTCATGTTTGAATGTATAAATTACCAGGAATGCACCAGATAAAAGAGGGCTACTCAGGCTGTTGCCCACACTTCTCATGACAGCTGCAGGCATGCAAGTTTCCCAGCCAAATGAAGCAAGAATGGCAAAGAAACTCAAAAGGCTAAGCACATTTTTAATACACAGGTAACACTGATAGTTTGAAAACTTTTTAATTAATAAACACAATTGTTTGTGTACACATATGCTGCAATAGTGACTAAGTTGTTGTGGGTACTAGAGGCAGATTTGTTTTTTTTATTTTTCTGCACTGATTTACCATCACAGGGCAGTGACCTAACAGTAAACAATCACACTTTTCAGCGGGATACTTGAGCTCATCTCTCTACTTTTTCGGCTTGAGTGCTAGAGTCATATTAGCTTTGGCGCTCCTGTACCACAGTGCAGTCTGCAATACAGACATAGGCCTCTCTTTTTGGAAATGCCAGGGGTGAAGCTACTCCTGTCTCGCCATGCCGGGGTGCCCAGAGGGAGTCACGGTTGCAGCAGAACAGGCAGAACTTGACTGGAAAAGAGAGAGGAGATGCCGGGACACTGCCCATGGGACCTGCAGTGCTGTGTGCACATTGCTCATCCCAGGGAAGCAATAACCTGATCGGCGCTCTGCTCTGGTCTCTTGGCAGTATGCAGGCTTCAAAAAAACATGTTTCCATTGTGACCAGATATTCGCTTTAATAAACAAACTTTAATAAAGAAAACAATTAAAAAAAGCCAGATACTCTCACACAGCACTCCCTGTAAGCCAATTATTGAGAACCACTCTCACGGGCCAGCAAGTAATCTCTTCCCGAGGCCACAATGGGAGCCTGCTATGCTGCTAGGCAGGAAGGAGCTGGGCCCACTGGGCTTTGAAATAAAACAAATAGTTTGTTCTGGGGATAACGATATCTTCACAGATTTGTCAGCAGCAGGCACTGTGGAAGCTGGCTGACTGGCTACTTCACCAAGCCTGCTGCCTTCTTGGTACGCTGTATCCGCATCAGTGAAGAAGGCAAATTTGTACCCGAGTCCCTTGAGAATCAAGTTAAGACTGACGTTTCATTGGGCAGTCGTCTTGCTGTAGCTGTTGCTGTTATTTTAAACCTAATTCAGCTTTTGCCACAATTCACTCATGCCCGGTATCCTTAATCTACAAACACTCAAGGACAGTAATTCAGCTTTATTATCCATATTCCCCAAGCTCGCATTTCATAAAGTATAAGCACACTCAAGAAAGAATGATTCCTAAAATAGTTGGGCATGTACATTTCCACCATCTCTTTGGGAAAGCAGTTCAAAGTATAGGTCCTACAGATCCTTGTAACACTTCAAATTGATAACATGAACCTCTCGATAGCAGCAGGTGATGTCTTTAGAAACAGACGGTGTTTTATCTTAGCCTCTCACACCAAGCTATTGCCTCAGCAACAACCATGTTTACATATGTATTGCAATGATAGAAGACGTAGTGTGAACCAAACAAAAATTAGAACACAGATTCCAGCAAACCTTGTCTGAGCACACAACAGCAGAAGACTTTGAGAATATGCATCCAAAGCCAGTACATATTAAAAAATGGATAACAACAACAGAGACCACCACTGGAGTTCTTATAATTGGCTACTGCAAACAAGGAATAAACATATCCAACTCTTGGGCAACAGATGTTACTAAGAACAAGCAAGTTGCTCCTGTAATTTAGTTCATACCGTCTGCTCTTTGCTTAACGATTTCAGGTTCTCAGTGCTGTACGGTGCTGGGATACCTCAGAAACTAGTCAACTTAGGAGCTGAGGCTACCCACCTTTCTGCAGGTGTAGGCCTTGGGTATGTTACTGTTAAACACTGAATTCTTTGATAAGTTTCCTTAGAACTACAACAATCATTTGCTATTCCTGTCTTTTCAGCAGGACCCCTCGCTATATTTGTGTGACACTTGATTACTCACAAATATGACCTTGTATTGAAAACTTCGCACAGTTTCTGTGGTGCTCAAAATTAATTGTACTCAACTGTAATACAAACTGTTTCAAATGTGTGAAACTTATGGTTGGGTACCAGGCAAAATGATGGCTAAACTTTGGCTAATAAGCTGGACAATGGCAATGCTAATGCTATCTGTGGTGGAGCCAAGCTTGAGCGCTGTGTCATTACTTATCCACATTATTCATCAGCTGGAATCAGATGTAAATATCTGGGTTGTTTTTTACTGGTGGTGTTTTTTTGTTTTGTTTTTGTTTTGGTTTTCCAGCAGGAAAACTGTGTGTGTTCTGTACTTGTGAGGAGTATCATTACTGTCTATAAAGATGAACTCCAGCATGCCACAGCTCATCTCAGAGCCATCTGTACTCTCTATCTTTACAAAACATGCCACCTCAATCAAGTCAACCTTGTTTCTCTTGTAGAAAGGTCTCAGTGTTACCCGCTGCGAAGGCAAATGGCCTTGGGAGAGAGTCTATGCCTAGACTGAGCTGATGCACAGGCAACAAAGGCAAATGTGCAAATGGCATGTTAGTAGTACTGGCTAAACTGAGAGTCCCTGTAGGCTCCAACTCGCCCTGGAGCATAACCTGTGCTGCCTCTTCCCTTCTTCCCTGAAAATTGCCTGACTTGACTTCTATATGGAACTAGTCCTTATTCCTTTCCAGCTACCTCCTCCCTGTCCCCCTTCTCCAGTCCTACTCCCTTCTCACTACACATGTCGTTTTCTACACCGATTCCAATCCTACTTTCCATCTTGCCTCTTAGTGTCTTACCCCTGCCCTACCTTTCCCTCTCACCCTGCTTTCCTGAGATCCTTCCCAACAAAGAAATACCAGCACGGTGACTATCTTTTCCTCCCCATGTCCCTTTTGTTCACAGTGGACTTCCTTGGGAAAGGAGCATATCGCTTCATTTAGGACTAGCCTCGTCATTACATAAAGGGAGAGCAGAGGTGATCATGGAGAGATCCTCACTTTGGCCTTCTACCCAACCCATGCTCTGATCACAGCTGACAGACACTGCACTGGTCCCACGAGCCTCATCTTGTCCGTAGCTCAAACTAAGCATTACACTCTTCACAGGGCTTTAAGAAATGAAGAAAGGAAGCACAAATGTGCAAAGAGAAGGAAGAGAAAGAGAAGAAAAGCTGGGTGGAATATTTCTCTCAGAGCAACATTCCTGTTCGCCTTCATCCATGCTGAGCTCTTATTTCAGAGTAAAATTGTCTCACCTTAATTTAACAGACTGGTTAAATTACTGACTCAACTGAAACAGAAGTTCCAACCAGTTTGACCATTCTTGTTCAAGCTTGTGTGTCTGCACGCCCTTCAATGGTTACTGTCCCACAGTCCTATTTTACTCAACAGATGCAGAGCAACTACGCAAACTGAAGTAAACACTGAACATATCACAAGGACAAACACCCTTATATTGCCAGCTATAAAAAGCAGTGAAATAAAATGTGAAGAAAAGAAAAGCTGACATAGTACTGAATGCAGTAGAGAAAAAGCAGACAAAGAGCCAACTGAAGAGATTGAGCCTTTTCTGCAGTGCATGCACTAAGAGCATCATTGATTGTCCATAAACGCTGTTTTTCATCATTTCCATGAGATGAAGAAATATTTGCTCCCGTTTACAGCTCGCACAGTGAGGCAGTCAGAAATTAATATCTGAAGAGTCTCAAAGTACCTAAAGCCTGATTCTTGCTAGTACTATGCATGACATATTCTCAGAGAGTTCAAAGGATAGAGCTTCCAGCAGTCTTTGGTGCAGATGCACGTGTAGTCCTAAGAGAATCCATAAAATGAGAAACACAATGCATGACCTACAACAGGAACATGTTAGCAACCACTGATATATTTATTTCCCCACCTCCTCTTCTACATTTCCAAGTGAGGAACAAAGTATCCTGCACACCAGGAGATTTGGATCAAAGAGCTATGATGGTCACAAGTCGCAATTCATCACCCACCTGACAAGCGTGCTATTTACGTACCGATCAGTAGTGCTGACCTGGCCAGTATTAAAAGATTGATGTAAATGGCTTATCCAGCATCACACTTCTTGGCAGAGGATCAACTTCTCCAAAGCAACGTTCAGCCTTAACAATGAGATTATGTCTTCCCATCTTGCGTTCATAGGAATACGAGGCTAAGAGTTCAACAGACACCGCTTTCCTCCAGCGTGCACTCTAATTCATCCCCAGAGCAGACTCCTTTAATACACTGTATAAAAAACAATCTTCCTATGGAAGGAAGAGGGAAAGGTATGTGATCTATTTTAAGATTATTATAAAGCAATATATAGATGTATGGATGGAATTAAGATTGCATAATCATTTCCTAATTCTGGCATTTTGTAACTTCTGAGTGCTTAACTTAGCCATTTTAATATCCTTTCACTCTAACCATCTGTGTAGTGTCTGCCTGCATGTGCACGTTAAGGCTGCCTCAAAGATCCAGGAGATGCTAGGCACCATATCTCAATTGCACAGAGGATTTTAAATCACATGCATAAACCTACATTGCATGAATCCAGACTCATGCACGTGATACAGAATCCTCTACACATGTAGTGATTAAGCTCACGATGGCAGCTGCCTGTTGGAAATCTTCAGATGCAGACACAGCACTTCATGAGTAGGCTCAATTGATGTGTTGGATGGTCATTTTGTTTGCATTTTATGTGTACGCGTCACCAACTTTGAAGTAAAAAAAGTTGTGGGGAAGTGGCCAAACTGCCTGCCAGCAACTGGCTACACATATCTCTATTTCCCTAAGGTAACAGATAAAAGGAAGTACTGCTTCCCTCTTCAGTAAGGGATTCATTCAAGTAGTAGCCATCTTTCTCTTGTAACTCTGCCTTCAACTTTTGACTCCAGTGTTACAGAAATAAACTATGTGACTCTGAAGGTCAGTGAAAAACAATGAGGCAGAATATGAATATGGGAAAGGTGAGATCCTTGAAACACGAAAAAAAGGACGGAAACTCTACTTACGGGATGTTGAAACTGGAATACTTAGTCTAGGCATCAACTTGTCAGGGGCAGGAATTACTCCAGAAAATCCAGCATTCTGAGTACTTACACCTTCCTTTCTTTCTTTCTTACCCATACAAGAAAGAGTTGTCTATGTATGGTAAAGTTCTGCCTTCTCAAACGCAAAACAAAATACACTATACATAAATGAAGTTGCTGTTTGTGGGACTAAAAGCTACTGTGTGGGTACATCTTTCATTTTCACAAACCTGAGGGTCTAAAACTTTCTACTTATGTTGAGCAGTACTTTAAGTGCCTAGGAAGCTGTCCAAACCTCTAAAAATGAGAAGTCCCTGTGCATTACAGTGTCCCAACAGATCACCAGCCTGAAGTATCAGGACAAGAAGCAAGCTCTGTCATCCTCAGTTTGAAGCTACCAGCATTCTCACCCTCATCCTTCTTAGTGTACAAACAACTTTACTTTCATCCACGCAAGTGACTAAATACAAGAAGGCAAAGTTGCATCCTTTTCATGTGCAGAAAACCTGTTCAACGCTAGAAAATGCAATCTCGTCTTTTCTCACACAAGCATAATTCAGGTAAGTACACCACATTTGAGGAAGAGGTATCCAGAAGTTGCTTTTATGAACTAGTAGGCAACCATCTGTCCACATACAATCACAGCCTGCCCCCAGGACAAGACTACCATTATGGCTGAACTTGTCTGGCATCATGCCCTTTGCTTGCTGACTGGTGAATTATGTCTCACCAACTCACCCTATATGTTCTTTCTGCCTTTCTCTTGCTGCTTGTGCCTATTATTTTATCTGTTTGACAAAAAGAAAAAAGAAAAAAAGTCTAGAAAGGTGTGTTTTGATTTATAGCAGCCCTTCATTTGCCTTAAGGACTAAATATTCCTCTAAAATTTGGAATTTTGTCAGACACCCATACCAAGACCTTCTCCATTAGCTTACTGAAAATCCTGCCCCAAGAGAACTCTGAGGACATGTAAAAATATTTGTCTTCCAAGCCAAACAGTTCCAAAAAATAATAGTCTCCTATTAAAAGAGTAGTCACACACAAGTCAGCTATGATTAATGTTCTTTTCCTGCAACCTCTTAAAGAGATTTTATCTATGTTGAGATGTAAGGCAGGGAAATATCGTGAAAGCTCTAGTAGCTGGAGAGGTATCAACGAGGTTCCTTCTTAACAGAGCTCCCTCTTTTCATTGGAATTGTGTACAAGTTTATCTTAAGTGTTAGGACACTTTTCCACCTCTTTCTTAGAGATAACAAACAGCACCTGTGATGTTTAGTATACACAGGTCCAAACACACAATGCATAAAATGCATTATCCTCATGCAAAAGAATAACCCACTCTGAGAAAACCCAAAGCTTTTTGAATGGTACTGTCATGTTGCAGGACACATGGCCTCTTCTGTTCTTTGTGAGTTATTGGAAAGGTTGGCCAGATAGTAGCAAAACTACCAGTAGATCACGCAGATTCAATTTTAGGGCTCCTTTACAAATCCATGCAAATCCTTGTTAAAGAATGATACACAATGAAGAAATTAATGAGACACAAGACAAGGAAATTCTTACCATGCTAACATTAGTCACTTAAGTATTTTCAAGGAACACTACAGGTGGAAGTGGTCAGGAGCTACTGTAGTGACAAATACTGACATTAGCAGCAGTTAACCCATGATATTAACTATTCCTGTATCAACAAGTAATTAATTTTCCAAGCCAGTTTAACTTCAGTGGTAGTGTCTTAAGTGTACATAAGTTAAAACAGAGGAATCTGCTAGAACGCAGATACATGATACTGAACGATATGATGCTCTGTAAAATACAGCCACTGATCTGTGGAAAAGGTTTCTGTCACCCAATCTTGAGAAAAAGATTTTTTAGTTTGCTCTTGACAGTAGGGTCTTGGTCTACACATGCTACAAAAGCCAGTACCGATATAGCAAGACCAAGATTTACAAACAGTGAAAAGTATTCTCCAAAGAGTGTGCAGGGGGAAAAGTTTGTTTTGCTACCCTACTTTACTTGAGAAAAGCTAGGTAGGACTGCTACAAGAACTTTTTGCTTAATGATTGACTTAGAAATACGTCAGTGACCATCACTGCCTCTTCTATTTTCCTAAGAAGTCTCCAGGAGAGTCACACTCTTAACTGGAGAAAACCTGAGACAGAAGTGTTTTGTTCTATATATGTCCTAGGCCTTCAAGCTACATGAATATCATAATAAAAATCAATGAGGGCAGAAAGTTGGAGAATAGTAAGAGAATTTATCATATATTTTCAATTTAAATGAACTGCAGATCTCCCTTCATAATGGCACTTGGACACAATACATATTTTCCTAGAGAAGGCCTAAAGGAAAGTCTTCAAAAGGTGAACATGATTACCATTTCTTGCTACCGTAAAGGTTTAACAATGGATGAGGCCAAGCACAACCTAACTACTTTTTGAAGACAACTAGAAAAATGCCTAAAGTAATTAGTAGTAAATGTGAAGAAGCAAAATGGAAATTAAGAAATTTCCCTCTGCCCTTGTGAGGCCCCATCCAGAGTACTGTGTCCAGCACAAGAAAGATGTGGAGCTGTTGGCGGTCCAGAGGAAGGCCAGAAAGATGATCAGAGGGCTGGAGCGCAACTCCTGTAAAGCCTGAGGGAGCTGGGCTTGTTCAGGTTGGAGAAGGATGCAGGGAGGCCTCATTGAAAGCACCCAGTACATAAAAGGAGCTTGTAATTATGGAAGAAAAACAACCTTTTACATGGGTAGATAGTGATAGAACATGGGAGAGTGGTTTTAAACTAGAAGAGGGGAGATTTAGATTCAACATCAGGGGACATCAGTTTTTCTTCACTGAGAGCATAACGAGGCACTGGCACAGGTTGCCCAAAGAAGCTACAGATGTGCCATCTCTAGAGGTGTTCAAGACCGGGTTAGATGGGGTCCTGGGCAATCTGATGTAGCGGGTAGCAACCCTGCCCATGAGGTTGAAGCTAGTTTTAAGGACCCTTCCAACCCAAGCCATTCTATCTACTGTGTTAAATGTTAATAGTGTAAACGGAAAATGCTTTGCTTGTATACCAATGTAAGACAAGATGGGTGGCCCCGTGGGTTGTAGAACAGCTGCAGGTTCCGGTGCCTTCTGGACCTCTGGCTGTGAGCACAGCCACTCAACAGCCCTCCATACATTCCCACACCTACGAAGCGGAAGCAATATCCTACAGAACTCTTGGAAAACCGCATTTGGGATGCAGGGATGAGCACCTGTAGCGGTGCATTCCCTCAGTTTGCAACGAGTCGCACTGCAAAGCACCAGTGACGTACAGCAGCCAACACCACAGCGAGAAACCACCGCTGCTCTCCTTCCTTCTTCTCTATGCCTTCTACGAAGGCGCACAGCGCCGAGATCCCCGTGTGTGAGCTTTTATTGATGCGGGTGGGGGGGGGAAGGGAGGCTAGGCACGCAGCAGGGGGAAACCAAGTGCGGAAAGA
>VXAB01010575.1:487297-605896 GCA_013399175.1 Odontophorus gujanensis | reverse complement strand
ATCATAAAACCATGACAACCTAATACAGAAATGAAACATAATAAGGATAGTCAATATTAATCGGTGAAATAAAGCATGCTGATGCAAAAATAAAGACTGCCTAATGATTAAAGAATACCACTGACAATAAGCTGAACATAGATAAGGGGAACCATAAGTTCCTGAATTTTAATGCCAGCTGTGAGAGTTTATGAGGTGACCCTGGCAAGTCTCTTGCTGTCATTGTTCCTTAGACCCACACAGAACAGGAAATAATATTTACAGGTCTGGATACACAGCAGTCTGCCTACAGCTACTACAAATCCATGTTTTCCTGAACGACATCTTTTGTTATTAGTGTGCTCTCCAGATGTAACAGGCCCAGATATTTCATGATTCAGACATTTTCTCTAACCGACCAGAGATCTATGTGAAGGAGCAGTATTACCAAGGGAGGCCAGTGTGTGGGTTTATTTTTTTTCCCCCCACAGCAAAAAAATCAGTATGTCAGCCTCACGAATACCCATTTATTCATATTGATGAATTCAGATTAGATTCACAGAGAACTAATTAAAAAGTTGCATGTGCCAAAGCAAGAGAAGAATATCACAATAAACTGTTCATTATGTTTTCTTTAGTACAGAAAAGTTTTGCAGGGAAACTGTGTTTCAGGCTGACTATAGATGAGGCATGCTGTGAATGGTATTTGGAGGTTGCCTTGCAATTTATCCTACTTCCACTACAGCAGTAGTGCAGCCTATAAACCATTGCAAAGGCATTACCTAACGGCCAAGTAAGTATTCATATGTACAATTATTTTCAGTTTTCAGATGAGTAGGCTGATTCAAGAAGAATCAAAAATCCATGCCAATAACAGGTAAGAACTCACAAGAGTGTGACTCGTGAACACAGCGTGGCTGCATGATAGACTGCTCATTAAGTAGCTCACGGGGCACCATGTTCACCTAGTTCAGTGTGAATCAGCAGGGAATTATGCAGGTTAGTTTCAGCTGGCACTTTTGGCTGCTGTAAAGAGAGCAGGAGTAGCAAGAGATATTTTCAAGTCATGCTGGTGGAAGGGAAAAAAAGAGTAGAAGAAAATCTGTGCATTCTGTTTAACTATAATGTCAAATCATAAAAGTTCAGGATCCGGAAAACTACCATTGAGTTCCTATTTAGAAAATTTAACTTTGAGAATAGAAGTTTAATCTGCAATATATACTTGGCTCACTAATTTTGTTAGAAATAACAGATAAAAGTAACAAGAGCTGTTATTAATCAGAATTTCTTATTCTTAAATCTCATTTTATTGAAAATAAACCCTGACATCCTAAAACCCTCCAACAGAACATGCTGCACCATTTAGGAAGAACTTTATGTCTAACAGGTATTTTAGAATGTGAGGCAAAGGTAAAAAGGTATTTTAGAATGAAGTAGATTACAGTAGGACAAACTTCAGTACTGTGAATTGAATGAGCTGTTCCATTGTCACATGTGAAACGAACTTTTATTATTAGAATTAGTCGATATTGAAAACAGAACGCTGCCAAATGCATCTTTCTTCCTCCTAACTAACATTACCATGTACTCTATAGGTCTTTAATATTTTCAACATTAAGTGAAACAACAATTTTGAATACAAAAAGATGAAAGATTAGGCCTTTTCTGGTGTTCTAGAGATCAGCATTGTTAAGAAGCAGAACAGATTAGTTATTCTTGTTATCTTTTTTTGATTTCCCATGAAAAATAAAGAAATACCTATGGGGGGAATATCACAGTGACAGGCAACACTAAAATAAAAAGCACTGATGCATCACCAGTTTCAGCCCTCATATTTGGGAGCTCTGAATGCAGAACACTACTATTTCCTTTGGGTGATTTCCTACACTGAATAGGCTGTATCAGATATAACAAATCTTTAAATTGTTAAAAATACCTTAGGTGATATGTGCACAAAAATAGATATAAACTACCACAGTTTCAATATTCACTTTTATCTTTTACAGAGCCAGACTTATTATACAAATATATGATCATACAATGCAACTTACACTTCTTAGCTGCACATGATATTCTGATAACATTTATTTACATAATTATTCTTTCTGCAGGGAAAATGCAGTGCACTATGAAAAACACACTCAAGAAAAAGTCATTACACAATTACTCACCCAATACTCTGGAGCCAAATCCACAATAAGTGGATAAGCAAATAAGTGACTTCCTCAACATACTTCTGTGAAGGAAGGGTATCCTAAGTGAGTTACCAATTTTTAAGTCAAATCTCTTTGGCTGTGAAGGGAGACCATATATCTCATAGAATTTACAGACAATTACCAAATAAACAGATTGGTTTTGTAGAGCTATTGGAAGGACAATTATTTCTTTGTTAGGATTTTTTTTTTTTCCTCTGACTCCCGTCTTTTTCATTAGTTTTGCAAGAAGTAGACAAGTCCAAATCTGTTTCCCAGACCTCGACCTTTCAAAGCCTGGAGGACATGGGACTTCAGAAAAGTGACACTAATGATAACACTGGGAAGATATTGGTACTGCTTCTTTGTCCTCTTGATCCTGAACAGTTTTAAATTTTTGAAAGTGGAAATAATTTACAAAGGAAAAACGAAAGGCCACACACACAATACACATATCGCATGAGGGTATTTGTAATAAATTCATGGGATACAAGATTATTCATGTCTTTTGAGACAGAGAAAAGTTTACTGTATGAAGACAGTTTGGAGGAGAGCAACAAACAAATGCAGATAGGAATTTGATTTTTGTTGCCCATTGCTCAAGACTTCTTTCAAATTCAGAACAGATGGAAGACGTGGCTTTCTGATACAGCAGTTACTGCATACTAACTCCTTTTCTGAAGAATCCTCCTCCCCAATAACTATATGTGGATTAGACTACCTTATTTAAAAGATCATGATTATACCTTCATCATCAAAGAATTTCCCCAGAGAATTCCATTGAGATCAATGGGACTGCATAGCTGCAATGAAATCGCCTCTGCAATTCAAGCTTCAGAAGTATTCACAGATAAATAAGCCCTCTGTACCCATGCTAAATATTCTGGATACAAATATTTATAAGATACATATGAAGCTAGGATTCTAGACTGGGACATCATCAAGGTTGTCTGATCTGTACAGCCTTGATAACCTCTTATCCTCCCTTGATGCCCTTTCCTCATTTGACAGTTTAAATCATTCTTCTAAGGGAAAAAAAGAAATAAAAATAAAAAATAAAAAACCTGACTTTCTTGGCAGTATCTAAGCTTGAGGACCCAGCCTTTGTTGTAGTTTCTATGGGCTCTTAAAATAGAGACAGCAATAACTCTTAATTTGAGGAGCAATCCTGTGGAAGCAAAGATTAGCTCTTACTCAGACTTCTAGCAGGTGGAAAACACACACCTCTGAATGGTCTGTGAACATAGTGCTTAGCTTTAAATAAACGTTGAAGCTGCTAATAACAAAATATCATTGCCCAGAGCCAGCAGGTTTTGATACAGTTCTGTATATTCCTTGCAGTTATTTGCCCCCTAGTTGTGCTTGTTTTCTTTTGAAGAATAATTAAGATTTAATGGCATATTTTCACAGTTTTTTTCTGCTTGCTTTCTTGCTGCCTACTGTGCTGATTGCTTGTGTCTGATCCTGGTCATTACAAGAACTGTACAGTAATTGCCTATCTGGTGACTCATTAATGAAGGTCCCCAGAGAGATGAGAAGCTGCTCTTTTGAAGTTTATCATGTTTGCAGTTGGCCTTCTAGTTTAATCTATACATTCAGGACATCTTACTCAATTATTGGAAACTCCTTTTTTCTGGGGATACAGACACCTTGTAAACAAGGTCCTTTATCTCTGCTAACAACACAGCTTACCTCTGATAAATCAAAGCATTGTATACGCCAGACACTCCTTTCATCTTTGAAAAGCCAGAACGGTTCAGAAAATGAAAACCAAAACATTCTGGTACAAGCAGGTGCTTTGGATCAGGGAATTACCTCCAAAATACAGCATTTCCTACATCTGAAATTCAGGAACATATTGCAACAAACAGCCCTGATCATGAAAACATATTTTCCAACTCTCCGAAGCTCATTTCTTTTTAAATTTTCAACAGAGCTTTAAAAGGGAAAGAATAACACGAGAATTGCGTTTTAGAAATCTCTGCGAAATAAATGTTTAAAACTGCTTAAAACAATCGTAATGTTTGGCGCAAACTCAACAGAAAGCTTCCAGCTATTTGTTCCAGGCATCTTGCCTGCTCCTGCAGGCAGACAGCCTACACCTGGCCTTCACCTCCCCACACACTGCTGCCTGCTCCCAGATGCTCTTCTCTGACTCCCCAGGCTTCTCCACCCCAGTGATATTAGCATACAGTGTCTCCAGAACATGTCAGCAGTTACCTTGATTAATGGATTTCTGAGAGACCTACATGTTCCACCAGAGCTTTATCAAGATCTTTTCCAACACATTCTGGTTTTGACAAATGAATCTGCTGGAGCAATGATTGTTTCAAAAGAACATTCCCGTGACTGTAGCACTTGAAATACCACGTCAGTCCAGACAACTAGACTTTTGTTTTGTTTATATGGTAAACAGCATCACACAAATGGGCAGGGCAGCTTTTTGCCAGCAGAGAAGGGCACACTGAAGGTGACTGACTGCTTTGGTTTTATTATCTGTGCAATTTGTGTAATTTACTCTATCGTTGGTCTCCAGAATGAGGACTCCGGAAGGGAGGGAAGGGACAAACTCTTGTTGCCAACAAACACAAAGACATCCTCCAAAAGCCCATGCACTGCAACAGCACATCGGGACTTGAAAGTCTCACACATCTCTGGTTCTGAGGAGAATATTAGGAAAAGATGGATCCCTCACACTTTGAGGTATGATGGGAGGTGCAAAAGAGCATGCCAGGATACTGTAAAGTTAAAAACCAATTTTGCAAAAAAGCAATTGTAAACAAATACAAATGGGGGGACCCCAGCTGCTCCACAACAAAAGAGAGCCCAGAGTATCTGAGGAGAACCCTGCTGCTGCCCTTTGGGCACCTGCACAACTGCCTGTCCGTGTACAGGCAGCCATTTTGCTGAGCACCACTCTCACAGCTCTCAGCACAACAGGAATCATCTGGAATTCAGACAGCTCTGATGAGTACGTACTCATCACTACTCTGGGTATTTTAACTTACAAGAATGAGAACTCAGAATCCTTTCTTTGTAATCACGCAAAGAAGCACAGGGAAAGCACTAGTATAAATAAAAATAGCTCCTAGCTCTTAACATCACTTCTTGTGGCAACAAAGGGGCCATGTTACACCATTAATGAATCAAAAGAACGTCTGCATTGCCTCCTCACCATCTAAAAGCAAAAAGCAGAAGCTAATAGGTGGTGACTCAGCAGCTGTGATACATATGTTTAGTTGCACACAAGCAGCATGTTTGGATTTAACTTGTTCAACTGTATAATCTCTGCGCCACAGAGTGACTCAGAATACAGCATTTTATAACTGCACCAAGTTGAGGAGATCCCCAGATGGTAGCACCAGTGGATTCCTGGCTCTGTAGATTTGAATGAAAAATGCACGACTGTCCAATATTTCTGCAACTGCAAGGCCTCATTCAAAAATATTTTAAAAATTTATGCTGGCTAGGAAAAATCGATGCTGCTGAAAACTTAATATTCCTTCTCAGTCAAGAGATAAAAACACATACCTAAGGCACATTGTTAAATAAAAATAAATACTTTGCTCAAATCAAACAAGTAGTGAATCCTCATATATCAACATATATACAAGGACTGCTCAATAATGCTTCCTCTTTCATTATGTTGGCTCAGAACATGAGTTGGATATTGATGGTATGGCAGTAGAGGTTGAACCTGCCCACAATATTCAGTGACATTTTGTTTTCGTGCTACCGATGGCAGCAGAGGGGCAGTCCGAAGATTGACATCTGATGTGGAAATATGTATGAAGCAAAGGGGAGGAACTGAATTACTCCATGTGAAAAAAAATTACACCCCTTGACATTCATCAACACTTGCTGAATGTTTATAGAGACCAAACAGTGGCTGTGAGCACAATGAGGCAGTGGTGGTGCATTTCAGCAACAGTGACAGTGAAGCGAAAGCCACTTTCTGAACAGCCACACACAGCTGTCAATTCATGAAATGAATAGCATCTGAATCAGTTAATCTATGTGAACTGGCTAATGGTGGTGGCTACATTGAAGAAACTTAGTAATTGATAATTTACTCTATCAAACATTGTTATTTTGCTCTTTGTATCTGTTGTACAATCCATGAAAATAAACAGGAGGCATTACTTTCAGAGAAACCTACAAATAATGCTAAAAGAACTGGTAAGTTTCTTTCAAAATAGTTACAGGAGATTCATTTCCTGCTTGACACTGAAGAGTGTTTTTTTTATAAAGCGTTAAAGTAGCAAGTTGATAGAATTATTTATTGCTTCCTTTACCAATTGACATAATAATTTGTAAACAGTTCACATTTTAACAAACTGCCACTCAGACGTTTTCCTAACCTCCTTACATAGATTTGATGTGAAATGATTGAGAAATGTTTGTAGTTTTACTTAACAGTTTTTGAAAATAAGCACTATCTGAAAGACAGAATTACTAGGGCATCAGGAATCTATTAAATGAGCTGGAAAAATCCTGTGGAGTATAATATATGCATGTGATTAAGAGCTCTCCTCTGATAGGATTTCCTTTCCTACTGTCTATTATAAAGACATTAGGAAAGTTGCATCAATTAAGAAACAAAGCCTGAAATATAGAACTATTCAATTTTTCAGAGAAAGCACAAATAAAGGACACGCAAAACACAGCTCTTCCAGATTAACACCAGAAATCTACACACACACCTCTCCTGGCTCCCTTCGTCCCTGCAAGTCAGATGTTTTGAGCTGCTTTGCCCTAGCTGAGCTTCACCTGCGCAGCAAAGTCATCACGCTGCAAAGTATCATATGCAGCATGGGCAAGGTCACTTGTTAACAAGTTTCCTGGTCACCTCGTTCATCCCACCCCTATCTTTTTATCCAAAAAGGATCTATAAGCCTCAGGAGCATAAACACAAGTTTCACAGCCAGTTTTGTCCAGTAAGCAAAACATGAACTGACAAAGAAACCTGCTTTAATTACTTTTACCTTCCTAATTGTTAATCACAGAATGATGGAGAAATGTAAAAGTAGATTTAATTGAGAAACATTCAATCATAGCAACTTAGTTATTCCACTAAGACCACTTTGGAGATATTACAGTTTCCTCTGAATTAAAATATCTTTACCTCATTCATCCTTACATTACTGTACATCTAACAAAAAGGGGAATTAACTAGATGTAAAATAAATAAATAAATAATCCCCCAACATACAGCTCTTTTATGGCTAATGAACAATAGCCATTTACTGACTCTCATATCATTAAAGCACTAACACCGTCTACATTAATAGATAATGCAATTAAGTTTAAGTAATGAGAAGGCTGGAAACTGCTCCTGGTGACTTTGTGTTTGAACAGAGAGTGAAACAACAGCAAATCATTTGGAAACAACACGGGATGGTTATCCTACTCGATTGTGCAGACCAGAGAAGTTTGTCTGCTGAGACTGCAGCTGCACGTGGCTATGAAAATACCGAATATCTAATATTTATACAAAAATAAAAGTGACAATTATAAGACATCTAGTTTAGCTACACCTTCAATGCATTGTACTGTTAACTTGTAAAAGTTGTTCAGTTTTCTTCAATCAGTTAACTTACCTAGAAAATACAACTGGTTTCCTTCATTAACATCCTGAGTTAGCTTAGCTCATATGCTTTTCTTACCCTGTAAAATAGGATTTTGAAGCCCTCTTTGATAATTTGGTACTTAGGCCTGGACAGTTTTGCTGTGGAGAATGCCCTGTATAAAGGCAGGACTGAGCCTATGTTTCTGATGGCATCAGAAACAGCACAGGAAAACTTACTTCTGAAGAAAAATTAGTACTATGTAAACAATGTAGAAGAGAGCTGACCTTTAGGCTGTTCCACAGTTATTTCCAAAATGAGGTTTTAGAACAGATAAGGACTGCAACTAGAAAAGCAATTGGGAATCAATTTCATATTCAAAACACGTGCATTTTGCCGTGAAACCCAGTTTAGAACTAAAAGATACAAATTAAAATAAAAACAATCTTAAAAAAAATAAATTCTTAGTTTTCTTTGGTTTCATGATGTGTCCTGATGCCCTTAACAATTTTGGCATGACAAGATGCTCATTTTATATCCTATCCAGAATGTCCATGAAGGACAGAATGTGGCATAGCCTTCTCCTGCTTCAATCCCAGGTCTTCTAAGGATAATGAGTGCTCTTAAGAGTTATTGTAACATCAGGAGGGAAGCTTTTCTCAGGTTAGAATCAGATGGATGCCAAACCACTGCTGATGATTTGGCCAAGTTTGCCATTTTCATGTTCCAGTATATGATTATTTTTGTCAAGATCCTAAGGGTAACATCAAGGGGAAGATTTGTTATATATTTCTACAGTAGATAGATGTTTAATGAGCACTTGATGATTCATCTACGGTATAAAATTTCAGCTGAGAGCCTAGTGTTATTATTCAAGCCCATTTTGCAGTCAGACAGCTCCCACTCTTCTATAAAGTATTTTTTCTCTCTGAAAAACAAGGCCTTGGAGGCAAGTCAGGGGCTACACAATGGCATATTGAATTTACTGGCTTTATCTTGAACAATATGGCAGAAATATTTCAGTGATGCAAGATCTAATCTATAAATAACAAGGAAACGTGGTAAAAGACTGTGCTGACAGATTGTTGCTGTCCCCAGTGATTTGAATGGGAGTTTACTAGAGAGAATTCCTAAAGGGTTATAGTTTTCTGTGGAGCTGAGCCAAATAAAAACAAAAAGAGGGAACCTAAAATGTCTCTAGAAACAAAATCATCTGGTACTGGAAGGGATCAACATTCAGTCACTGCTGAACATTTCACAATTTGAAATCTTTGAATGCCTTTAAAGCAATTCATTTTCTTTTTGTTTGTTTGGTTTTGTTTTGTTTTTGTTTTTAAACAGAGTGCATTTTAAATATGTGCACTTCAAGCCAGGAGCAGGGAAATCCAGACACTGTGCAAAAGAGGAGACTAGATTGAAGACAGCCAAGCAAACCATCAGAGCATGAAATCTCCCATTCTCCTCCCCAGTCTGTTGGTCGTGATTTCCTAACTCCTCATCTTGCTCTGCTTTGTTTGGCAGCTGCAAAAAAAATTAAAATAAAATCTTCACTGTAGCCAGAAGTTTAAGCTAAGAGGTGTTCTTCAGTGCTGATGCCAGATCAGCTCCGCAGAGCTCTCAGCAAGTGGGATTCACTGAGCTGGCACCCTGCTACAGCCCTGGCAGCTCCCAGACTGAGATCTGAGGGTGAGAGCCCAATACAGAGGGAGCCAGGGCAGCAACGGGCACGTATACCTCTGTATGCAGCTCATTATGTTGGGAAGCTGGAGGAGAAATATGTACTTTCCAAAATTAACCCTTCCTTTATATAAAGTTGGCAACTCCCGCTACCTAGAAACCAAGCAAGCTGTGTTTACAATTAAATAGAAGCATATTTCATATCTCAGCTACTATTTATTTGTAAAAAATACACACAAGCAAGTGTAGAGTCACAACAACAGCTCTTACATAACAAGTTAAACGTCACCTTGCACTCCTTTTTGTAACACTGCAGTGACATCAGAATAAACAGAAAATTCCCTGAATCAGAGCCCAGACCACATTCAATTTGAGCCACGCTAGCTTCAAATGCTTGACCCAAAATTCTGATGCAAAGCTCAATTAGCAAATTAGATCAAGAAAATAAAAGATTTACAAGAAGTCCAAGAAGATGAAGCTGTTTTAAGTTCCTGCTGCCAACTTTTGCCCCAGGATGCAGTTCTGAGCTGTTTCTGTCCTGGCTTATGTGCCACCAGGGACCAAGGCTTTCTGCTGTACTCAGCTTCCATCTCCCACACACACTGTTCCTGCTGGTCTTTAAAGTACATTCAATTCAGGAAGGTAAATCCCGTCCACTTAAGATGTACTCAGACTTTCAAATCAATTAAACTAATTGGCAGTAAATACAACATGTGCCTAAATCGCAACGGCAAACACTCTGTGATTGCACCAAATCCTTTTCAAAAAGGAGACTGCTGTTCTTGTCAAGCTCTGAAAAATAACTATTTATAAAGAATAAAAAGGAGGTTACCTTAGAATGTTTCGCTGCACTCCTTCTAAAGGTCAAAGAATCCAAATAAACAGTGTTACCAAAGTAATCTCATCCCTTCCAGAAGCGTACCTTACCGCATTTACTTTGTTATTTTTCACCAGTCTTCACTTTTAGTAAGGTCCTGTTTAACCACTCTCTATCCCCATATCTTTTCTTTTATCAAATCTTGGAATTGTGACATGAATGGGGAACACGGAATTATTTATCCTTTATTTTATTTTATTTTATTTTATTTTTTGTAATTACAGATGGTCGATGTGAGCTGATAGTTACCACCCAAACCTTCCAACTGCAAAGTGTTTTCCCTGATGTGGCAGGTGGGCAGGGCAGCACCAGAAAACACAGACAGAGGGACACAAAGGAGTTAATGGTCTCTCCATGACAGAAGTTTCCATCAGCCCACAGGCAGCGCCTGCAAAAGGCCTGGCCAGGATTCTCCTAGCACCACTAGCAGCCAGAACAGGATGCAGGAGAGGAGGGGAGAGCAGCACACAAGCAGCTGCTCTGCCTGGGGCAAGAGACATCCCAAGGGGCTGCAGTCACAGTGGGACTTTTTTCATCATTTCCCACCACTGCTAACACTGATTCAGCTTCAGTGATGTTAGGACTGAAAACTGAAAAAGTTCAGCTTGCACTGGCAGTTCAAACACTGCTTTGATTTAGGCCTATTTTGAGCTACGTGGAATGAAGCTGGTGACTCATCTATGCAAGGATTCCCAAATTTACTGGCATGAGAAATGCTGTACATCATTTTTAGGAGAGACAGGTGAGGCTCCTCAGGAGATGGCAAGCATTGCTATCAGATAACCAAAGGCAGAGCTGACAGCACACTGTGCTCCATCAGGTAACAAAGCTGAATATTGAGGCAACAGAACCTAGAAGAACTGCAAAGGGAGTGTGCTTATTTTGAGCAGCCTGCTCATTCAAAGAGACCACTCACCAAGCAAATGTATTACAGCTGAAGCACCTGTCCCTGTTTTTATAACTGGAGTCCTTCCTATGCCTGAGTCAGACAGGGATGGCTTGTTAACTGAGCATCTTTCAAAAGAGGAAGGAAATATTTGCAGACAGAAAATGATCACTGCACCTCAGAGCAAGCAACAGCCATACCAGGCTCTGAGCAAAATTCTGTAATGTAAAAAGGAGGAGCTACTGAAGACACGTTCTACATTGTTTTTACAAACAATAGCATCTGTTTGGAATTTGTTTTTAAGGAAGTGATAGGGAGAGAGGATGCTGACAAGAAGAAAAACATCCGAGCACAGAGCAGCCAATTGCTACCTACCATCAGGATTTCCACTTTGACACTTGTGTCTGATGCTCCTCCTTTACATCTTCTCCTGCAATCTTTAAACAAGCCATCTTCAGTCAGTACTGAGCAAAACATTTAATGCATAACAGAGTTTTACTATATCTGAGGTAATACCTTAAGATACTGTGCAGAATACCCAAGCACAAAATGCAGGAAAGTTGATTATTTTACATCCTCTCACAAAAGAAAAAAAAACTAAACTAAATAATCTCTATTGGGCAGAGAAGCAAACACACACTTTCTGTCCCCAGTAGCCAGGATAAAGGATATGGCCATGGGAAAGCAAATATAGCTTAAACACCCCTGACAACCATAGGGGATAGATAAAAGCATAACTACTACTTAGAGGGAATTAGAATATCCATGGAAAGGTTAGAGAGCAGTGTGAAATCACACAGATAACCTAACTCTTCATTTCCTGAAAGACAATTTAAAGGATTTTTGTTTGTGATGTTTACTGCTTTTGGTGACTTTTTTACTGTGTTTGGTTTTGGTGTGGGAATTTTGGAGGATAATTACACACACTCTTACTCAAATAGAAATAAAGAAAATGTAATTAATTTATAAATTAGGATCTTAGCTCAGAGTTTATTAATATTATAAGAATGCATACATATATTTAAATTACAATTTTAATGATTACAGTACTGTTTGTGACAATTAATGACATCAGATAATAAACGATGTCAAGTATTCGAAGGACATTTTGACTGCAACTACGAGATGGTGGTGGAAGCAAAACAGGTTTCATAAACTGAGAACTTTTACCCAATGAAGTTCAGACAATGAAGATTTGTTCTTACTGAAGGACACTCTTCCATTTTTTACCATTTTATATTTAGTATTTTTTCTATCTCTGGAGTTTTGCCTTTCATTTCTCTTGCAGGATCTTTACATCAGCTTCTGTTACAGCAGTATTTCATTAGTATTTCCCCACAGGGAGGTTTTTTTATTGTTATTATTTTTGTCAGAAGATTAGAAGAATACCTACAGGTGAAACGTACTGGCTCTAGTACAATTTCACAATGAAAGTATCAAACGCCCTATTACTAGAGATACTTAAAACTCAACTGTACAAAACCAGTGAGAATTTTCCATGGGAAAATGATCCTATATCGGTGAGGGATTACACTAGACTGGAGACCTAACAGTCCATCTTGTCTCTCTGATTTCTATATCCTCTCTTATCTGAAAATGTGTAGCGTCTGTCAGCAACTGGCATTCCTTTCCAGTCATCTTTTGTGAACAAGAATAATTTCTTCTCCCTATTTCCTACACAGAACCTTCATGATATTCATGTCTGAAAATGGGGTTTGTACATCCTCCAGGGAAAGTTTATTGCAGTGAGGCAGCCACAGTGAACAGAAATGTCAGATCTTAATGACAAGAAAGCTGTTTACTCAAAAGATACAGATCTTGGAATATAGTTGCGTATGCAGTTCAGATTACAGGAATTCAGCCCTGAAGAAAAGAGGCTCTTAAAGACCTCAGATCTGTGATTGCTTGAAAAGGCCATCTATTGAGCATATGCTTCTCATTCCTTTCAGCTTTTCAGGCTTGCATTTTCTCCAATTTTTAATTAAAAGATAATAGCAAAAGATCTTTGGGTCTAAAATTAAATTATTAGCTGTTGCTAAGTGGAGCTTACACGTAGACTTTTCTGCTTGGCACTGCCCTGCCAGTGAGGAGCTGGGGGTGCATAAGGATTCTGAAGCACACAGCGGATGAGCTTAATTTGCTTTGCTTTTGTGTGCAACTTTTGCTTTAACCTGTCTTTATCTCAAAACAGTGAGTTTTTGTCCCTTGTGCCCTTCTGAGTTCCTTTCTTGTTCCACTTAAGGGCACAAACAAGCAGCCTGGTACTGCCTTGCTTCCTAGTGGAGTAAACCCACAACAAAAGGAAATCAAACCAGTGTCTGAATATAGATGGAACAAAACTTTTTCAAAAAAGAAAGCTGATTAGTTAGAGAGCGATTAAAATTCCTTCACTCCAAGGCTGTAATTTAAGACAGATCATAGTGCAGACAAAGTGCTTCTATACAAGTTCATTTCCTCCATCTCCGTCCACTTCCCCCTCACAACTTACTTCATTTCACCGAGAAGGCTGAGATCAATATCACGCGTAGAGAAACACACAAATTAGAGAAGTATGTGTCAAGTAGCAGCACGGAAAGAGCAAGGGAGAACTCTGCTCATACAATCTCCAAAAAAAGAGAAAAAATCTTATGCACTATCAACGCAGATTCATTTCCATAAGAAACAAATTGGTAGTTGATGCTGATGAAGGCTGCTGCACACTTTACTGCTAATAAGTGACACCAGGGGCCTTGTTACAAAGTATTTCTAAACATAAGAAATTCTGTAATGGGGCCCCCAGGGCCGAGTCCACAAAGTGTGGACCCTCTTTGTGCTGCATATGCACAGCCACTTGTTTCCAAGGCAACTCGCAAAGCACATCAGCAGTACGAAACAGTTGCTGTACAGAAGTTAAATGAAGCGCCTCAGTATTTTTGTTTTATGGCAGGTCTTTCATATCAGGAAATGTTGTCTTTCCTTTATTTTTGACCACAGAATTAACCTGTATTTAGGTAACAGATATTATGTAGAAGTCATCCAAATAAATAATACAGTATATCACAAGTGAGAATGGCAGAGTGGTATCCTCATTTCTTTACATCTTTTAACAACTGGAAAAAAAAGTCACCCTTTTATCAGGAAGCAGCTGAAAGACACAAGCAGCTGTATCGCCTTCCCAGATCGTAACGTAGCAGAACAGTATCAAGGATAATTGGTTTGCTCACTCTCCAGTTTGATTCTGATCACATCACTGCTGACAATTAACCACATTTTCTAGAATATGGTGTCAGTTCTGCTCATTTGCTCTGCATCAGCCATCAGACAACATACCTAAAGTATGGGGGAAAAATAATTATAGACCCAAAATACCTTTCCAAACCATTATTTATTTCTGTATCAGTTGAAGAATCAGTTCATTTACTTGGAAACATTCATACTTTTTGAAAATGTTGCGAATTTTTTAATGTTAATCCCAGAAGATCAGGAAAAGTTAGACCATGTGGATTTTGTAAAAATCACTGCTATGTAAGCTAACAGTAAGCAAATCCTACAAATTACTCAGTTGCTCATCCTCTTATGTTCTCCAAAAGGTCTCTCAGTACGATCTTAGCAATAACTTTCCTTCCTAATCCCAGTTTCACTGCAAATACAAGTCTGTGTGAACTAAATGATCGATGGTAAAGGTTCGCCTGTTGGTTCCATCACAAGAACTGACTTAAACTTTTGTTAGTTACTGCTCTCCTTCCTGTGCAGCTATATGCAAACCTTTCATTAGCTCGCAGTCTCATATTAGTTAGAGATACGTGTTTACACTGTAAGTATTGAAGACAACAAAGGATTTGGACTGCAAATCCTATGATACTGGTTCTGTGCAGCTTGCTCAATCCATCTACAGCTTAATGTGAACCAGACTCTCCACATCTAGGCGCAGTTTCACTGACAGGAATTTGCCATGTTTTATGTGCAAATGAGAAAAGCAGTTACAAACATCTCATTCATTAACTATTTAGCACTAATAGCAATTTAAACACTAAGCTCTGAAAGAGATAAATATGCAGATTATTTTGGTGTTTCCTACTAAGGCTACAGTTTATTAAGTCAGTGCTTTTTTAACTGACCTCAAAGAAAGAGGAGGAAAAACCAATATTTTCCTGCATCCCTGATGAGAAGTTTTTGAAGTAATGGGAGAAGTATAGAGGCTGCAACACGCTACTGTCACAAACCAAGAGCATCTCTGCCCTCCCTCACAATGCAGCAAAGGAGTCAGCACTGTCCTAGATGAATGCACGTGACAGCAGAATGAATACCCAGGCCAGTATCTTTATGGATGGACATGAAAGAATTCTCACACTTCCTCCCAGAGCAGACTCATGGCATCACACTCATAAGCTCACAAAACACATTACCTACATTTCATTAAAAGCAAATCCTAGAAGAGGCTATTTTCCCTTCAAGACACCATGCAAGAAATAAGGTTATAGGTACTAAAAAAGCTATAGTATATATTAAATTCACTGAAGTTTTGATTAAACATCCGCTGTGCTTCATAATAAATGAAACAAACTCACTCGTACAAACGCTCCCCGCTATTTGTCTTATCCTCACTTTAGAAAGTGATTATTTTTTCTTTCAGACTAGAGTTTCAGATCTCTTTCAAGCCATGTGCCCCATGTATTATGTTTATAGCCATAAAACTGCCATACAATGGAACTTCTGGATAGCTTTTCATTTTCAAAGTCTCTTGAGAAGCAGCTGACTTTTCCATGGGTCAGCATGTTAGAAGACACAGAAAACTCTGCAGGTAGAAGCTTCTCATTCTCAGTAGAATGAATTAGTCCCATTACTTTTCCTCTGTGATATGCCTGGTCACACACAATGCCACTCACTGCTTCTGTCTGCGCCACCCAACTCACAGTACTGAGAGTTGGAGGTTTTATTAGTAAATGTGGGTTTGTGTAAGCAATGTGTCCCAGCCTGCTGATAACTGCATGCAAAGGAACAGCGATTTATATCTTCCTTTCTTAAAGCATATCTACGAGTCAGAATCTAAATAATCAGATGAAATTATTTACAGCTAAGCTCCCCAAAACAAAGGAGAAACAACTGAAATACCAAGTTACTTCAGAAAAGTAGCCAAAGTATCAATACACTTTCATTATCACCACCACCCAAAAAATCACTGTCATTGAAGACACAAGAGTTTCAGCATAGCAGCTGCCATTACCAGAGCATCTGTTCCAGCATGGTAGCACATTTGGAAGATATGCTTTGTATTTCCAAATTTCCCGCAGTCCAAAGGGTCACCAATGAACCAGCACAAAACCAGAAACAAAACAATGTTTGGTTCCCATTCTAAAGACTTCCAGGCTGCACTGACAAAGAAACCAGTGTTGCTAGGTGGCAAATGCAGGTCTTCCACCATGGATCTGCCAGTGGGGGATTCTCTTAGCAGAAAGGAGAACAAAGAATCTTTAGAATAAGTGATTTCTTATTCTCTGGAAACATCTAATTCCACAGTTCCTCATTGCCCTCTACCTTCCTAGTTTCTAAGTGATGACCCACAAATCCTCTTGTACTGTATTAGGGGTATGATACCTCAAATACCTGTGTGGGAATTTCCATCTACTAGGAAATTATCTATTGCCCGTATTAAGAAAATAATCTCAGGTTGTTGGTTTGTTTGTTTTTTATTTATTTATTTTTTTCCACTAACGCCCTATTTTAGAACAGAAATGCAGAATAACACCACATAGCCTTAATAGATTTGAGGAATATGAACTTCAATGCTTTCAGTACTAAGAAACGTCAATTTTTATCCATCATTTGATGAAGACACTCCCAGTTTCAGATAGGATCTTTTTGCTAAGTATTTGCTACCTTTAAAGCTAAGTTTCTATCAAAGCAAAGTATATTTGTTCTTCAAGCATTATGTAAAGCACCGACCTACTGCATATGCTGACAATACCAGCTGCAAAGGTCTTTGAAAGCACTGTTCACACAGCATGAAATTTTTGAACAAATGAAAAACTTTATGGCAATACAAAACACATAAGTGCTGCTTTCACAATTCCAGTTGACACTTAAATATTTAAAAACAACAAGGGACATATGGGTTATTTATTTTCCTTTTTACTTTAATTCTACTTCTGAAAATAGATTCTAACTTACTTATTTTAAAGCAGAAATGGCACCATTTTAGCACCGAACTTGTGGGCAATTCATCAGGTTGTGAATTCTAACCTGACACTTACAATACACCAAATGCTTTTTCAATGCTGCTGTTGCACCATCTGCTTTGATATTGCTTCAGAATAATACTTAAAAATACGTAGCTGGAAGCAAAACAAGATTTATAGAATTTGACTGCAATCTATATCTTTCTGGGAGGGAGGATTAATCTTCAGTGCTTGAAAGCTTTTACGAGTTATAATTTTTGACATTTGAAAAACAGAACACAACTGGCACTGTCACTAGGATGCAAAAGTTTGCTCTTCCCAAGTCCTAAAACAGTCGTATTCTCGTTAAGTTCTTCTGAAGAATATTTTGCGTGATGTCATTTTTCTCTTCAAAATCTAACCAGCAGAAATGGCTGGGCTTCATTTTAATTATTCTTTTCCCTGAGCATAAAACCAAAATATTATGTGACTTTACATAAAATGCCACAGTAAAACAGATTTTTGAAGAGTAAAGTTTGCATTACCATTTTCTTTAAGACTGTGAAGAACAAAGCAACTCAAATGTTCTATTATTTTATGGACATATATAACATAAGTGAATTGAGAGATTTCACATTGGTGTAGCTTCATGTCTGGGTATAAATACTGTAAATCTTATAAATCTAATTTGACAAGTTATATGGAGAAATCAAGTTGAGAGTTAAGGAGGCAGACAATTTTAGGAGACATCCTGTGATTGCTCTGACCTATTCCTGCTATTGGTTGAAGAAGTGGCAATAAAATGAAAATTCTACTGTTCATACAGCAGAAATGAGTCTGTTTCTGAAGGTTGGCTCTGTGGCGACAATACCAATTCTTGAAGGTTTATTTGGAAATCACATTTTATAACTGTTGTGTGGGAAGCTCTCCAGTCTTCCCCTTGTGGATCTAGTGTTGGCCACTGTCTGAAACAGAATCTAATACATGGTGGATTAAGAATTTAAGCAACACTGGAAAGCTTACTCTGTTTGCCTTTATTCCAAGCAGGAGCAAAAATAAAAACAAGAAGAACTGAATCCTTTGGGATCTTAAGTATAACAACATAAAGTAAATAGGAAGCAACTAAAACATATAATTTATATTCATACCTTTGAAAATAATTCATAATATTGAAAAAATATTCAAAAACGGAAGGGAAAACTGTTGAGATACCAGCTATGCTAACACACTGCCCTTCAGTCATTACCTCTCATGCTGACATTTATCCTAGCAAATTTCAAAGTTGCAGGATAAAGATTTGTATCCTCTATAAAGCATTCATTCCACATCTAGAAAATTTCAGAGTCAAAATAGTCCAAAGGCAGAACTGTGCCTTGAAGCATTTCAGTGTTTCTCCAGTGGGCACTCTACTGCTCAAAGGTCTTCAATAGAGACAGTCACAATACTCAGAAATTACAAGTTCTTCTTCCAGTGTGAGCCCATTTCTGCTTGTAGCAAACGGGAGCAGGCAGCCCAATGGAGCATCAGATACCATTCCACAGGTGTATGTACTCTTGATTAGAAAAGAGTGATTATATAGATAATATAGTTTCTTTGCACTCTATCTCTGCCACTTCCTCAAATATTCCCAGCCCCTCTCTCCATTGCCCATCCATTGCACTTTGCCTTGCTCCTCAAGCCACCCTTTACTGCCTGGAAATATTTTCACATATCCATCTTTGAACACTTTTCATTATATACACATTTGTACACTTAGGGGAATCTTCCTATTACAAAGCACACAATTTGTTCTACAATTATCTCCCTTAAATTTCCTATTTGCCAAGGAAAGAAAACAAAAAACAAAACAAAAAAAAAACAACAGCAAAATAGAAAAAGATAGTTGCCATGTTAAGAATTCTGCCCTTCATGCTATTGCATTTCCTCCCTTCATTGTATCTTGCCCTCAATGCTGTTTTTGTCAGAGCTCTTTGCAAGGGTTTTACCATAACCAAGACCCTCAGACTGGGATAGCAGTGGTACCACTGCTTCCAAAACAGAATGTGATTTATACTCATCATACATTGAAAAGCAGATTTCTCATCCATGCTTTTTATTGAAATGTGTGATGTTGCTTCAACTGAAAGCAAATCGCCTTCCAAAATGAATGCTGCAGTGACTGAGGATTGCTCAGCCTGATGGATTAAAAGCATTATATACTCTTCACACTGTCCCAGCTGTGTAGGTAGGTAGTGTCTTTCCCACTTTACAAATAGGAAACTGATGTACAAAAAGAAAACGCAGTTTACAAAGATCACGTGCTAAATCAGTCACAAAGTACAGCTGGGTCTGGAAATCATTTTTTTCCCAGACTGCTAAATAACAGAGCCCAATCTCACAGAAACCTGCACGCAGCCACCCCACTTCTTCACACTGAGCACTCTGCAGAACCAGCACTCCCAGGAGCAGTTGCACAAGAGACTCACCTGGCTGACCCCAGAGGGAATCCCACAAGTACCCACATGTTTTACATTTAGTTGGCTTTTTCTGTCTAGATGGTTTTGTGTTTTGTTTTGTTTTGTTTTTTTGCTGTTTTTCGTTTTTTTGTTTAAAGATATTTGCTGTGAAAACTGCCATGTGTATACAACTCTTCAGCGTATTTGGCCTCACTCTTCAAGAAGATCCAGAGTAGCATATTTATGGTTTTGGTAACACATGAATCTATGTTAATTACTGCATCGATGAAAAGATTACCCAACGTGTCTTTGACAAAGCAGAAGTAAACTGAATAACATCTGCGTGCAGACACACAAAACAACTAACTCAAATCATTCTTCCATTAACCAGGACTCTTTAATTTAAACCTTGTATTTAAAAATAAAATCAAAACACCATTTTCTTCTTCTAGAGCAGATAAAACAAATGGCCTCCAATTTATTTTAAACAGCACTCCAGCACATGAGGTTGGTGACATAATTAAGAAACGTATTCAAGATATTACTAATTTAATACAACTCATCACTGCTTGCATCAGAAAACTGTTTATGGCCAATACTGCCACTGCTGAATTTATGCATTGTAAATACAAATATATTTTATTCATAGAAAATTCTTGCAACTTCAATTACACAGTAAGTATTTATTTGGAATTCATTATTATTTTTTGTTTGATAACCATCATTAATTCATGTTCAACTGATTAAGCCTGCTGTAAAGCCCTAGTGAACACTACATAAGATAAAATATAGATTTGTAGAGATGTTTTTTTCCCATACAATTTCTAATCTGGAATCAGAGGACAACGGCACTATGCTGTTTCACATGACCAATGAATTTTGTGTTGTAATAGCACAGATAATCACAGAAATACTTCACAATTTACTGTATTAAAAACAGTTTAGATCTCTGCACAAGAAGAGAAAAAATTGATTTAGAGTTTTAGCTACTTACTACTTTTAAACTGCACAGAATTATCACTCTTGTTACTACCTTTTTTTCATTTCTGCATACAAGATTAAGATGTAAAGCAGTGATATTTTTTTTCTCATTTCATGGGAGTGCAAATGCTTGCTTATCAAACAGCCATGCTCTCGGCATAAACGTTTCCATTTAAAAGGTTTGCATCTTTCTTTATGTATACACACCAAGTTTAATCTTCCTCCTCACTTTTTCTTAAGCAAAGGCAGAGTGCTAAGGTTTGTGTTGGAATGTAAAGCAAGGTTCTTATGTTCTCCCACTGACTTTTTATATTACTTTTGCCCTAGTTTCCTGCAGGTCACTAGGAAAACAGGCAAAAAGGACTAATTAAAACAGCAAGTACATGATAGAAATAAAGACAATGTTAGTACCTTTTCTATAGTTATTACATGACAGAGAAAGCTACTTCAGTTATCCACAGGAACAAAAGTTCAGGATGAAGCATAAAACCATAAAGTCAACAAAAGCCGAAGATGGAAAGTCTGAATTAATCCAAACCAATAATGCCTACTGGTAAAACCAAGCAGCTGCGCTGAGATAATTTCTGGTAAACAGGAGAACATGAAGCCAGAAATTAATGGACCAAAATCGCAGTACTGGAAATTAAGCCCAATTAGTGACTAAAATAATGAAAGGTATTATTATTTCCCTCTCACCTTCTTCTTTCACTATGCTGACTTTACAGTCTTAACTTCACATGGATGCTAACAGAAAGCATGGACTGAAAGGAGAAATTGCTCTACTTCCTAAAGGTTGTTGCTGGATTCAGTGAAAATTAGCTTAATGGAACATACAGATTAAAGACTGAACGAATAGTTCCCTAGTCTTTTATTGATGGCACTGGATTCTGAAATGAAAATCAACAGGTAGGAAGATTCTAAATGGATTTCACAAGCTTTCCTCTTATCATACAGTGTTTGAACGCCAAATGACAGTTTTTCTAAACACAAGTCCTTCAAATTAACTTCCCCACCCTCCCCCACCCCAAAAAAAAAATCCACTGAAAGTGTACTGAGATAAAGCCCTTCTAACAGTAAGCACTTCTTTTCAGTAAGCCATCATTGCTTAATAGTATTAAATTATTCCCTATACTGCCAGGGACAGCACATGGGTGCACTCACACACTTTCACTCTTCTAAAATATTGGAGACCAGACGAGAGCCATCTACGATTTTCAGCCACTAAGAGTTTACCTAAACTGAGATAGCAATACAGTATTCCAGGGAATATGTCTGCTTAGGAAACAAACACAGACTTTTCTACTGGTTTTAATCAGAAGTGTAACAAAAAGAGCTGCTTTATTTTCCACTAATCTAAGTTAGTCTGCTCTTCACTTCTCACTGTATCTTTTTTATCTGAGGAGAGAATTTCTCTTTGTTGGGAACCAAAGTGAGCAGATGGACATAATATTCATCTACAGTAACACTGCTTTACATCTTTCTGACAATGCAACGGCACTAGATATTAGTGTAATTTACTCCCACTTTAAGTTCTCTTTTTCACAGACAGAACAGCATGAAGAGATCTTCATGTAAGTGAAAATAATTGCCACATGAAGTCTAAACATGTGACAAAATTACAACATAAACCTTGGGATGTGGATGGAAAATATACAATTAAAATACCATCCGGACTCGAGGGCTGAGTACTGCAAAATAAATAGGGAATATCTATTTAGTTCACACTTAGACAACAAATCATAATTTCTCTGCTCTCCAGAGATGATAGCATTGAGACACATGATTAATACATTATGGTGTATTAATCACACATTATGCTGTATCCGTATTCTGTCGCCTGTGTTGCATTTGATCTGCCTGGGAGGCTTTCAGTCTCTTGCAGTGGCCCCTTACCACCTCTCCTGCAGCACTGACTTCCATAGGGAACTTTCTAGAACAAAGCCAACAAAATTAAATCCTGTGCCTCATGAGAGGCGATACTGAATGGCATTATTAGGTATTGGACACCTGTAGGACACCAGAAGGAGCAAAGATCCTCATCTATCAGAGACCTCCGTGCTATTCTCACACAGCATATTTACACAGCTGTTCTGCTTCAGGCCTAAGAAAGCTGGCAACTCCTTTAGATATCCCACATTCCTAATCCTTGCTTCAGCAAAGCCACTTTATACACAAAAGCACTTGCCTGGCAGTTTCCTTGCTCTCACACCACATTCTCTCAACATTCCAGAGGCAGGAGCAGTATGTGCAAAGAAAGCCATTCCTGGCCCAGAGGAAGCAGCACGCTCTGGAAATGATGCAGCTCGGGCTGCAAAGTCACATAGGCAAGCTGAAGGTGGAGGATATATTCAATTTTAATCACATTCTCACGTGGCGGTGTGCAGCACACATTTGCACAGGGTGTGATTTTGCAATGTTCTCTTTGAAGTCAAGTATATAATACAGCATATAATATAGAAACTATTCTAAGGGGTTGTTTTATATAAAAGGAGCAAGTTACAGAAGCTCTACACCTTAGTTTCTTCTTTCCCCAACCTCCCAGAGTGTTTTCTAATCATAGAGAAGTAACGTGGTTTCACACAGTCCTGCAGGGCTCCCAGGTATATCCATCTTATCCTTGAGAAGGCTTCTTAAAACAATGAGAAAGAATCCTCCTCCCTAATGTGACATCAGGTCTACCTCTGCAGACAAGCTTGCCTTCTTCCCAGGAAGACCCTGCTAAATCACAGCTCTTCAGCTGCATTACCCTCTTTGTCTCCACCTGCCCCATTCGTGCCAGTTTTAAAGTGGGATTAAAAAGGCAGCAAACCAGCATTCCCGTTGTAAAGAAGCCTGTGTGCTGGCAAAGAGGTATCTCAGGCATCTATAATTTTCCAGCATGTTTAGCCACAGGTATCAAGTAGCCTATCAAGGTAAGATTTAGTAAAAGGCTTAAAAGCATTGTGGAATTAGAGCTAGATCACAGATGGCATAAGGAGACACATACAGGTTGCTAAATCACAAAGGCAAATCATAATACAAAAAGATAGCAATCAAATTCACTGTTGACAGCTTAGTTTCATCTTCCACAATTTTCTCCTAATTCCCCACGTGGCTACCCCACCTGGAAAAGTGGCTGTAGGAAGTTATGCTTGTTTCCACTAGTGAACACCTTCCACGTATAAGGAGCTAACTGAAGAACTTCAATTTCTCCATATGCTATCCACTTGGTGTAATGTTTCTATTTCAGTCTGTAGTTTACAGTAGAGTAGTATTTTTAATGCAGTAGAGTTTCAATCCACAGAAACTTAACTTTTTCAGCTTAAGAAATATGCATCGTTGTCAGGACTAAAGTTCTACACATTGCATTTTTAGCAGGTTACTCAAACTATTCACAATAAAACACTTAGTTACAAGAATGAATCTTTGCTGTCATTGCTGCATTTTAAAAATATGATATATGAAAAAATATCTACATTTATTTAATTATTTCCCACATTCTGTAGTGAAAAGGCAGCATAATGCAGACGATTACAGGCTAAGAAAGAGTGGTACAACAGAGATGGTATGAAGTGTAATCAAAGAAAAAATAAACAACTTAGGACTGTGTGCTGCAGTGTACAAAACAAATATTTGTTGTTCAAATGGCCAACTGGTTTAGTTTTCTGCATGTGATCTTGTCAACGGTGTATTTTATTCATAAACCCTCAGAAACCTCATACAGCATCTTTAGCATCTGCCTCAACCTCTTTCATAGTACTTTCCCCGCACAGTTAGAAGGCCACCAAGTTCAAGTTTCTTACATCTTATTTCTTTCTCCACTGATGTTCAGTAGCTGTTGTTTTATTGCAATGTATTTACGAGAAAAGGCAATTTTTGTTATTATTATTATTTTTTTTAAAGGTGCCAAGAGCTTCAAGCTTTGTTTGTTTATAGCTCCTCTGTGCACTACTACATGTCACTTGGATTCAACTGCCAGTGTAAGGGATTAAGGGGCTAAGCGAGTTTGACTGGTGCAGAAATCTTTCAAATATGTTCCTCTAGTTCAAATCTTTCTGGCAGTTTTTATTTAATGATAACTGCCAAAAAAAGAAAAAATCCCTTGGTGCAGCAGGAGCGACAAAACAATCACACATCTTAGGCACAATTCAATATCTGTTCACAACTCTGAAAAAAAAAAATAAAATAAAATGAAGTTGACACAATTATAAAGACCTTTGGCTTATTTATTAGCTCTTATATAGTTTTCTTTGCTGTTGTTTGATTTTATTTCATATGCCCCAACTAATCTTCAACTTGGTAGAGAGGGTTGAAACAAGGGTTTGCTGACCTCTAGCCTGCCCACAGAACAATGACTTCTCATTGACCTCTTCTTTTTTTTTTTTTTTAAAGCTATACTAGAGAAAATCTTGTATAAGCATTCTTTGGTTACTGACTCATTTCTTCTGGACTACCTGAAAACCTCCTTTGGTTCCCATTGCCCATACTTAAATTCTGCCTCTGATGTTTCAACTCTAGGCGTTGAGATTGTTCCCTACATGGATTAGATGTTCCCTACTGCTGCATATTTCTCTTTCTAGGGAAGGTGGAATTTCCTATGTTTATTGAAAGAGCTATTTTACTCATATGGGCAAATAAATTTATGGTCCCTCCTGAGACATATGGGCAACTTGTTTCCGACTGGACTTTGCTGGTTTGCTTCTGTTCCTATCCAGCACAGAGTTTGCAATAAAAACTGCAAAGGTTCTGTTTTACGTACAGAGATGAGTCCCTCTTGCTCTAACTTATTCAATGCTCTTCAAAGTGAAATGGCATTAAACATACGCCGGTATATTTGTCAAACAATTAAATAGCTTCTGCCTACATACTGTTTTTCAATTGTAAGATGAAAATAACAGTTACGATGCCTCATCTCATGTGTTTCCTTTTCTAGATTTGTTTGTTACATTTAATTATTTCAAGTAAGAACCTTATTTCTGTGTTACTGTTACTATTATTATGAACACTCCTACACCAAGTTGCTTTTTTAAAGGTAAACATCTCCCTATGCACCAAAATTATTCTTCCTGGCGGATCATAGTGCAAATGTGGATAAGTGGAAAGACAAAAAAAAAAGAATCACAAGATGTAGAATTGCTTTTATCACGATACTGAAGGCTAATACAAATACTCCTAACTAGATCTGTAGATGACACAGTAACAAAATCCACAATAAATGACTACTTCTCAAGGAAGTTAAATTGAAACAAATAAGGCAGAATTTTAGTCAGGAGCAAGAAATGCAGATCCTACCTAGCAAGTGACAGACTGAAACCAATAAAAGCTGCTGTTCTGACAAAGAAACAGACAATATAACATAAAGGTAACTCATATATTCTATTTAGATAATAGTTAAAAACAAACCCTAATTCATTATGTGACAAAGAGTGTCTGTAGAGCACCTGGCAGCCTTATAGAAAGCTAAAATACCCAATGGAGAATGCTAATGTGACAAATAAGACATTTTGTAACTTGAATTCATATTATTTTGGATAGAAAAAGACTGGATCTCTTTAGCATATCTATAAGTCCCTACAGTGATGTGGTTCTACCACCTAGGCAGCTTCATGGAGACAACTCAGAAACCAAAGCTTGACAGAATACCTGTTCCTTGCATTTGCAAGTGTCCTTTACAATGAGGGTGACTAGCCACTAGAAAGATGCATAAAGACTAAGATTCCAATCGTTTATTGGATCGTTTATTAACAGGGTTTTTTTTGCCACTCAAGACTTTTCTGAAATATATACAGAGAATACTGTTTAATACGTATGTACAGATACATTAGAATGACATTTGTGACACGCACAGTATCATCACAGTGCAAACTCACTAATGCATCAGCTCTTTGGGTACATAAACCTTGTCAGACCGCACATCCAGTATGTGCAGTCAGAATACACATTTAATATTCTGTCACAGTAGCACATGGAAATAATCATAACTTAGACTGTACATGTACATTGCATCCACACTTTCACCTACTTATACTCCTTAACTCAGACTCATTGTCTTTTGGACCAAGGGAAGCTCAATAGCTCTTGGCATGAAAAGAACATGTGATTTACATGCATGGTTCAGAGATCATTATTTGAGAACACTGGCTTTAGTTGCATGAAACACAAATACATCACGTTTCCTCAATATCCGAAATGGAGCATTTATATTTATGATATAAACTCATTTTCTCAAGTCCCCAATATTTGCTGAAAATTAATCATCCCCTTGCGAAACACATTCACTAGAATATTCAAAGGAAGCAAACATAATGAATAATCATATTCAACTTGTATAATCATAAGTTCCCAAAGCAATTTACAAGAGATGGATATCATTATTTTCATTTATAGACAGGGAAACTGAGGCATAATATTATCTTACTCAAGGTCAATTAGCAGGAATGTGTTATGACAGAGTTTTTCTGTAAACGATTGGAATCTTAGTCCTCTAATACAAAAAGAAGCTGGAACAACAACAAAAAGTAGATAAATTTCAACTGGTATTAAAATATTACTGTAATACACAGCAAAATGTCCCTGAAATGGTTGATATTTCTTGACAGTATTGATAACATCTGTATTCTTTAATGCCTTCTCATTTTCATTTGAATTTCTGAAACTATTATACTGAAAATCTGTGGAAACCTAAAATATGTTTCCTAGCTTTATTTCTAGCAATGCAGAAAAGTAAGTAATGCTATGTAGAGCTCTTCTCCAACTTTTTTTTTTTAAACTATAATTCTGTTCTAAAGCTTTTCTTATTTATACAAGTAAGATTTAATAAGGCCATAAGATTACATTAACCAAAGTTTACTTAATTAAAGAAAAAATTATGAAGGAGAAAAAGTCAGTATAAAATCTTACGTAACTTCATAAGTTAGCAAGATTCCATCAACTGTTATCATTTTAACTGAACCTAAATAATCTAACCTTTAACTCTAAATAGAAGAAAGGATTTATCCTTATTTTTTTCTCCATAAAATATGGATCTCTTTTGGTCCTCAAGGAAAACTGCAGTACTGAAATGGTAACACATTGCCCTGGCATCTCCATTTATGCACCTCTTCACTTCGATGAAGAGGACAGCTCACAGTCCTACTTACTTGTCGTAACTATATATACATTCCCACTTTTAATGCTGTGTTTAATAGATTCTTTAGAAATGATATGTGCCAACATAAATATAGTTAACACAAAAAGTTATATTCACAAAGTATTTATTAAATTTGTTTCCTCACACAAAGAGTGAAAAGAAACATTCCTGTGCTTTGCTTTGTGATTTTAATGCAAAACTGCCAGTGAACTCGTCAACATACTCAGTGTAATACATTAAAGCCAAAATGTGTGGGTGTCAAGTAATTGTAGACAATTTAGTGACTAAATTCCCTTAAGGTTTTAAAGTCCTACTATATTTTGCTTGGATACCTCTTTTCCAGGTCATTTAAGATGCAGTTGTCAAAAGAATAGATGAAACAAGCTTCTAATGTTTTATTGCTGAATAAGAGGAGTTACTCTACCTTAGTATCCAGAGTTTACAGCTGTATACCTGTGCTGTATCTCATTTTTATATTTTATTTTTATTTTTTTCCAGAAGCAGTCTGCCAAGGATGAAATTCGTTTTAGAGAAAACAATGGAGATTTTGTCTGAATTTTGTTCACAAGTCTCACATTACTGTATTAGCCAATGTGATCCCATTCATTAATGCATGCACCTAGTTGCTCTGCACCATTCCTCACAAAGTGCTGTGCTGACTGATATGCAATCACTAGGAAGCAAGCTGAAGCACACACAGCAAATCTTATTGTGCTGCCACTCATAATTGCACTGCTCTGAGCCCAAACCCACTCAACACATGTAGAGCACAGAAGATTGCATCTGATGTTATTGGCATGTTGGGAAGGAAGTTGATACCCTTGGGGAAGAAGGACTGCTGCTTGAAGGACCTTGGCTGGGGAAGAGGGCAGCTGGAACTTCAGGGAGTTCTAAGGCAAATAGAGGCCTCACCACGGCTGGATTAACCCAGCGCAACAGGAGAGGTAGTTGCAGAATCTTCACTGTATCTTATCCTTACAAAGAAGGAGGGCCTGGTTGAAGCAGTGAAGGTTGAGGACAGCCTTGGTTGCAGCAACCATGAGACGCTGGAGTCCAGGATCACATGTGGTAGAAGCAGAATACCAAACAGAATCACAATGCTGGATTTCAGTAGGGCCAACTTTGGCCTTTTCAGGAAATTGCAAAGAGAAATCCTGTGAGACAAATTACTTGACAGTAAAGGGGCCCAAGAGAGTTGGTTAGCATTCAAGGACTGCTTCTTCCAAGCTCCAGATCAGAGCATCCTAACAGGGAGGAAAACAAGAAAGGGAGCCAGGAGACCTTCATACTTAAGCAGGGAATTGCTGAGCAGACTCAAGCGAAAATACCAGGAAGACACAGATAAACTGGAGGTGACTCCACTAGCAAGGTGGTCAGGGGCTGTACACAGTTCTTACCTTCTCCTTGTTCTCTTCTTTCAGCCTGGAGAAAACAGGAGAGAGGGAACAGAGGAAAGGATCTTGCTGCCTTACAGCCGTCTGCTGGTGAGCGCAGAAATCACAGAGCCAGGCTCAAAGAAGTGTTGAAAGGATGATAGACAAGTGACACAAGTTATAGCAATTCAACCAGATATAAGGATTATTTCAACCCCCTCAACAAGGGGTAGTCAGACATTGGAGGTGAGTCCCAGAGAGGTCGTAGAATCTCCACCCCTAGAGATATTTTCAAGAAGATGAGGAACCTGATCCAATTTAAAACCAACATAATTACTAGGATATTTTTTCCTTTCTTACCATCAACACAATCATAATCTCAAAATCAACGTATAAACTTCAATATCAAAGTGATTTCTAGTATGACTACCACCATTAGTATTTTGGAGGAATTAATCTTCATTACATTTTCTGTCTACTTTGCATAAATTCACACATTGCAGGTTACATTTTACATCTGCCATTCATTTAAGCTTATCTTCTTGAACACTTCAGTCTCAAGGGCATATTCTTTCACAAGATCTTCCTGCAAATACCTGTTTCTGTGTTCAAACTATACTGATCTTGTCTGGTTCCAGAAATATGAGGGGGGAAGATCAGGAAGGAAGGAAAGATATTCAAGATTTAAAAAAATATTATAGAGAATAATGCAAGTTCAAAGTGTATCATACTATCCAAACTCTCACAAAACTTCATGTTCCGCAATATTCTACACTCTAGAGCAAGTTTCCTCAGGCCTGGGGAACAGTCTTTCAGACTTAAGTCAGTGAAGAAGTGGATATTGAGAATAACAGCAGTTAGTCTACTGTGAATTTACTACATAATTGTGAGGTAAATAAATTTTAGGAGAATCTTTGGCAGTTTAGAAAGGAAAAATAAGGGCCTGAGAACAACATATCTCTATACATCTGGGAGCAATGCATCAATTTCTGACAATTCAGTGCAGAAAGACAGGTGCATTTGACAGATGTACTTTTTCTGCAAGACCAAATAAAAAAAACCCCAGAAAACTGCAATAAAAATTATACTTCATCCTATGGAAATGAACTGAAGAGTTTGTTGAAACCCTAGCAACACGGATGTCTGAAAGATAGCACTAAAACACACAAACAGCTAAAAGGGGGAAAAGGATGAAATACCATTTGTGCTTTTATCTAACATTCCACTGAAGTAAGATGTGATCAGTTCATATTTTTGCCCTCTTATTTCACTTGCAGAGGAGGGATTCCGTATTGTTACTGCTATACGATCCAGTGTGTGGGACTGTGGCATGGTGGATGGACATCACCTCATCAGAGATGTTTGTTTCTGAGCTGTATGAAATAAGCTAAGGGTCTAAATCCAGCTAGACAACGGACAACTGCCAGGTATAATCATCCAGCAGGCTATCAGAAGTTGTGTCTTGAGTGCCATTTCTATATTAAGCCTACAAAGCTATTTGTTTTCAACCATTTCTTCCTATTTCAAAAAATGGACTCCAGAGTTTTTTCCATCCTGCAAACAGTGGAGAGTGAAGAGCAACAGGATATGTTAGAAGAAAACCTAAGTAAACCTAACATCATTTGAGGAGGCAGCTGCTATAATATATGAAAAACAGAGCATGGACCATTGATTCTAATATGCTGTGCTGAGCATTCAAAGCAGGAAGGGCTGGGATTTAATTAAGAACATTTGGTTTGAATAATATGAAAAAAAACACCTGATTGTGGGATTAATTAGGCTACAGAACAAATACTCTCCCAAAGGGAGAGGTGGAATTTGTATCACTTGAGCCATTATAACAAGACTGGATGAAACTAAGGAGAACCCACAGCAGAATAATCACCCTGTGACTTGTAAAGCAGCATAGCAGACATTTAGTAGATACCTTCCAAACTAAAGTTGTCAAAACATGAAATTTGTGCATTAAAAGAAAAGGACTGCCTGTCCCTAGAGCCGTACATCAGACAAGAAAATAAATAGTTTCTGCAATATGGAAAGAAACAGTGGCAGCAACAAAATACAGGACATGAAAATGCAACGCTGCTCAAGAGCGTGGCACGTTCCTAAATATTTAATTAATTGGAAGGCTTCGAAGCAGTGAGTGACACCTTCCAACTTGCTACCAGACAGGGGTGGGAATCTTCTCCCACTTCTCTCCAGCAAAAAGCCTAATTAGCCCACACTTTTTTTTCAGGTGTAAACACATTTCTTGCCTTTAAAGACGAAAGTAAAAGGTATCTACTTGTATAGATTATGATAAGATGATATTGAGGTTGATCTCCTGTGAATTTCTGACACTGCTCTATGTGCTTTATTCAATTTCTACCATTACAATTCACAAACAATGACCTACTAGGTTTTCCACCTAAATAAAACCTACTGTTGTTGAACCCACAGCCTGTTTCCTTGCATCTTTTAACAGATCAGCACCATTCATGTTTTCTCTACTAAGCTCTGAAATCTACCTCCACAATGCAACATCGTTTTCACTTAACACAATGATTATATTCTGCTTCTATGCAGTTCTATCCCTTTAAACTCAACTAGCCATCAAGAAAAGTGATAATTTCTATTCTATTTGCCATGACAAAACCTTCTAAATTTTCAACTGTTTTCTTATATTCAATGTAGCCCAATTGTTACAAAAGTCTATAAACTAACTAGCTTACAAATATTGTGCAATTTTGAAGATGCAAACCTTATTCAAAGAAACCCTTGCAAGTCTTATTATTGCTCACCATTTGTATTACAATCATGCTTTAAGATTTGAGGCAAGTCAGATAATACTGAAGCATGACAGATACCACAAGAAAACTGTCTTCACCATTCTTCTTAAACACAACTGAGTACTGAAGCACTATATCTCAAGCTTCCGACTATTTTGCCATCTGACTAACAACATCCTAAAAACACAAGAAGTACCACACACTACATACTGCTCTGTCTGTCATAGAAATGGGTCATTAAATCTCTTGAGAGAAAGGAAGTGGAAGAAAAATACTTGGAAAAGCTTTCTTCAAAATTATTTTTTGCTACGAGAGAAATTCATTTTACTAGATATCCAATTTCTGTTACTAACCCCAAATCTATGTGCTTTATAAACCACGACTCAGATTAGAAGGATTTGTGAAAGACAGCATCCTTGTCACACCAATGCACTTTGCAAATGCAAGCCTCTCATATATGTGTACAGTATTGTGGAAGAAAGGAATTGCTAAACAAATTACTGCATTTCGCTACCCAGCAGGGTAATAACCATAGCAACATCTCACAGAAGAGGAGGAAGGTTGAGAAATTGTAGCTTTGGGATTAGATATTTGTGAACTCCATTTTGAAGAGAGAATCTTAATTCAATTAAATGTTTACTTAATTTTGGAAGGAAAAAATGCATTTTGTCTATAAAAAAAATCTGAAAGATTATATAACTTTGTGCATAGTTTTAAGTCACACCTTCACTGACATTTTTTTAGCATTTTACAAAAAATAAACATATCTACACAAAAAGTGGCTGTGATAATATTAATCAAGCATATGAAAGGATGAAGTGAATATAAAAATGTTGGACAATGCAGTTTTCAATACACAACTTCTTCTGGGACTCATCATCATAACACATGCACATTTACTAATACAGTTATAAGCACATTTCTCCTAATTTTGTATTTCTTGGCTTAGAGTTCTGCTATGCCTTTTAAAATGTATTCAATATGCTACTTGCCATTTTGAAAAGTAAATTCAGAATTGTCTGGACAGCCTGCAGAGGTCTAGAGCTGATGTTTGACTCAGTTTTAGAAATATCTAGAAGACCACATATCAACCTGAAATTCCTTAGCTTTTTAACTGATAAACATACCTGAATATCTCATTCCAAAGGCCCTTTGAGATATGCCACTCCCATCAATTCCAGTTTAATTTACAGAGGCAAAGCTGTGAAAAGGCTGAATTAATTATTTGGATCATGATGCCCACAACCATTGTGAGTTGGAAGGTACCTTCAGGAGACTCTAGTGCAAAAAACTCAAGGGAAAGCAAGTTCAGCTAAAGCCAGTTGCCAAGGATCTAGACTCGAACATCCCCAGAACAGTGATCTTCTCTAGGCTCCATTCCAGCAATTTACCCCTCCTACAGCAAAAAAGTTTTCTCTTTCTAAAGCTGGAATCTCCCACGTTCCGACCCCTTACCTCTATACATATTCTCTGAAATGTCACCAGCTAATCAGGGCTGTGCTCTCACCTCATAAACTGTGCAGTTTTAACCATTTAAATCCTCGCTGACTCAGAACTGACTCTTTGGATAACAGTTTGAGGCTTCAGAGATGAACTATACGCTGCTGCTTAAGTACGATTCATGTACGTGCTTTCCACATCCTTAAACGTTAAGTTAGTTTCTATTCATTTTATCAAATAATTTATAGTTAATCTAGGTTAAAGTTTCTTCAGTGGAGGTATATGGGGATAATTTCATCAGTTTATTGGGAGTAAAGGAGATGGCACTGCAGTATTCTGTGGCAATGACATTTTAAGAATACCCTATGTGCAAGGTTGCTTATTCATTGAAATTAGAAAGTTACTATCAACAAAAGGACTCAGTGCAGTGTGGTGAGTACACTGAAAGTTTATCTTCAAGCATGGCAAATTCCATCCTGAGAAATCTATCCTGCCATGAACAAAATAAAAATACCGTTCTTATTCTAAATGCTTGTATGTCGTTTTCAAAGTGCTAATATCTAGACTGAAACTACATTACATGAAGTACAAAGTAGTGTTACAGAAGCAGAAATAAGTTTCAGAACATTTAAATAATAAGTTAATAGCACCTTTTGTTGACAGAGACTATTTCTAAAAATTTCATGCTTACAAAGATACTCTAGATTATGCACTTCCAACTAGGGAAGATCTTCCCAGTTATGCACAGCAACCATTTTCAAATGTTGATAATCGTGTTCACTATGAAAGGTATTGCAAGCATCTAAAATATGCATGAAATCCATTTTTGTCATTTTTTGAGGCATACAACATTTCAGTACTAAACAACATTCATTGATCTTAAGATTATACAATACACAGTGCACAGAAAAGCATGCTAGATAACACTACAATTAAAGTAAGCTATTTCTTTCAGGGTTTCTTTCACACAGAGAAAATAAGGGGAAAAAATTTGCACATCATTCCCCCCTCTCCCTACATAAAGGAACAAAATCCCTGCAGCACCTGCCATATCCAGGAAACTCACCATGTCTGCTAATTGTATTTACCCCACATTAATGAACCAAAAAACCCAGTATCTGTCTTTGCCCCTCCCCCTCTATTTCTTCATACATTGAAAAAATAACATTCCTTTGCAGATGCAGGGAAGAAATAAAAGCGAAAAAGAAAAAATAATGGCCTCCACCATATGCCTTCTGGAATTCTGCTTCACGAGACAAATACGCTTAATGTATAAAATGCAAAGGACTGGAAAAAAAAACATAGTCCTATGACATAAATCCTCAGGTCACATAGACAACGTTTACAGTGTTCTCAAAAACTGAAAATCTAAAATTAACTCTCAAAACTGTTGTTTCTAAGCAGCCTTTCAGTATTGATTTTCCAGATTCATCCAATTTAACATTGGATTACAACATCTTCACATGAAACGGAATGTGACTGTTGAGAATAGAAAATTCAAATGGGAAATGTTTGTGTAACATTTTCCTTCTACTGGGAGAACTTGAAATGAAAGACTTCTTAAACTCTTGCATCCATACTTTTCAAAAAGTTATTCTGGTATTTTCACTTCAACCTTAGTTTGTGAATTTTCCTTTCTGATATAAAGCCAACACAGTGGAGTCCTCAGAAGACTCATGTTCCACAGTCAAAGGGGAAAAACAGAGAAATCACTGAGAGCTGCTAAGAAGGAAAAGAATAACCTCTCAGAAGAAACACAATATAAAAAACAAAATATTTTGACGATGCAAACAGATGGCAGTGCTTAACCTCTACCACATCACATGCACTGCCTTAGAGACCACCTGTATGATACTGATCTGTTGCTGCATGGAGTAGGAAAACTAGAAAGAGGAAAATTGGGAAGGCCAAAAGTTTTATCTCATTTTTGCTTCCATCCATGAGGTCAACTGCAGATAGGTAAGCCGCTACAAGAAGTACCAGTGACTTCATGAAAAAAAAACAAAACCTCCAAAATATATGAAGAACAAGTTAAGAACATCTAAATAAGCTAAACACTTTTCAAGGCATCTAGAGTGAATTGTTTTAGAGACCTGACAAAGGCAATATCAACATTAGTACTCATTTCACCATTCTCATATGTTGTAAATATCAATCAGAAAAGGACAAATGTTGCACAGATCTGTGTTTAAAAAAGAGGAGGGAAAAATAGTGATCAGACAGTTACAGAGGAATTATCTTACTTTCCTGAGACAAATATTTTACAAGCCTAGTTGTAAGCTTCTAGAGGATAAGAAACTGTCCAAAACAGATGTGGCACAAAGCACTCACAAGAAATACATCTAATTTATTTCTATAGCAAGTAACAGGTTACAGAAAATGGGAAAAAAATGGTTAAACTTCCTGAAATCATAGAATCACAAGGTTGGAAAGGACCTACTGGATTATCTTGCCCAACCATCCACTCATTACCATTATTAGCACAAGCCACCAAACAATTTCTCATAAGCTCCTCATCCAAATGTCTCTTGAACACTGCCAGAGATGGTGACTCCACCACCTCCTTGGGCAGGCCATTCCAGTGCCTGACCACTCTCTGAGAGAATATGTACATATGTTTAAAATAAACAAGTCAAATAGATGAGTCTAATTAAATGGAGAACAATATTACTCAGTTGTTAGGTACCCACCATCAGTGAGTGAGAGGTTATCCAGCCAGGTTCTTTCACTGACTGGACTGGTTCTCATATGGTTAGGTGTTTTCAGTTACAGGAGTATGCATCATGTTTTAAAAGAATACATGACTGCAAGGAGTTCCATAACAGCACAAAAGCATCTGGAAAAAAGAAAAAAAGGCAAAGAAATTTGCCCAAGACTTCCCCAGAAAAATATGACTAATTGAAGAAAAAAAATCTGGAAAACTAAGTGCAGTTCAAAAAGAACTAATAAATTTAGAAGCACAAAGGAATCACAGTGAACAGTCAGCTAACAAGGAACTCTGTAGACCTGATCTGAAGCTTATAGCAGATCATAAGTTGTTTATGAGTCAGTAAATGTCACGGCCTTACAAAGAATGAAGCAACATCCTGGAAGGCATAGAGGAATATTTTGCTATGTTCCAGAAAAAATATTTCGTCTAGATATCGTCTGATATATTGCATCTATTTTTGTCACTGCTGTACAAGAAAAAAAAAGAATGAATAACTCAGAAGAAAAGGAAAAAAGAATGATCAAAGGTCTTCAATTTATCCTACAAGAGAAGCTTATTTAAAAGAAAAAAAGCTGAAGGAAGAGATTTGATAACACTCCTAATGTTCTATAAGGAAGGAAATAATCTATTTGAGTGTTTTTACTTGTGATACCATAAGAATTAATGAGCTTCACTCATAACTAAGGAGATTTAGGTTAGATATTAAGAATATCTTTCTAATTGTAAGTACTCCTAAGCCCAGGATAAATTTTCTTCGAGGATGCTGCAAAACTTTCATAACTGCAGATCATTAAGAACAGTTACATACTCATCTGTCAGAAACAAAGTAAGTCCAGTTGATCCATCCTTGAATCAGGATGCTAGACAAGATGGGCACTATCTGTACCTGCTCCACTTCCTCTGGGGCAGAAACGTGACTTCCTAGAGAAGCATCTCAAACATAATGACTCCCAGCATGAGAGGCGAATTTAATTGAATGCATAATTTTGAATTACCTATTATGAAGGAAATAGGAAATCCTACCCAACTTTTAACACTGGAAAGATAAACTGATCAGAAATTTTAAACAAATGGAAGTACGTAACTTCCTCCTCATCTGTTAGTGGCATTAAGTAATATTCCTACACGTGCCAACCCCTTAGTTACTTAGCCTAGACCATTTCCATACTTGCAGATGAATACTGTTCTGTGTTGTCTCTATCTTCCCATTTGAAACAGTTAATTGCTGTATGAAAGCTGAACTTCAGAATGAAAATCTACCATTATTTTAGTATTCTTCTATGACCTTTCCTATATCGCCTATTCAGTTACCATACACAACATAGACATAGCATAATCCCAAATGGGAATTTTTGAAGCTCCAATTTTTAATTTCCATTGGATAAAATCTATGCTAAGCACCCAGCATCATCTTCATTGCAAGGATTTTTTTTTTAATTAACATCATATATACTTATGCATATATAGTAAACAGGAAAAAAAAAAAGCAATAAAGACTCATTCAAAACTTATCAAAGAAGGTTCGCAGCCTTCCCTGCACATATTATAAATTCACTGGACCAACTCTAGAAATTCCTCCTGGCTCTTCTTTACTTTGCTCAGCCCATGAGATTTCAACTGCGTTGGTGGTCCCTAAGTTAAAACTTGGTGAAAATAAATCTATAGTAATAGCCATTGACTTACAAATATATTACAGCTGTGTAAGCATACACGCATAATATCCAGTGGTATACATCACCTAAATACTGTTTTTAAATTGTTTCCTATAGAAGAAATTAGATTAATTGGCCACAGCACCTAGGCTTCCAACTAAAGACAAGAAATAAGCCTATATAAAAATCTAACCGAAGTCATCATAAGACAGGGATGAAACTTAAACTGAATATTCTTTTGATGCTAGAAAAAAAGCTCTGACACCACAGAAAATCTATTTTGACAACTGTAGGAGTTAAACTCTAATTTCAGATGCATGGCTGTCAAAGAAGAAAAAAACCCTGTTTCTATGCCTACAAAGATTAGGATCTGGCAGATGATCTAAAAACCCAGCTAAATATTCTTTTTATAGAGTCACCTCCTGGTCCCCTTATTCACATAAGGAGTCTTGCAGCATTCAAGAACAATAAGGGGGATTTGGTTCTTCTTGCTTTTCTGTTCAAAAACATGCTGTAAGATAAAATCAATACAGACAGCTGTATATTAAGCTCAAGGTCACTCATGGCAGGTAACTACTTACACTACCACATCTCCTGTTTATAGACATCTCAGCTGTTAAGAATGACTGCTCCTGCAACTATCGTCAATTTCTGAGTATCATTTTCCATGTCTGCAATGGAGCAGCCCACTATGACAGAACTTGCCCCTTGCTCATGAGGAGTTCTGAATCCCCAAATACCATCGTACGAAATTTCTCACATCCTATGCTGTTATAATGCTTTGATGAACAAATTTTCCATCATCAGACGCTTGCTACAGGTCAATAAACCCCTTATTCAATACAGAGAAATATGAAACAGATTTTAAATAAAAGGAAGAATGATTTCTCATGGTTACATGGCCTGTGATCACAGCACAGTATCTACACAATACTACTTACTGGCTGAATACATATTTATTTCCAAACATATCAGACAAGTTTTTACTCCAGAAAACTTTTGTACAGAGTTTGGAAGCTTCAGAAGATTATTTCCAGAATAGCTAGGCCTTTCCAGGCCTAACTACACCTGATTATTCTGCTAATGAACTATGAAATAACCACATAGTTAAATTATGTCACGAATTCTCCACATTTTATGTAAATTTATGTTTTTAAAGTATTCCTTACTGAGTATCCAAAAACTGAGCTACAAAAGTTAGTGCACGGCTTTCCAGACTTCGGCTTCAGTATCATCTGAAATTTGGAAAATACCTCTCTGTCCCTTCAGTCTACAGAAAAGGTTAAGGCATTCAACAAAGAGAAAGTCTAAAGTTAATTAAATATTATTCTGAGTACCATAGGAAAAGACTTGTAATTTCTCCATGTGCAATCTAAACAAAACATGCTGAAGTACATGAGACAGCTACAGTGTCATAATGCACACAGATTATCAACTTGTTAACCTCCACAGTCAGCATTAACTCAGCTATCTAATCCTACTATGTACAAAAGCACTGTCAAGTTGGCAGTATCTGTTCTATATTTTCAGTTTTTCATAAAACACAAAAGGAGATCTTTAAACAGAAAAGCCTACAATCACATCTCACCAACTGTAGGACATCTTTATTCCAAGGGAACATGTTAGTACTTTTTTTTGCCTTCAGCATTTTTCTAAAACAAATGTATCATACAGACTTGTGTGGTGTTGGTGAACACCTGGTTTGAAGCATTTACAGGTTTTTTTCCCACTGATACTCATTAGGTTACTTTAAAAGGAACCTATTCTACCATACGTTTTTCCTCCACTTCTTTATATGCTTTTTTAAAAAAAGAGGTAGCACATAGCAGTATTTGAAATATTTTTCACAATACAGTGTGGGTCCTTAAACTTTCCAAATCTAGAATCCAATAAAGCCAGACCTAAAATGTTCCCACCCTTTCCATAGAGAACCATTCATTTGTGGAAGCTGAAATTAATACTGTGTATTATATATTCCCTTTTAGTTATTTCACTCTTCTTTGTTTTCTCAGGTACTCAAACTTACATTTGGTGTTTCTCTGAGATAACTCTACAGCAATAACTATTCTACTCCCTCATTCTAGAGACAGAATTGAAGCATCTCATTGCCTACCACACTAGGTAGTATTCATCATAGAAATAATTTTGTCAAGGAACTAAGCCAGCTGAGACATAATGCTGATATAGTACAGTTAGATGTGAGTATTCCTCATACTATAACTTTCCTCCAACAGCATCCCACTGTAGGAAAGCATCACACATTGACCAAAAAAGTTCAGGGGCATTTTGAGCATGCTAGTGTTTAGGTCTTTATCCAAGCATAGGAGAATCATTCATCCTTACCATCTTAGCAGTTGCATGACATGTGCACATCATCATCACCAGGAAAGCGTATCAAGGATGGAAATGGATTTCCACTGTTTCACAGTCTTTTCAGCTTTTGTATGAGTCAAACACTGCTTTAATTTGTAATTGCCTCTTTGCACGTTAGCACATACAAGGTAGAATACATCAAATGCTGGAATGACACACGGACATGTCAGAGGACTGTAACACAGTGACTGTAACACTCTAGCACTTTCTCCAGTTGCATGTGAAAACATATTTATAAAGATATTTCATCAGGTCAGAGTTCTAAGCAACGAAGTAATCTTTCTCCTCACCCATCTTCAGAGCTCTATGTATACAACCTAAGAGAAGAAAGCACAGGCTTATGCACAATGCATAATCCTGAAGAGCTGTAAATAAGCAACATATCCTTTGGCATTGTTCTCTGCACATTTAGTTTTCAGCATGCCAAACACATCAAATTGAAAGCTTATGGTTTAAAACTGGAGGCCAACAAATGCATCTTCGTGGCTGGTGCATACTACAGGACACCTGATGAGAACAGGATATCGATGAAGAGCTCATCAGCTCCAGGAAACATCATGACTTCAGGTCCTGATCCTGCCAGGTGACTTCACCAAACAGGCATGCTGAAAAAGCAACACAACACCCTGCAAGCAGTCTACAAACTACTGGAGTGCACTGAGGACAAACCTGCAGCTCCCCACAGAGCAATATGCCTTCAGTTGCCTGGATAGACTGATATTTACAATGATGCAGCAATATCAAAGTTTCACATATAAAGATTCTCCAAATGATCACTACTCAAAACAAACCGTACGTTTTCCTCTCATCCTTCTCCCAGCTGCAGTTGTTGATTCAACACTGGGTTGCCCAGCACACACAGGCTTCTCTCTTATGTCAGAGCACTCTCTACACCTGCAGCATATATGTTAGTAAGGTAGAAGGAGCAAGAGCAAGCACTGATGAAAGCCCAGTCTCCCCCTCCCTTTCCTGCTGCTGCTACCTTGCCTCACCTCTGGTTTATACAAAATATCACCTCCAGCTTCTATGCAGCACACAGACAGCATATTTCAGTCTCTCTTTATGGTTCCTTTTTTTCCCCTCTCTCTTTTCCTCTTCCTTTTAAGACTGCTGTGTTTCTGGAGTTTCCCTGGGGAAAATCTTCAACTTGAAAGGCTCTCTTAATAACCTTGCTCAGACCTGCATGCAGGAAATTAAGCCATTCTGCACATTCAGCATTTACCACTTTGCTCTGCAATCCAAAGTTCTTGCACATACATACTGTTTGCAGCCATTTGGGGATTAACCCCTTCACCTTGCAGAACTGCAGGTGAATTTTCATTTCAATGTGTGAACTCTGCCTAGAGACGTGGGTAATAGTTCATATATTGAATACAAACACTTCTAAATACATCAGAGCCGCTTTGCATTGTTGCCAAAGAGATCCGTCAGACAAACAAAGCTCATACCAAGTGGAAACCTAATTAGGAGCCTTTGACTCTCAGATTTTTCTCCACTTCATTAAGTGCCCCCCTCCACTTTAAAAAATAAAAAAGCAAACAACAAACATTTTTCCCCCTTCCAGCGCACTGTGGTTTAGGGAATTGATTCTTCTTAACCCCTCTTAGCTGTTTTCCCTCTAGTCAAAGGGGCAGATACTTAGGGACACAAACCTCCTTTATTTACATACCAAGACTGAGAAACTGGCTGTCTAATTTGGCTACCTCCCAGGCAGCCTGCCTGCAAAAAGCACAGTCAAACATTGCTCAGTTGCTATGTGAGTTTAGGAAACATAGTGCCTGGCACTCAGCGCAGCGCTCTCAGTGATTTCTGGCTAGTTTTTCCATAAATCCTATAGAAGACTTGGACCATCTATTTTTTCTTCTTAAAAATCAAGAAAATAAAGAAAACAATGTTCATGTGTTGGCTCTCCTGCGTATATTTTTCCTTGCAAAAGCACAATTGCAGATAAAGGGCAATGCTTCCGTCCTGACTGCTAACACACAAGAAACACCTTCAAACACGGGCATCCCACATGTGAGACCAGGCATATTTTTTACTTCAGAAGGAAACATAACAGGTTCACAAAGCCTTTGCTTTCCCAGGTCCTCCATACTCCAACATTCACCCAGTACTTCACCTCTGTATATGCACTTCCTGCTACATCAAGCAACCCTTCCCAGCTTCCATTGGAAAGTCTTTCTGTTGACACTTAAGTCCAGCAAGCTGTGCCCCTCTGAAGTGATGTATTTTTCCCCTCTATAAATTAGGGATTGACTGAGTGGCCATTTCAAAGCATAAATATTAAAGATGGAGTCCTGTGCTCTGGAACTAGTTGTTGATCATGATTTATGAAAAACATCAAAACTCAAAGGCTAGCTTAACACTGGCCACGTTCCAGTGAGATCTGTACTAGCTACAAAAAGAGACTGAAAACCCCTCACTTACTACTAACTGTAGGAGTCTTTAAATAAGTATCATAAAAATCTCTTAACTCTCCCCCTACCTTCTACACCTCCCTTGAAAGGCATTAGAAAAAGCCGAGTAAGAATGCAGCAGCACAATGGTATAATAAGCACTAATAACATAGAGATTTATTCCAAACTTTTTTCTCACTCAAGCACCATCTCTGGCAGACAGGGCAGGCAACACCCAGGAAGGGGAACTAGGAACTCCACCTGTAGCAGAGATGTGGTAAACTACACCCACCAACACGTGACTTAAAGATGTCATCAGTACAGCTGGGTCAGAAAGAAAACCCTTCTGTGAGCAGGCCCATAAGCAACCCACACATTTGTAACGTGAGTAATCTCAAAGACGATACTCAAAAAATAGTATAGAGGATGGTATATTTGAATAGGTCGATATAGATGGTACACAAATAATACAAAAAGGAAGATGGCTCACCTTTAAGATGACAAAGGCTCGCAGTAGACTCCACGTAGGAAGGATCTCCAAGAAGAGATCCTTTCCTGGTGGTGGTCAGCCCTTAAATGGGGTTTGAGGAGAGGTGGAGCCAGGCTCCACCCCTTCCAATCACACAGGTATTATCACCTCCACCTGTGCCCCCATGGCTGACTCAGTGCTCACCTCAGGTGACCAATCAGTGGTTCAGGCCGTGATTCAGCAGTTCCCATACAACACTGAAGTTCCTTCCATCCAGTAATATAATTTTTTTCAATTAATTGAAACTGCTGTGTCTGTGAACTCTTTTTACAGCTGGTTCCTAAGTACAAATAAAAGCCTATCATGCCAGTGTCACTTTACTAGTTCATGTGGAATCCAGAACCACCGGACTGAAGAATTCATATGTAAGAAGATCCCTAATGGTCTCATGGAAATTTATTACAGGTGGTTGACAACTGTCCTGAGAACATTTAATACTCAATCTGACACAAAGAATCCACACTGTTCTCTCCTGTTAGTCAGTTCAATATGTATCAAGAGCTGCTTTCACAAAACAAGCAGAACTCAAAATCTTTAAGCAAGTGCTGAAAACAGTTCTTGGGTTCTAAGACTATAAAAAAAAACAACACAAAAAAAGAATTAAAACCTAAAAAAAGATAAACAACGTTCTTCAGGAATAAATGCTGCTGGTGCACTGCAACATCACATACCTCCAGGCCACTAGTTTCTTAAAGGGTTACTTAGCTGATTAGAGGAGCACAGTTTGCATGAAATATTAATAGTGAATTTCAGTAGTAGTGTCCTAATGCACAGCTAAATAAAGTAACTACCCAGCAGCAGCACATAAGGAAAGTACAAACCTAAAATAACAGTTAATGTTAATCCCACATAAGTACAACCATTGAAAATTGTTCACAGAGAAAAGTTCAGTACTTATTTTCAGCTCGTGCTAAAAGGTATGAGGGAACCTTAAGGTTTCTGCAGAAGTGCCATTGGTGTATAACTAACTGAAATACCAGCACTTTCTTAGAGTGATGGGATCTTCCACGTTCTCCATGAGAGCTGAGAATTTTATAAGTACAGAAATTCCCTACCATCCATCCAGCAACAAACTTTCCAAGGCAAAATCCTGATGTCCTTCACAGATTTGGCATTTGTACCTACGTATTTTAAAGTAAGAGCAGTTACCTTGAAATGTTATAAAGAGCAGAATTAATTAAGCCAACAATGAAGCGCAGGTTCTATGAACTCTTTGCCCAAGAAAAACACTGTAAAGGAGTGATTTAAATGTTTAGTTACCATGGCTACCTTTACATCACAAGGCAAGGAAAGATGAAACACTACTCCTTAAAGAAAGAAACTAGACACTTTCAATGTTTTTTCCTCCCCACAGCATTTTCAGAAGACAAATCATTAAACAAAGAAGAAATTGTGTTAGTATAGATCTATTTTTTCCTGTTTCTTTCTTACTGTACAACTTTGTTTTTGTTGTTGTCACTGTTCTTTGGTTGGTTAGGAGTCAATAATTTTCAAGTTGAAAGCAAAAAAAGGCATGATGGAAGGAATTTCTTTAACATGATGTGAACATGCTTTCTGACTTATAATTTCAGCTCTTTAGTTTTACACTTAAACCTGAAGTCATAAGTTTTTAAACAAGAGGATATTGTGCATATGTTTCTTGTTTAAGAAACTACGGTTCAATTGTAGAGGCAACTCTCAATAAAGGTGAAGTAAAGTTATTAGAGGAAAAGATATTTATTTGTTGATTGTATTTTAAATAGTAGTTACTATACAATGACTGCAAATGAAAGTGCACTGAATATCGTGAACTTCAGAATACAGCAGATTTGATTCAATAATATAATGATGAAGCTAACACAGTCGTGTAACCACACACTTGACAGATAAATATGTAAAGGATTATTTTATTATTTATCATGTCTTAAAATAACTTCTTACAAGTATAAATCTTGAAGTGAACTAAAATAATAGAAGGCTGTAAAAGAATGTGAGTTGTTGGCATCATTCAGAGAGAGGTACGTCAGCATGATTCCTCTATTACAATGTTGACTGTCTCAAAACATTAATTGAAAGGACAAAAAATAGAATATAGTAATTTTAGAGTTCTGTGTGTTTGGAATGTGAGTTCTTAAAGACTCCTGCATTCAGCCAGCAAAGAAAGAAAAGGAAATAAATTCAAACAACAACATTACCACTGTGCAACAAGTTTCATGCCCAGGTCCTACTGTGCTATGTCACAATTCACAAAAACAAAACTGGTGAGTTAAGCATCAGTAAAAAAGATAAAGTAATAAAGTAAGAAATAAAGTAAAGCAGGAAACAAGTCTGGCTTGGAGTTGATGGCTAGAGAGAACTTCTTACTCATCAGAAAGCAAGCTTTGAAACCTCTGTGATCTGTGAAACACAGCATGTGAACCATCACTGATGAGATCTGCAAGGGCAATTACATGAGGAAAAAAGTTTTGACTTTTCAAAGTATAAAATAGGGAAAGTATATATTTCTTCTTTCTGTTGCGTTTGAAAACTAAGATCACAGCAGATGCTCATAGCCCAGTTGTTCTGCTTTTGATTATATGAACCAACTGAAAAACTTATTGGTAAGGAACATTCATATCTTATGCTTTAAATTTAACATGAAACAACATTGTTTTTCTAAAAAAAGAGCATTAAGTCTCATTAAAAGGGCTTTTTCCTTCTTTCTCTTGTACTATTAAATGACAACATAGCTTCTAAATAAATGAAGAAAACACATTTAATAGGAACTACAATTGGAAATGTGTTACGATTGATGGCCAATTTTTTCCAAAGCTTCAACAGAGGGTTATGACATCCATTATTGCAAATCCCATACACCACCAATACAGAAACACAAAAACACGTACTGGATGTTGTAAAAGAACAGTCCAGCTGACAGAACTTCTAGCATAACAAGGAATGGAATGTGCTATCATTTCAATAAGCATATTAAATAATTTGTAGGAAGACTTTCTCAAACAAGCATGTAGTTCAGCGGAATAAAAGATCAGAATCAAGATAAAATCCCACATAAACAACCTATTTTTCTGAGATATTAAAAACACCATTGGAATTAAAGGTTTGGAGAAACTTTCACCTTTGTATTTTCCATTCATATTTGTATAACACATTTATTTCTTCATAATCCATTTTTTCCCTTCTGACTTTCTTTTACAGTTGAGATCACAAGCCAAAATTGACCTCATATTTTTGGGGCATTAATATATTTAATACTAAATTTCATCTCTGAACTGTCACCAGTTACATATGCAAACTACACAAAATGTAGTGAAGTACAGTAAAGTACACAAATTAAGCCAATGTTCAAAAGCTGTAGAGCACTGGGAAAAAAAAAAGACATTACAGTTCAGGCTCTCTCTGATGCCTTATGAAAGGAAGTCTCCAACTTCTGAAGACCTTTCCCACAGACATTCAAATTACAGTCACTATTAGATTTGACAACCTCTATGAGCCTTCACATGAAAGCTGCTCATTGAACCTGATCTTCCAAAGATAGGATGGGTAATTGGAATATTCCATAAGATGTAAAACCCTTATTCCAATGATATTTGCAAAGCCTTTGTGGCTCTGAAAAGGGCAGGATTTTCCTGGTTGTAATGCTCCATTCCTTTGTAAAAAAAATTGGAGAAAAAACTCATACCTCTCAATTTTCCAAACAAATGACACAAGCACAGAAGTGCGTCTGTACACACTCTGGGAGCTACTGATACTAGCAGCAAAAGCACTGGTCATCTCAAGTACCTGCTTCATCTCCTAGAATTTAATGCCTAACAAGTTGTCCACGACTAAAACATCTTTCCAAAAATGTAGATGCAAATCTTTAAAAGGAGAATGAAACAAAAATCACTCAAAAATGTATGCATATAAACAGTGTTATAAACTTAATGGAACGTCTATGAAAATATAAGTTTTTTAATCCTTTGAGAAATCCAAACTGGTTAAGTGTGATACAGCAAGAACTAGGAAGAATCATACACTGGCTTTCGTATGTGTGTTTGGTAGACAGATAACAAAAATGGTTACCTGAAAACAGATCTTAAATGTTACCATTATGGGAACTTGATTTCAGATAAATGTAGTATTTCAGAAAAATGTAGTTAGTCTACTTGTGAAAATCTAGACTTAAGAAATGCCATCTTCTAGTCAAATTCATAAATCTTGGAAAAGAATCCACAAAACTCTTGCTTTTTTCCCCCACTTAAAAGCAGTTTCTGAATAAGGAGGACAATTTATCCATTTGTTTGAAGTAGAAATGCTAAACAAGATAAGACCAGTTCACTGAAAAATTCAGTAGCAAAGAATTATGAAACTCTTCTCAACTTCAGTTCATCTAAATACTTGGCGCTTACACAAATCTCACTAAAGATAAAGATAATCATATTAAAGCTTTTATGAATACAGCCAACAGGGATCACAGCAAGTCTGAGTTACTATCGGAATTCTTTTGTCATGAATCACATACAAATAATAATACAACTGGTTCAGTCTTCAGCTGAGAGGCTTTTAAGAAATTAAGATGCCATTAGAGATGAACAGATGAATGAAGAGCCTTATTAACATTTAGGATACTACGTAAAAGTTCCTGTTCTGAACAACACTGTCAAAGGATTCTGGACAAATAAAGAAGACATCCCAAAAAATATTTCTCACTTCCATTTCTCTAAATCGCTAAAATATAACAAGATAAAAATCAAGAGCTTTTAACCAGTAAAAATACAAAGCAGCTTCTTCCCTCTGCACTATAAACCTGTATATAAAAAAAAATACCAACCCTCTCATACAGCTCCCAGCTTCTGCCTTTCGCTCAGGATAAAGCAGCAATTCCTGAAATTCTGAACAAGCTATTAGGGTTTTTGAAAATGAGAACACACATCACTGTTCCTGCTAACTGGAAGAAAGTGGGCAACTCTATGAAGTTTCTGACATTTCAGCAGATAGGCCTTAATGCCCCACAAGACAGGAGAACCTCATAAACGTGGCAGTCATTTCCACTCATCTTCAGTGAGGCAAATTTTAACCTGTTCTACAAAATGAAATAATAGTCTCATTTAAGATATTCCATTCATATTAAATACTCTCCATTAGTGAAATCCGTACAGCAGCTTTTGTCTGGTCATGAACCTTAAAGCAACTATCCATAGCCAAGTTGTATGAAACACCCAGCTCCACGCAGGCCTGCCTTTGCGACTCACCCACACCACAAGGCTCCTCAGCTCAGCAACTACTGGTCCAGCTGGTTTAGTTCAACTTTTCTTCCTTGCATCTACAGAAAATCCTGCATGCTCCTATGAAAGCCAGCCTTTTCCCATCTAGTTTTTTACTTCAATGAAACAAACATTAAATAACTGGTTCATCTATTCTCCTTATCAAGATAATCTCCCTGAAGTGATTACACTCCTCAACCCTTGATTCATTCTTTCCTTCCAGGGCAAATACTCCTCTACCATTTTTTGTATGCTTTCTTCCTGCACCCCAGACTAACTGATCATCAGGCCAGAGGGAAAGAGCATGCAGGAAAATGACGAAACAGAGGGAGGTGATATTGTTAATAAAAGTACTACAGAACTTCTCATATTCTCCACATGGAAAACAGGCCTTTGTGCATTTACCAGTAAAGCATGGAAAATCCTCTTTGAAAGAAACCACAATCTGATTTCCTACTTAATCAGATGATTATATGTCAGCTCAGGAGTTCAGTTTGAACCGCATGCATCTTCATTTCTTACAGCTCCCACACTCAGCGTCCAGAAAGTCCATTAGCAATCTAATAGCTTGAAAGCAGCATAATCAACATCGGGGAGCTCTCACCAAATCATTTTGAAAAAGAAGAAAATATTTATTTTGTCTTTCAGAAAAACTCAATGACAACGAGCTTAAGCAGCACTGACCATCAGTTCACCAGTCTAACTCAGCTGCTGTGGACAGGTAATGAGGACCTGCTGTTCCTCGTAAGACACAGTTGTGAAGCAGAGATTTGCTAGCCATTTTTTATTGCTATTGCAACTACAGAAGCCAGCTGATGTTCATTATTATTTGTGACACTGTTTCATACAGAACAGCAGGTCCTCATTAAGAAGGACTCATTTACCACAAACATTCACCTCTCTTGTGCAGCGATCAAGTCTACAGTTTGAGCTCAAAGCATATAAGAATCTACCTTCTCTTTTTCGAGAGACAAACAACAATAAAAAAGAATTTAAAATAACACATATTTACTTCTACATGGAAATTCAATTCTTAAATCCTTGTAACTTCAGTAATAGAAGAACACAAAACAAGGAAGTTTGTGTGTTTAGTTTTCATCCTTTAAATAGAGCACAATAGGGCTCTATAAGAACAGAAATGTCTTTTGAAAACTGTTCCAAAAAATAAAAATCATAGTAAAATTAATTTTGTTTTTAAAATCAGACCAAAGCCAGAAATGTATGTAAGTTGCAGATGTGAGTCACTAAATTAGAGTATATCAGGTGCTCCATGCGATAAAAATTCTTGAATATTCTGTCAGCACATGTCAATTTTGCTTTTATACACTGGTAGAAAGTCCCATACTACAGCAAGCAGAGTGGGGTGGAAGAAAAGATGCAAGGAATTTGATCTTCTCCTCTTCTTGGAGATGATCAGAGAGTTTCCAGGAGAAAATCACGTAACTGTAAGACCTTGCAGCTCCAGGATCGTAAACCTACCTTTTATAATAAAAAACCTGCAATCCCATCAAACTGAATAATTAACACCACAGCACTTACCCAAGTTAAACAGAAAGCAGAAATAGTCCAGGTTAATGGGCACATTTTGTCAAATCCTTCTACCTAAAATCTAAAAGCTCCTAATAACTTAGAATGGAGAGAGACAGGTAAACCAGTCTCAGAGCAGCCTGAAAGAGGGCTTTGTGATCTGGATCAGCAAATAGAGCAAAACAGCAAGTTATGCTGAAGATCTATATGAGAGCGAACAGTATTTTTTTTCTCTTTATTTTCCTCTAAAGGACCCACAGCTTATAACAAGAATCACATTTTTTAATTCTTTATTTTCTACAGTCTAGACAAATTGAAGTCTTTGATATGATTTCTCTGCAAGCAGTTCAGATCTTCTTCCATCAAAAATTCCCTGTGTAATATAATAATTTAAAGTATTAATCCTAATATTCAGTGCATACTCAGAAGAAATCACTTCCAGGTTTTGCACTTTCTATTGCAAAATGCATTTCCAAAGGATTTTCTATTTTTAAATGTTTTCCATTATCCCATCTTTTACAGGAGCCGTACCATCAAGTACATACCCTATAAAAGCAAAGCAGAATTCTCTTCAAGTTCACAGTGTATGTTATGAAGCTTGTCTCTGTTACTTAACTATATATCTTGTTTAACTTTGACATAAACTTTATTCTGTAATGGTGCAAATAATGTTACCCCAGAAATGCAGGGGAAAAAAAAGTTTTTCCATACTTGCACATTTGTCATGAAGTTCCTTGAATCACTGCCTTGGACATGCAGGATAGCTTGTTATAATCCCAGAGAATGCAACAGCATAAAAAAGAAAAAGAAAGTAATCTATATTCAAGCACTGTTTTCAAATAAACAAAGGTTTAGAGAACTAAGCAAAACATACTAAAATAGAAATGTAACACGTATCTAAAATATACTAGCACAGCAATGGCTACAAATTGCCAGGGAGACTGGAGAGATGTGAAAACACAAAGCACAGTAATAATGAAAGATTTTATTTATTCCTGATTATAATATAGTTTAGCTATACATCACATGTGGTAGACGTTTTTAGATGCCACAGAAATCTGCTTTTTGGAGCAGCTAATGAGAAATCTCACAAGAGGAGAAGCAATTCTTAAACTGGCTCAAGATTTAAGATGAAGTTATCCAAGAAATACTCTGAAATAGATACTGTTCTATACCCAGATACAAAACTCCTCACCAAAAAAAAAAAAAAAAAAAGAAAGAAAAAAGAAAGAAAAAAGGCTGAAAAGAAACCCCAAAAGAAATCCACAAGAGGTTTAACTTGAAAGGTTAGCTTGCTTAACTTGAAAAAAAAGAATGATGTAAAAATGAAGAAGCTATTTAAAAATAAATTAAAAAGCAGTAGCTAAAATTTTAAAATATTCATATAAATATTTTAAAGCTTTCTTTTTATATAAACTGGCATAGCGACTCTTTAAAGAAACCACAGTAAAAGCTCAGAGTACAAGTATATTACCTATCAAAAATAATTTTAAATGGGCTTCCCGAAAAATTGGTGTGCTTAAATAGCAGAGTAAAAGAGGCTATTAGACATAAAAGGACATCCTTCAAAAAGGAGAAGTCATATCCACCTGAGAAAATTAAGAATAATAAACTCTGACAAGATTAACATAAAACCAGAACCACGAAAACAAACCCCAAAAGATTTTGATAAGGAACTTACAAGAGAAATAAAGAATAAAAACATCAAATATTTCCATGAGAATCAGTAAGCCAGAGCAAGCACGTGGAGCTGCTGGATACGTATGAACATACAAGGAAGGCAAATAGAATGGTTCCCACGCACCCATTCACCACAGAGAAGTTCACTGATTTTTCCAGAGTGGAGAGATTGTGTGGGTAGGGTGAGTAGAAGGCACTGTCTCAAATCAGTCTACCAATAAAAGCTTCTACATCCATCCATGGAATGAATAGAACTACCCAGTGTTTCTAAAGGATACTGGAAATAAAACGTGATTTCCTAAGTGTGGTCTGTAAGCTACGATTTTAACTAGCATTAATGCCATTGGAACTAAAGATAATAAGCACAGTGCCAGGAAAGCAGGGGATCTGACTTCTGGGATGAGTACCTCAGTAGAAATTCTAACAAACATCTAAAATATTTACCTCGTTGATCAAATGTCAAACAATAGGATCAACAAAAATGAGTGATCCAGTTGATACACAGTATGCTTGCTTCCCTTTTCTCCCTGATAATAGATATAATAGATAAACCTATAGACTCACTTGGGTCACTCCAAAAGTAATGTGTCCAATTTATTTCCATGGAAACTACAACAGACATAAAGGATATGATAACACTGTTTGATAAAGCAAATTTCCAGATACAAAAAGCTTTTTTTTTAACATAGTCACCACCGTTAACTATGCATTCTCGCTAGTGATGAACAAGAATCTGCATGCCATAAAATTTTCAACAGCCACTCCTAAAATGCACCACCCACTGCCTCACCTCATCCACTGTTTGATCTCAATCAGTGTTCAGCAAGCATTGGTGAATGTCAATGGGTGCCATTTTTTTTTTCCCCTCCATGGAGGAATTCACTGGCACACCTTTGTTTCATTCCTACTTTTATGTCAGACACCATTCTGCCACGCTGCCCCTCTGCTGCCATCTGTCATGAGGCATCAAAATGTAATGGGATATCAGTGTGAAGATCCAACCTCTGCTGCCATCCCATTGACATCCACCTCTGACAGTATGGGTCAATATCATAAAGTAGGAGGCATTACTTTTGCTGCAGCCCTTATGTAATTCTTAAGATAGGAAACAAAAGCTAGCATCTACTCTTATATGCATATTCTTATCTGCACAGACTTTCAGATAGGCTTTACAAGAACGTACTCTAAATAAAGTGTTCTTCATTATAAATTTCATTCTGATGCTTAAAAGCAATTCTCATAGAAGCAAAGCTATGTACTATCATCACTTCATGAAAACTGCTATTTACTTTCTAGTCTATCATTAGTTATCTTCCAAAAAAAGATAACCTAAAATATTAAGAAGGTAAAAATAGCATAAACAATTTACGTCTACATTACTGCTAAATAGAGGAGTCAGATTGATTATTTTTAAGAAGAAATTATGCTAATTTTAACAAGAAAGCGGTAGTATAAAACAAATTTTATGCACATCTTAGAAACATCACATAACAAGGTCGTTGTTGCCAATTACTCTGGCAAATTGTTGTGGAGAGGCATGAGCTAATGACAAAAGTAGCCACTTCTGAATTGCACGTATGCTTCTCAGTGCCCAATGGAAATTTTTGTATATTAGCTATATGATAAACAAGGTAGTATTCTACATACCATAATATCATCATCATTATGTAACCAGCATTGCCAGGAGATGACACACTTATTTGAATAAATGTTCTTGCTCTTAATACATGAAGTGAGCCCAGTATCAAGTGAACAGTCAAACAACAGCCACAGAGCAACACCTATAATTACTCAGAGGATTAAACCAGCAGATAAGTAATTCACACTCACAGAACATAATGTATATTTTATTTCCAACAGTTAACCTAGCACTTCTCTGTGGTACTTTATACATAAATTTGAAAATGTGGAGCTACGCATGCACACAGCTCTGCTCTCCTGGAGACAACCAGCCTTGGGAGTCCAAGGTACCCTGCACAGTCCCTTACAACTGGCTGACACCAGTACGATGATCACTGGCTGAGTTGTCTTCATTTCAGGAAAAAAAAAAAAAAAAGAATAAACATTCTTAGAAGAAAAGAGAAACGTGAGGAATTTCCAAACATTAGCAATAGGAGGTCTAGAGAACAAGCAGGTGAACGTGGCTTTTCTCCCAGGAGGGATTCAGCCAGCAGGCAGTTCAGTTCTCCAGACCTTCAGTAGAGGATCCTGCTGGCATGTAGCCTGAGGTCACCACTCTGGCTAACAGAGCACTCAGTCCCCTTTCTTTAGGCTAAGCTATAGTACAAGAAGTTTGAGGCAATGATTTGTACCACATCACTGTCCTACAATTATTGTGAAGAAGATACAACATGCTGGGCCTGGTCTCAGGTTAGCTGTTTTGCTAAGAAAGAAATCCACAATGTTAGCACAATCAACTGTGAAATATAGCTGGAAAAGAGAAAATGCTTCAAACACCACTACAGACAACAAAAACTCATCTGTCTAAAAACTCTGGAAAAGGAATATAAAGTTTTAAAGCCGAAAAGAGTACGAGGAAGTAAAATGCTTGATCCACAGCTCAAGGGCAGACTGGAAACAATTTTACCTCATGCAGACATAAAATTGCTGGAAGGGTGTTCTCATAAACAAAGTGCTGGAGGCCATGCCATCGTCCACCTCCTCCTGCTTCTCCCTACATCTAAGGAAGCCAAGTACATCTCACAGAACAGAAGATGCACACGTTTCAGGAATATCCCAGAGGCAAAAAGAAAGAATAGTGAAACTAACAGCTTTCAGAGTTGAAGATACAGCCTCTTCTATTTAGGTTAAAAATCCTCTAGGGTCTGTTCCTACTTCTGATTTCCATGTACTTGCAGGATTTTCCACAGCTTCATTATTCAAAGAAAATAGCTAGGTTTTACTGAGGTTGGCCGTTGGGGGCAAAAATCAGCTGCTGCAGAAAGTCAGATGAAGGTATTTGCACCATGTAAGTTCCCATCACATTCTCTGGGGCACCACTTAAGTACCTATTAAACCTTCTGGGCTTGAACAAGATTTAAATGAGCAGCAGAGGCCTGATCTTCTCCCATTCTCTTTAGGCCTGTGAAGTGTTTCATATCACAATTTATTCGCCATTAAAATTTTCTAGCCAATCATTACAAACACTTTCATTTTTTGTTTTGAAAAGGTCTTCAAAACAGCTTGCTGGATTGTTGAACATTCTTTGAGACTATTCTTGTATAGCAGAAAAAAAAAAAACCTAAACTGAAAGTGGAGAAAAGAAACACAGGACAATTGCAGAAGAGAGTTACCTCCAGATTTACGTGCAAGCAGTGGAAAACTGATGGAAAGAATGAAGGGCTCTACGTGAAGTAGCTCTTCTGCTTTGCCATTGATATTACTAGATAAATCTAAGATAAAGCAATACTAATAGTAATGATACAACAAAAAATCTGTGAATAGTTCAAGTGCACAGCAATAAAAGCAGGTAAGCTCCTCTTCGGTGCAGTGAGAAACTTATAGTATAAAATTTAAGGAAGGTCAGTTTAATCCATTAATATATTCACAGAATTGCAAAAGATTTAGCTGACAAAAGCAGCCAAGTAGACCCTGATGTTTTTTTAATATCCATATGAAATGGCACTCAGACAGATTTTTGTGCTTGATTTAAAGCAAACTGATGGCTAAGTTACACATTTAGATAGGAATGCTGGGGTAAGGTCAAACCACTATCATTAACATCCCAAGGAGGAAGGCTGATAATTACTAATGCTTAAAAGCACCAGCAGTCTACTGACTGCATGGATTTTCTCAGACTTTTGTTCAGTCAGTTTCTCAAGTAAAAAATAGCATTCAAAGACTTTTAGCTCATACAATGTAAGCCTCACTCATTAGTAATCCTTGAAGCTTGACTTCATTTGAGCCTGTTCTGGGTCTGGATAGCAATTAGTATTGCCCTCCAGGTAAGGGAGTGTAGATTTATTCCCCAGAGGTGGTTTAACTTCCTCAACCTACTTTAAAATTAGATTTACTCTGTTACAAATCGTAAGTGTTAAATGAGTAAAACTATTAAACAAGGAATACTGCTGGGCTAAATGGCTAAGCGTTTAATGGTTTACCACAGCATTACCATTTTTATGGTCTATTAAAACAATTGGAAGAATATCAGCAGTATGAAGAATCAAGTAATTTATATACAAGTTTGATAAAGTACCGTATGTTTGAGCAAGAAGTGAGCTCATTTTCTCACACTTAAGAAAATTAGAGGAACATCTTAAAAGAAAAGGTTACATTTGAGCTGAAGTACTTTAAACTAAATTTGTAAAAGGATGTATGCTACATACCCTGCCATCTACGTTTTTGTTTTATGCAGCTTGTTATAACCAAAATGCAGACGGTCCAAACGGATATCACAAAACAACAGCTCAAATTAGGTATTACAAACCTGATTCAAATCTAACTCCTCTCTGTGCTGCATACTCATCTCTCTCCCTTTTCTTCCCTCGTTAACATTAACACTGAAGTCATCGATATATTGTATTACCCTACAGCACTCCGACTCTTTGCACGAATGAAACACCGAAATAACAAAATCCCCAGTGTAACGGCTGTCAAGAGCTCTTCCAACAAGTGTAAGGTCCAAGAAATCATACAGCGAGCTACTACCAAAACTTCACATAGATCAAGGCAAATATTTTATTCACTTGGTTTATCACTCCCTCTTGACTGATTACTGAAGTAAAACTCCCAAGAAAAGAAACACCAATAAAAGTATATTAAAAAATAAAATAAAATCTGTCAGACTTCTTCTTGTGAGCCCTTGCATCAGAGGTTTCGCAATTAAGACGAGAAGCACTTAATTTGATGCTGAAGTTTGAGTACGTGGTCAAAAAAGGCTTCTTCCTCTTTGCTCAGCTTGTACGACCGCGCCCCAGCAAAGGTTTTGTACATCTCAGCTCCACAGGAGCCCGAAGGTCCCGCGGCCGCTCCAGGGAAGCCACGGCAGCCTCAGTTTCTGGCAGCAAAGCAGGAGGCCACCTGCGTAAGTGCTGCGGTTTAACCCAGCGCAGCCCTCCGTGGGATGAGGGCGGAAATTGAAACGAAACGGAACTCACAGATTGAAAGAAAAGATACCCGCTAAGATTAAAAAAAAACAAAAAAAAAACAACACAAAACCTGAAACAAACACGCAACAACAGCAGTACATCCACACCCGTAACGCAGTTACTCACCTCTTGCCAGCCCGCTAACGATCCGGCCATCAATCCATTGCTACCCACGGAGTCCCGCTCGCTGCGGAACGACTGTTGGCCCAATTCAGAGCACCTGCGCGGTTCCGCCCCACCACTGCTGCCTCTTTGGGGGCCGTGGCTCTGCCCCACCGCGTGGCCCCACGCTCAGCTGCAGCCGAACGCCCGTGTGCTCTGAACTTCGACTTGGCCGGAACCAGGGCGTGAAACAACGCGTCAGTTTACATACACACATCCTAGGAAGTTCAGCTTCTTTTCATTGTCCCCTTCGCCTCCCAGCTGTCCAGTTTTAGTAGTGATACTGTCATTGTGATTCCAACAACTGACTCGATTATGGAGTGAAAGCGATGCATCAAAGTTTTAGCTGGAGATGGAACAGAAGGTGGAGTTGATCCTTTTGGTTGTTATCTCTCCTCACAAAGACCACCCGAAATCAGATCAATTCTTCTTTGGATACATAACTGGAGAAGACTACTCTGCAGAGCTGCTACTAACAGCTCTATGTTTGTCGTTTCAGTGTATCTGTAGCACATCACGCCACAACCTGGTTAGGGGGAGGTACTGTTCTTAGGAGACTTCCAAAAACCTGGAAGGAACCTGGAGCGATTAGTGAGGAGGCTCCACATGTTCAATTTCTTGATGCTCCCATCTGACATCTATTCTAGCACCCTGTAAATGCCTTGCTGCTTTGAAAGTGGTTAATCAGGTGTTAGGATTTTTATCTTTTTCAGGAGTCACTTTAGAAGTCAGGGTAAAGCAACAAGCTTAGCTTACTTGTGAAAACAAAATTTCAATCTATAGCCAAGTTTTGTTTCTTTACAACAAAACATATCTTTGATCCCGTGTCCAAAAGGAGTCTGGAGTTTGCTGAAGAAGCACAGCAGTTACAGCAAGATTAAAATGATGGCAGTGCCAGAAGTTGCAAAGGAAAGAACAAAATTAAAGTGAAAGTCAAAGCAAAAAGAAAAGGTGACCACAGATACATCAACACTTTAAACAAAAACGTTACGTTCATAATCGAGAATATTTGCAACAGAAAAATAAATGAAATCCCAAGAGAGCCTAAATGCATTTCCATGTGTGAATGTAAAAAATTTTACAGCTAAATAAATGAGGCTCAGTTTTGAAGTTATTCTGATGTTTCAGAAGAATAAAAACAACTGTTTATTTACTTCTCAAATGAAAAGCAGTGACAAAAGCACTTGAGAAACATTCAGAGATGCGAAAATGGCACAGCAATACTGTAGAATAGATCTTATCTTCTATCAGCACTTGTGGTTTTGTGACACCCACCTAGCTGCTCTCCCACCTCCTCCTCACTAGACAGGAAGGTGCTTAGAAATTTGCTTTTCATTCTCTTTTCTAATGCTGAACATATCCAACACAGGGGCAGTCCCTAGGTTCCTCTCACATGACATCCCTTCTAACAATACTTTAATAATATTATATTATTATCCCTAATAGTGGTTAACTCATCCTCTGCCTTTGGCCAAGTCCATTTCACACTGACTTTTCATCCTAACATTTGTGCTGCATGGCAACACTGGCAGTAGTCTGAGTGGAATCACTCCTTTACTTCTCTCTGATAATACATCCAGTCCAGCACAATTATTTGGTTGATGGCTATGAAAACAATAAGAAGTTATATGGTGTGTGAATTTCCAGAAATCTTATGTTCTACAGAGCTGGTGGATTTTGGAGACTGAGTTGGAACACTAGAAATGGAACACCAGCGTACAAAATATTTTTGGCAAATCTAATCACCACTGGTTCTTAAGACATTGTCTTCATTTGGATATCTAGTTTCTTGCACATCACATCTGGAATTTTTTTCCTTTCTTTACCAAATGTATGACAAGAACTTACTGTGAGCTATTTCTACTTTTTTTAGTAGCTTGGGTTTTCTCTCTTTTTTTTTTTCCTTTTAATTTCTTACACATTGAATTTCATAATTTGTTTGTGGCAGGAGAAAAAGAAAACTTTGAGCAGCAAAAAGTGAATGTCTTTATGCATCTCAAGATGACTGCAGTTAGAACAAACATTTCCAGATTCATAAAACAAAGATCTCAATATGTGTCTTGTTAACACAGGTACATGTGAGAAGCTGACAACTGGAAACTTGAAATATGGCAAGTCTGCAGCCATGGATAGGAACTACTTATGTCTTCAGTTTGCAAAGAACCTTCATATGGGTGTACTACTTCAGTGCAATCTGTAAGACAAGTTTTTAGACTCTGCTTTACACTTCTTTGCTTTGTGGTTTTAAGACAAGTATTTGATGTCATTTGAAGATAGATTTTTGTGGTATAATACAGATAAGGGTTAGGTTGAACGTCTTTTCTTCTCACAAAGGAAATTCTTCAGACACATTCATAAAACAGCAGGAAGGACACCTACCGTCCTCATACATTCATATCATCATGTCTTTGTTTTTTCCTAGAGGACTTTTTCCCCAGGAAAGCCTATCAGATAAGATCAGTATCATCATCAATACATCTGTGTGAGGCTGCTGGCAGCATACCAACTGCTAATTAACCCTACATTGTCACACTAGATTACTTTTCAAAGTACTTCAGAACAGTTAAATTAAAATAAGATAAATAAGGACAAAACATTTAGCAATGAAAGACAACTATATATCCTGTATAGGTGTGAATGGCACACATACAAAAAGTGAACTGAGTTAAAGACATATCAGAATTCGAACCACCACTAACTACTCCTTCAGACTTCAGTTCCCCTTGAGAGCTTCATAAAGCCATAGGGGTGGGTGGCAGTGATGATGGCCATGTGGAAATGAAACTAGTGTTGTAGGGCCCAAACATATGAGAGGCTCCACAGCACTAACGGGGTTTGCACTGCTCCCGTAGCAGCCCTTAAGTTATGCATAGTTGTTAAAAACAAAGGAAAGCAAATACAAACGCTGCTCAAGGGAACAAGTAGGTAGTAGAATTAGATAGGTATAAAACAGAGCCTGGACTTCCCCTTAATGCAATCTTAGGATACAGTGGAACATCTGCAGAACTGAATAATAACTTATCTTTTTTTTCATCGTATTTTCTAGAGTGTGGATCAGAATTAGAAAGCACAGAGCAGCAGATCTACTATGCAAAATGCCCCACTGTTTCACTCCAATGTTACAGATCATCAGATTTCACCTTTAAAAGTAACTTTCCTGATCAGTCTAAAATGCAAGATTCTGAAGTATGAATCTCAAGTCCTGAGTTAGACCAAGTTCATAAAGAAAATCATCTGGAAGACTGATATTAACAGACTTTCACTCCATGAAAAAAATATTTGTCATAACCAAAAATAGACATTTTTCACCCTGACGCTTTTGGATTATAAAAAAACATGAGTTGTTCAGTTTCTATGTGAGAAAAAAATCGAACATTCCAAACAGTCCAAGGTTCTGAGCATGCTGGGAGCACAACCCAAGTTGGGCTTACAAATACTTAGGCGAGATGGTGGAAATCTGTCTTTCAAGAGCCTTTGAAGGTGGAACTCATGATCCAGCCCAGGGACCTAAGATGCAGAAGCCTGGCAAATGAATCTAGCAAGAATGCTGGCAGGAAGACAGGAGAACTCCCCCCACCACCCAACACTACACTGTGACTGATCACATCCTCTAGTTAAGTAATACCTCTTCAGAAAGTTTCTGAATAGTTCTGCTATCTGAACTGTTATTTTCTGTCACAGTTTTATTTCAACGTATGATATCCTGAGCATCATACAAGCAAGATTCCTTGAATATATTTTCCTAGTAGATTTCCTTGCCCTTTTACTTCAGTCTCTGGTCTATTGTTCTTCAGTTACAGACAGGGTAAATAACATTCACTGAACTGTTTCTATCATGCCATACATTGCATGTCTAATAGTCCTATTACATGGTAAGACAATTTCCTATATATGACTTGTTCATGAATTTTTGTATACCAAGTTTTCTTCAGCTATTTTGTTTCTCAGAGTGTGAGGTGCAGCATGATAGAGCAGCTGCAACCAGATGCAGATCATTGCCATGAAAAAAATCTTCAGAAAAATCTGAAGTTTTTCTATCTCCCCATTTTATTATCTGAATATTAGTTCTCATCAGAAAGTTTCACACTACCACATTTGTTTGGTATCAAGAACTGTATGCAGTAAAATGTCCCCAAGCATTTTTGTCTAAAGCATTCCCTAATCACTGGATTGGCTATGAATCCAAGGAGAAAACGTGCTTAATCAGGAATTGATTAATTATCCCAGAAACCACTAGATCCATTCTAGAGAAGTTCAATTTGACTACAAGGTTAGAGGGGAAAGCAAAATACTTCCATACTTGCAATTTTGATTTGTCTTCATCTGTTGCTTGAATGCAATTCTGATGTACTGGGGAGAAACACACTGCCTTTCTTTTTGGTCTTACTTCTTAGAAGCATGAGAACAGAGGAAGAATGATTTCAGAAAAAGTGGTGGAGTTAACCCAGGCACAAGAGATAGATTCACGTGGAAGTGGTCTTGAAGGATTTCTCCTTTCACTTAGGAGACGTTAACTAACTTAACTGGATGAACAGGCATCCACTGAGGGTTTGCAGGAAGACAGTTTTGAACAGTTTGCACACTGGAAATGAGTTCATGCTGAGACAAAGCAAGAATTTTAAGTGATTTTCCAGATAAAGCTTGACAAGGAAATCTTATTAATCTGAAAAAGGTGGTGGCCACAAACTCTACAATAGCATCGTAGGATGAGCAAGGTTGGTGCACCAAATTGGCTTCATGTGTTCATGGGCAGTCTGATCTAGTGGTTGGCAACCCTGCCCATGGCAGGGGTTTAGAACTCAATGGTCTCTGAGGACCCTTCCAATCCAAGCCATTCTACAATTCAAAAGGAAAGGAATAAAGGAGAAGTATTTGATGACTGTTATAACATTAATAGATATCTTTTAAACATGATAGTGCTGCATAATTGCCCTTCCCTATCAACGCGTATGCAAATAAGTTTTGAAAATAATTAGAGTGATTAAAAGATTTTAAAATACTTGCATACATATACAAGGTATATGGAGGAACAGGGAGTAGAGGAAGCACCAAAAAGCCTCTATGCAAAAAAGATTGAAAGATTAGGCTTGGCAGTCAGGTTAATCCTCAGTCAAAGTTGCATCTATAAAGACATCACTCATCCAAAAATATATTCCAATAGCCCAGATTCTCACTAACATCTAAATCAGCAGCTGGAAAGGAGAAAGCCAGGCATTATGCAAAAGACAGCAGTTATAAAAAGCATTAATAATCAACTCCTGTATTTCACAAAGGGTAAGTAGCCTAGGTATTTTCTTTCCTCCACTGAATCATTCCAAATTTCTAGTGATGTCCTGGAGTTCTGGACTTTCTAGAGAGCAACACGTGCAACAGTGTTTTCAATTTTCATCCTAACAACAGAAGTATTTTATTTTGGAGTAATTACCAAGTGTTCACAATCCCTGCAGGTTATAGCAAGTACAATCTTGGTATTTTACAGAGAGACTGACTTGACACGTAGAAAACATATATTCAGGATGGAGAACAATTACCTGAATTCAAAATTAACGCTGAATGAGTACATAACACCTGAAATCCATGCCTTTGTTTAAAAAAGCAGCTGTTAACACTTACTGTTTGATAAAGGAAGTATAAGACTTTGGTTTACCATGAAAATAAATGCACAGCCACACTCCCGCAATAAGAATCTGGCAGCAGCAATGAATACTGGCAAGTGACTTTTAAAAAATATACTTTTATAGGATTATAAAATATTAACACAAACACAATCTTTGTCACAAGCATTTTGTTCGCTTTGGTCACCTTCACTTTGGGAATCCTACACAGAATAACCTACTTTGAAAGCCAATTAAATTGCTTTCAATTCAGCTGAGAAAGAAAGTGGTAGCTCATTCAAATGGCCTATTTGGAGAAACTTCAGGATTGATCCTTTCTTCCATTATACCAGCTCTCCATCAATGCAACTCCGATAGTGTCAATGTAGTTACACTGGCAGAACACCAGTTTAACAGAGGAGAGAATCAAACCTTTCACTTGTTACAGCTTCTGTCAAGTGACGAGACTAAGTCACTTTAATTGAGTTCCTCTCGCTTTCATTGTGCAGAAACAAAGGAGGGATAAAATGAGATCAAATAGCCCTTATTTGGAACCAATATAATTACGTTCCTTGGAGAGAACAGCAAGCCTAAGATTACTGAAAGGAGATAGAGTCTGAATATATAAACTTGACAACAGTGATATTACAATGTTTTAATAAAAAGAAAAAAGGATATAAAGAGGGGTTTTTTTTTGTAACCTTTCATCATTTTGTAACCAAAGTAGTTCATGTGCCTTCTATTTTCCTTCTCACTATTATGTATGTCAGTTACATTTGTCTTAGATTTCAGCTTGTGGAAATAAGCTTGATTCACATATTACTCAAAAAATATTTCTAGCAGACTGCAGTAGTTTCTTAATGAAATTCTAGAAGTTGTTTTCTAGTCTTGTAAATTCTGTTGTTCAGTTTTTATTAAAAGGGCAGATTTGAAGAATCAGCTGATGTGTCCTCACCTTTAATTTCATCTATGCAATGATGAAAAAAAGCTGCACGTAACTGAATACATACACAATGATGAGAGTTCTGTAAGTAATAAAATTAATCATGCACAAAAAATTTAGTGTTTTGGACTCTAGAAATAGAACTGTGGTTTTCAAAAGTACCCTAGGAAGTTAAACACTCAGATGCTCTATGTACATAGGAGACCTGGCAGTATAACACCATGAAAGAATGGGGTTTCAAAAAACCTGGCAGCGTTTATGGCATTGGGAGGCTTCAGATAAGAGTTGCCTTTTACAAATCTTAGCAAATACAAGGTTTGTACATAGAATGCATGAAGGAATTCAGGCAGTGTACACAGTTACACGTCTAACTAACCGCTAAAGTCATGTAGGCAGATCTTGTATTGCTATTCAGAAATTTAATAAAATGTGTTTTAGCAGGTAGCCTCAAATGTGTAACAGAGTGAAGTAGAAGTTAACCATTACTGGGGCTCAGTATGCCATCACTAAGAGAAAAGATCGGAGGAAAGTGTGAACGAAGGAGCACTTACTAACCCACCAGTGTGATCCAGATTTCCAGGCCGCAGTGTCCAGGCAGTCTGTGCATACCCCACAGGGCACAGGCAGCAGTCATTAGGCTCATGCTCTGCTCACGTAGCACTGACGGATGTCTCTTCTTTCTCCCATTTCCAGAGGCAGCCAAACAACTCCTTATGAATGAGAATCTCAAGCCTTTCTCAATGTGGAGAAATCAAACCAGAAAACACAAACAAAAAGCTCAAGTGACATTATGAACAACAGAAACAAAAGAGAGTCCGTGAGTCATTTATGGGTACAATCAATTACCAACATAGTGCAAGATTTTTCATCAGGTCAGAACTGTCAAAACATACTGAATCTGCCAGTGCAGGCTAAGCGGAGCTACAGGGACATGATAAAGGACCATCTAGTTGAAGAAAAAGAAGTAAAGATAGTTGAATTCAGTACTTCCCAGTGCTGACCATTAACTCTTAGAGCTTGTTGATGAAGGCTGTTCAACGCATAAGCATGCCATTACAGAGATGAGTAAAGCAATATCTGTATGCATTAAGACCTTGCCAAGGGAAGTTGCTTTACTTTGCTTTGCATCTTTGTAAGCAATGAGGAGGGAGCAGCTCCCCCGTTCCAATTCTGCTTGGCTGGGTAACCATAAGTATAAAACTTGTTGAAGTGGCAGAGAAACAGCCATGGAACCTTCTATCTCAGAGTAAACAAGTCCACTTCATCAAGATTGCTGTTGCACCTGAGGAGGTATAAAGATACTAGATGTTCTTCCAGAGGTTAAATTCTGAAATAAGTTCAGCATTTTCTCTCAGAGAAAGGAACAACTCATCCAAGTATTTTAATATAGTCAATTGTAGTCTAAAGGAAAGCCTGTATACTCAGTGAGAGTATACTTGTCATAAACTCACGGGGACAGGCAAAAATATTACAGTAAAGGTTTATATCTTGCAAATGAGGAGACAGACTAAACAGAGAGTTTTAACCCTGGAATTCATTAAGGAGGACAGGTTACCAGCATGCACTCCCCAGTGTTTGAGAACACCAGTATGATTTTAGCTAACATATCGATGTAAAATTTTCAGATTCAAAGCTTGGCCAACACATGGTGCTTTGCAGGTATCATGTATGGTCACCATGGATCCAGAGCATTTTTATTGAGATGTTTGATTAAAAAAAAAGAAAAAAAGAAAAAAAGAGAAAAAAACACAAAGAAAGAGAACTATAAATGAACAAATTGTCTACCAGATTTCCCTCCTCCCCCCTCCTCAAAGTTACTGAATTGCTTTGCAGTAGCATTACTGCATTGAATTACCCAATTATCTTCTAAATTATAAAAGGCAAATCTTCACCACCAACTGTTCCTAGGACTGCCAGGATGTGCAGTGTTGCAAAACTGCAGCAAAAATGTAAACAAAAGAGCCCTACTGAACAGGGAGGCAGGCCGTCCACATATGCCAATCCCAGCGGCTTCAATCAAAGGAGAGATTGTTTCACAAATAAACTAAGCCAGTGCAACTAATAAACTCCTGCTCTAATTACTGGCTGCAGATGTATCAACTGAAGCAAATGAGATGCAGGCAGCCATTAATTATCTAATGAGGCCAGCAGTGTTTCTGATGAGGTGGGGCTGATTAAATATTAAACAGTAGCATATGGTGAGTGCCAAGAACAAAAGAGTTGAATCTGAGTCTCTCTCTCTAGATACAAATCTATATACACACACACATATATAAATATACCCTTGCATAAAAAAATCCCCCTCCACTAAAACAGAAGAGCAATCTCCCTCTGAAAAAGGTAATTAGGGCAGAAATGGAAGCACAAAACTCAAAGGGAGTCTAGCGAGAACTGACTTCTGAAGGTATAACAGATGAAAAGGTTTCACATTAAAGGGATGCCAAAAACATTTAGGCATTGCAGCAGTCGTCTCTTTGTTTAACCCTTCTTGGTTATTCCAGTTGTTTCCTTCCTGCCCCTTTCTTCCCCTATCTTTCACGGGAAGAGCCCCACAGCTCAGTCAAATGGCATGAGCAACATCTAGCAAATCCCTCCTTGTAACATAGCTCACAATATTAAACCAAGGCATAGTAAGTTAAGAAAGAGAACGCAATCACTGAAATGTTGTTAGGGCCAGCTAGACATGACACTTGAAAGAGAAAGAGAAGCATAACCTTAGCCACGCAGATGTCAAGCCCACTGAAGCCAGCTAATCCCATCAGACTTAAATGGGACACCTACTGCCAGCACACCAGAGTGTTTCAGATGAGCTGCGTGTGAAATTTGTTTCCTCCTGTCAGCTGTTCTTTCTTTCAGTACAGACCGTTGGAGGATGCAGGGACTTCTTGCAACCCTTGAATCCCTTTCCTCAAAGGCCATGGGATGCAGGACACAGCAGACTAAGCTACTGAAAGATTTTCTAGCTCTAAGCAGCAATAAGCTATTGCTTTGCTGTACCATATGCCTGGACATACACAGCCCTGCCTCTGTGTACCAACGTGTGTTGTGTATCAGCTTCAGCTTATCATGCAAACAAGGTTTGTTCCTAAATAAGACGTATCAAGCTACGCAGTGCAGCCACAATAGGTAAGAATGTACCTCTGTGTTTCAAACAAAACCTGCTGGAAAGCCCAGCAAGCACTCTAAGGGAACCAGAAGCTTTCAAGAAACTTGAGAAACCCTTTAAATCTGTCAGGACACTTTTGCAAATAGAGAAAAAAGTTCAGATACAAAACAGCAGGGGAAATTGTCTAGAATGACTACACAGTCTCAAAATCTTGTGGTAACTGATTTTTCAACCCTTAATAAGCCAAACAGTATTTTATGTCTACTTCAAAATATGCTCAGATGGCAGCCACTCTTCACATCTTACGTAGTTACAGTAACAACAATGCAAGTGTCCTAGATCCATCCAATTTTTTAGCTGCCAGTTGTGTCAGTTGATTACAGAACAAGCCCATTTTAGGATCAGGGCTTAACACAGTAAAAGAAAGAAGCAACAAGCTAGTATTAATTACGTAAAAACGGAATCAATTTTCAGAATACCTTTTGCTCTTACAAATGTTTTCCCTAAATATGAAAGAATGGTACTCCCCCATCTGCTTTTTTTTTTTTTTGGATAATACCCTTCTTTATTATAATCTCCTTAATATCCATCTGCTACCCTTTAGGCGAAAGCTTCTTAAATTCAAATATAGGGCTATTTTTATCACAGAAGAATATGTAAAGCAATAGAAACATTTTAATGGATTTTTGTGCCTGTGGCCCTTTTTAGCTGAATTTCCATAATGAAATCCAGTTACAGACACTGGTGCTGCTACAGTTGGCTGTTCATACAAATAAAGAATGAACATTTTTTTCTTGTAAGCCAACCCAGTAAAACAGACTGCAATAGCTACCTACGAAAACCACAGTTTTTTTCCTCTGTTGTTGCTTTAGTATAACTGTATATAATGGCATTTTTACTCCAGTAGGGCATAACAATCAAGACAAAGCCTGAGCTCTGTATTTAAAAGGAATAAATATGAAATATAAAGTCATTTTCCTAAGTAGTAACTAACAAAATGAGGATACTCTTTTTGTGCCCAGTATTCAGAAGCATCAAAATATTTTCATATAAACAGCTACATTCAGCAGCACTCGTAGTGAATGACCATATAATCTGAGTATTCACTTTCTGGAAAAAAATATTTTTTCTAATAATACTTTCAGGATACCAATTCCTCTTTGTGAAAATGTTTTCTTTTTTTTTTTTTCCCCTATATCTGGAAATGGAGCCGAGCATGAGTCAGTTACATGTATTATAAACATTCCTAAAAATAAAGAGTTTCCCCAGTTCTCATCAGGAAGAAAGCAGGTCTTTCAGTGGGGGAAAACAAAAGAACAAGAAAAAAAAATCGTATCCATTTCTGAACTGTGAGCAGCCCATAAAGGCATTGAAGCCAGTGGTTGCCAGGCTAGGCCTTTCTCCCCATCTCAATAGGAGCTCCTAGGCAGGGGACTAACAACAGCCAGCAGCTACCAAGCAAGGTTTCTTTCTCAGATGGCTAGAAAATCCCCTTCTGAAAAAACTGATTCCTGATCCTGGGTTTGTTTCACTGACTCAGCTTTCCTGGAAAAAAATTGCCTAGTCAAAACAGCTCCTAATCAGCTCTAACATAAACTGTTTATACCAGGAGTTGCATTTGTAAAATAGACCAGAAATCTCTGTCAACTCAGGTCAAATATATTCAGGATTAACATTGTTACAGGACAAAGACCTGTACAAAAAGTAACACTATTTTCTGCCCCTGAGCAATGAAAACTAGCAATCTGGAGTCCATACATCCTCAGAGGAATAGATGCCAAACTATTTGGACCCATATGAACTCTATACAAGTCAGTGCATCAGCACAGTCTGATGAAGCAAGGTGACCAAAATTTAGACAGCAAACCTTTAGTTGTCACAGAAATACCTTTTTATGGTTATATTTACATTATAATATCACTTGGCAAAGTGGATCACTGACAATCTTGAGCCTAATCGTAACACAACTCTTATATCACTGAGTGAATTCTGCAGACATCCCAAATGCTCAGACATTATTATTATTTTTTTTTAATCAGGCTCAAAGTATCTCCAAATGGGCAGTTAAACCTGAAATGGTGCAGAGAGATAACAAATCACAGCATTCTCATGTGTACCTGATAGATTTAGAAATCTTGCTTACCTCAAAAACCAGGACCTCAGCATTTCTAAAATGTTTATCTTAGCAATTATTTAAACAAATCTCATTTCCGTTTCCAGAAGCCTTCACCATTAATTGTCTCAGTCTACACAAGGTGTGGTGAGCTGCTGCATTTTTTATAAACACTCTTTTACAGAAAGGATGCAATTTTGAATAACTTGTTACTGTTAAGTGCATAGAAAATTACCATTTAACACCCTCAATACGTTTTCTTTCAACAATAGCATTGTCTTAGGTGCTAAATTCAGTTAAATCTTTTGATTCTGGTCTTTAATTCTAAAGATTTAAATATGCAGAACTCATTGTCTCCTATATGTTAACTGTTAATAAGTACATCATTCTCTTTCCTTCACGTTGGTATCTTTATTCTCTGCGGAAATTAGATGTAACACACTTCCTCTGACTTACTGGTTGATCTCTAGATAATTTCTATGTACAGAATTTTACTCTAAAGCATCCTCATCTGTGCAAAAATTGGCTTAGCAGAGAAACTTGCTTTCCAATAACGATTAATATTCAACCATACAAATATGGGCGCAAAGTAGAAAATAACTGGAAATTTACAGTGACAAACATTGATCAGCATCTGATGGCTGCAATAATGTGAGACCTTCAGGGCAGCCGCAGCTCTGCTGGGGCACTGCGTGCAAAATGAAGTTATCAGCCCAGAGTAATGCAGTGTCACACGTAAAATCTTCTTGTGGGCTGAAAAGGAACTCATATCACACAGACATTAAACAAAAAGTTGTTGCTTATCTGGCTGAAGCTGCGTGGAGCCACACGAAGGGCTGGTTCTGGTGTTGCCCCTAACTCCTGCCCTCCTTAGTGCCCTCCCAGAGCTTTGTTCAGCCCAGGGGTGCCGCCATCACCACAGTACAGGTGTAAAAGCCAGCCATGGGCCGGGCAGATCTGGTACTCTCAGGTCAAGACAGGCTCAACTGCACAACAGCCATGTCCAAATTGTATTTGCTGGGAGATAACATCTATCTATTCTGTCATCCAGTCAGCATTGACTGTCATGGATGACACCTGCAGTGATCACTGCAGTGCAAGCAGTCGGCCTCTTCCTTCCAAATTGAATAAAAGCGCAGATAGAAGAGGCCCTGTGGTCTCAGGTTTAGGGGTACCAGAATAAAGTGTTAACAGGATGAGGTCGAAGTCTTCTGCTGGCACATAAGTTGCTCTGAAAACTCTAAGGAAGGAAGAGACAAGTTCCCTGTCCTCATCTTTTTTGTTGTCCTTTTGTACCCTGTAAGAGTTTTCTATATTCCTTTGTAGAAGAGATACAGAGTATTTTCAGAGGGACTCAGCTCCTGCAGGACCCTAAATTGGCTCATTTAATCTACATGGGTACTTGAATCCTCTCTTAAGACATTTGTTAATTAAGCCACATTAAACCACACAGGCAAAAAAAGCAGCTATGTTCAGATAAATTTAAGGGTTTGATTTTCTGATTTAAAACCACAAAGCAAAGACATGCAGGGAGCCCAGGCTGGTGTTCCCTCATTAACTCAGCATATCATGACATCTGTAGTTCTCACTCAGGACTAGGAAACCAAGGAAAATAGAGTTTTACAGTGGTGGAACAAAACTAGATAATGCTGCAGAAAAATAAAGTTTGCATCCAAACGATGAGCTTGCACAACGAGTCTTTGCCCCGTGGGCATTCGGAAATCTTTCTCATGCTCATGCAAATACGTTTGTGTTCACAAGGAGAATCTGTGCTGCCATTTGAAAGCCTCTTTCTATAGATGTCCCAGTAATTCTGTCAGTAAGCAGAACTCACTGCTGAGTGAGGTAAATAACTGCATCCAAAGAGACCATAAGCACAGAGAGCAAGATCTCCATGAAAAAAAAAACAACAACAAACAAAGAAAAATAAACCACACACTGAAAATAAGATGATTTAAGAATATTCAATTGCATAAATATTAGGTAAGAAAGAAAGGCTATGTACAGATGAGCAATGAAACAAGGAAGAACAGCAAAAATCAAGAAATACATATTTGGAATGGATCCATATCTGCTTTTGTCCCATGCTAGATGGAGAGGACCTTCCTTCAGTTTCCTCATCTTCTCCCAAAAGCTGTATCCTGGCTTCAGACATATTTCTGACAGGGCATTCTTACCGCTATATAAATATTGGAAGTTTTGGAGGAGTGACAAAAAGCCAAAACTGAAGTTTTTATGGTTGTCTATAAGGTTTTTTGCTTTTCTGCTCTTACAAGTTGCCAAAATCATTACCATTGTTTCATAATTCTTTACACGAATAAGTATGTTTCATGTAAGTACTGCTTTTCCTCCATATCTTCATTTCTAAGACCATTATAAAACACTGGTAACAACATTTCTATAAATATGCCAACACGGAAAAGAGATAAACTCAGAAATAATCATCTGAAGTGGAGAAAAATTTGTATACTCCAGACAGAAAGTTTAAAAAACTTCTTCCATCATTACCTGCTATTGACTTCCATAAAACTGTGGCAAAATAAATACGTAACAGGCAAATTTCCCCCTGCTTACAAATTCAGAACTGCTTTTTGCCATGCCTGGAGTTTGGAATTAAACTAGGCCTTTTTTGTTAAGCATACAAAGAAAGAAAATAAACATTCTTTTCACTATCTCAATAAATTAGGGTCATAGTAGATTTAGTGAGAGAGATTTTACTAAGGAATTTAGGAGTACGATGTCTGAAAACAAATCACATACTTTCCTAAATGTGGTAGATAACACCTGAGACTCAGTATGAAGAAATACAATAACATAAAAACATTACAAAAACCCAAATATACATTGTGATTTTCCTATGGGTACAGGTAACACTTTGAAAATCTTTAGCCTCTGCTTTGTTTTCATTGGCATGAAAAAAAAATTGCCAGAGTTCTCTCAGTACGATAGACCATGTGAACACAGAAATCTGTTTCCTACTGTTTCCTCTGCAGATCTTAAGTGTTTGATAATACTTACACTCTTTGAAAATAGGGATGAGAATGCTGAGTTGAAATGTCTTTAAAACAATGTTCTTTTAATTTTTGAAATTGTTCAGCAGCTTTAGAAGAACTTCTGAGATCTGGGCGGAATCTTTCCTTAGTCAAGTGTTGAAGATTAAGTTGCCTTGAGATCATTTCAATAATACTTCAAGAAATCATTAACTATTCACATTTATAACCAAATTCTACATCTTTTCTTCAGTAACAAAGATACCAAATTTTTTAAGTAAAAACAAATATAGTAAAATGATAACGTGCTGCCTTAAATTCCCCAGACTAGCAGCTTGATGGGTTCTGAGCGAGTAATTAGAAGGAAATTAGAACAGATTTTTCTTTCTGCTTGTTTTTGTTTAACGCTAAATTCCGTAACACTCAAAAACTGCTTTAGCGCATTGCAGTAGGCAAGATAATAGATAAAGGAAAATTATTTTACATCTACCTTTGAAGTTGTATTTTTTATCTTGCTTTTCCCTCTACATATTTATAAAAGAAAAGAAAGGAAGCCTTCTGGGGACTTATACATTCCCTTTATGGCTTAGTAGCTAGGTTTCTAAGGCAGCTTTCAAAAAAGTATTAAAATAGTCTATTACCAACTTCTGCCTGTGAAGAATTAAATGGAATAAAGACATATTTTTGATATCGACTCTGAACCTATGCACCCTACTTCTCTGAAAACATCATCCTCCCTTGTCAGGACCTTTCTACTTCTAGTGTTCCACATTAGGAATTTGATATATTCATACATATTCATACAGGCATAGTTATTTACACATACAGTCTTATGAATTATGAATTTGTTGGCAGGGTTTCATTTTCAGAAACACGTGGCATCGTGTTAAATCATCATTTAATAAGAAAAAGAAGATACAAAATAGCAGACTGAGCAGAAATCCAGCCCAGAATTTCTGAGCTTTACTCCAATGTCCTGCTCATCAGGGCTGCTCAGAATGTACATAGTCAAGCTCCACAGGCAGAGCGCACAGAGAAGCAAGAGAAGTCAAAGCAGTTTATCCATTCTATTGGTGTTTTGAGTTTTACAGAAAAAAAAAATAAAAGGAAGAAACAATAGTTGAAGGCACTACTAATTGACATACATTACATTATGTATATATATTTTAAATTAATTTAAGAAGTAGGGACTTTCAAAGGCAATTAATTGCTCAATTCCCCCTGCTGCTGAGTGGGAGGTGGATATCTTACTCCCCAAAGCAGCTTGGATAACTCTAGAACTTACTTTCCTTTTCCTGTCCTCATAAACTACTGCACTGAAACACAAGCACGTTAAATTGAGACTACAGATTGGATATTTCTTGAGTGGAGAGGTCCAAACAGGCTAAGAGAACTAATATGTTTGTGTAAGTGATATACGATCAGACATTTGCACAGCTCTCTGTAGAGAGAAGGCAGTGTTTACAAAAGCTAAGTATCATGGTATGTAAATTAGCTGCCTCTGCTGACATTTTTTTTTGATGACTCAGCAGCTACTCATTCTTTAAATGATACTCTTGTTCTCAGACTACTCCTTGATGGCTCCTAAACATTTTTTCCCTGTGGTAGACAATGCCTTCTGCAATGCAAGATCCAATTCATCTGGCAGTCACGAATTGGATGTGATGCTGAGGGAAGAAGGTAAGAACAATGGATTTGTAGAGCACTCTGCCCTCTGAAGTCCTTCTTGAATCTGTTTTCTGTTTTTCTTTACCTTTAGCATCAAATTCTGGTGTTCAGAAAGACAGATCCCAAAGGATCTTTGACAAAACCCTTTAATGATATTAAAGATTCTGTACTGAGTTTTTTGTTTTGTTTTTCTTAATTAAGGTTTCATAATGGTAAAACATTTAAAAGAAAAACTTTCTTGAGGCCCAAGGAAAAACCTCTTACTGGTACAGACCATAACATCCCTAGGCAGGCTCTGGATTCCCCTCTATCGCATTTACACTCTGGAATGAAACAACTCATTCAGTTATCATCCCACCATTGTCATATTCTACAGATTTGACAGTATTTGTAGTGTCACTCTTGTACAGTATGCAGGCACATCATCTACGAAGCATGTTCCGAGCTCTATTTATAACTCAATTAATTAACTTTTATTTAGTGTTATGAAAGTACATTTTGAATGTTTGCATTAAATATACCTCAAAATAACAAAGTGCTCCTAGACAATCAATACCATTTAGTTCTGTCATCAGTTCCACAGCTTCTAATTAGGAAAACTAATGAAACTTTTCACATTACTGAATAAAATAGTTTCACTGTCACAGTATGCAGTGTTTAGAAGTACCTAGGTTATTCCTCCAGAAGCATTCAGCCCCCAGCATCTCTATCTCAAACTGTGGGGTTCTTCTGTTGTTTTCAGTATCTCTCACTCAGCAAACAATTTTTACTAAAGTTATTTACCTCTATGATCCCTCCTAAAGAAGTCATAGCTACTGATTTGATAACATTTCTATCAAGTGAATCATGTCACCTACTTCATTTGGAGTCTCTACACCTTTTTATTAACTGGCCTTCTAAAACTGGACTACAAATTATGTAATAAATTTGTTTCTTTAAGTCTCATGGTGTATCACTATATCTTTCTTATTACTATGTCTTTATGTGAAGCAAGCATTTATTTGTGGTGGGTTTTCCCCCGTTCTGTTCACAAAGAACTGAAGTTGCTTCTGACAGGTTCTTGGTAGTACCAGGCAGAGTACTCCCAGGTAGACCTAAAGTCATATACAAAAAAAGTTGAACCTACCCAAATGGGAAAGGGGATCCCACAGCACTCCCATTCAGCAAGCAGCCAAGGCCCAGGAGATGCTCTCCCCTCAGTGGCCGACCCTTATATGAGCCATGGAGGGCTTCACCCTGCCCAGCCCTTCTGGTCACCTGGGGAGCACAGGTGCAAACCATCTGCATGTGCTCCCTGGGCCAGCCACACTGCTTCACCAAGTGCTCAGACACCAGTTTCAGCAGTGACCTAACAGTTCCCCTACACCCCCTTTTGTTTTGACTGCTCTTTGTTGATATAGAGGCCACACAAACTATGCAATTTATTTTTACCTTTAGCTGAAAGATCGCCAGCAGTCCTCATGACCAGCAGCCACCATAAAACACTGCTGTTATGTTCAAAATGTCTGTCTTTTCATACTAGTTATCTCAAGGTTTTTAAAAACACTACCTAGATTTCTCTTCCAGCATCCACATTGGTAAGTTGCAGCATGATGGAGAGCAGCACTAAGGACATTACATACCCAGTCTCTTTTTGAGATTGAGCACAGACTCTAGCCTCATATTTGAAGAAAATAGCCTGAACTTTTAATTAGGGAGTTCACCTGACCCTGTACAGCATCTAGTTTCAAAAATAAATCTGAACCTTCCTTACACAAATCAGCAAGTCTGTGTGGGATACTTTCTGCTGGAGCTGAACAACTGTGCTCACTTACTTTCTGTGCACTCCTCCAGCTTCTCTCTATAACCAACTCTTTAGAAAGGAACTTTGTCATCTCTGTGCTGAGGCTCCAATACTGCAAAATTCAAACTCCCGCATTAAAAATCACTCCAAATCACTTTAGTTCAGGAGTTCATCAAGTGACTGTGATTGTAAGCTTCAGTGCTCATCTCCTCCCCCTCGCTAACAGGAAGCTATTAGCCACTCCGAGATTTCAAACAGAGAAGCTGATCAAAGGCCCAATGGTCGCAGCGACATAAACCTACTGAGACTTAGAAAGAATGAAAAGTGTGGGCTCAGTGGCATTATAAAATATGCACACACGTGTTCCTCTGCCTTACAGGGAACTGCACAGCTGAACAGGGGAAATATTATCTATTTATGTCTAAGCTTTACTTTAATCTCTGAGTGATCTGGGCAGCAAAAATTATGCAGACGTGCTGAGTAATGAATAAATACAAAGTAGATAATTAGCTGAACTTGCTTAATTATTGCAGAGATTTACTTATTTATTTATTTTGCTTTCCTGTAGCAAGTTCTGTCTTCTTATAGGCTGTAAAAGCCTAATGCAAAGAAATAATATAAAAATGATGTTACCATTTTCTTATACTGCTGGAAAAAGTAGAAAGAGATACCTGTAAAATATCTGAACAGTGCTAAATTTTACCACATTTAAGTGGTGAGACAGGCTGAAAAAAAAATCTCAAACTGCTATAAAACTATTGTATAAAACACCTAAACTGCAGGTTGCAAAGGTTACGGATTACATTTTCATTACGTACGCTCAAATACTGAAGATATTTATAAATAAATAAATAAAATAAAAGCTACACTAATAATATATCTCATGTTGGGAGCTCATGGCCACTTCTGATTGAACGTCATTCTGCTACTGAGCCACTTCTAGGAATCCTCTCACATATGAATTCACTGGCATGACCCAAGACTAAGTCTGTATGGTTATTCTCTCCCCCAGCCTCCTCTACTAGATGATTTCTTGTAAATTGCAGGACTCCATTTGTCTTTGATACAATAGAATAGTCATGTTGGAAAAGACACAAAATGATCATCGAGTTCAACTGCCTGTCCACCTGTGAGCTAACCAAAAGTTAAAGCAGCTCACCAAAGGCATTATCCAAATGCCTTTTGAACACTGGCAGGCTTAGGGCATGTAGGGTAAATAGCCCCCAAGAATGATATTCAATGGAAATAGTATGGAAGATGGTATATTTAAGTAAGCTTATATACAGAAAGAACAGCAAAAAGAGAGTGGCTCACCTTTCTGATGATAGAGGCTCGCCGTTGACTCCACCCAGGAGGGATCTCCAAGAAGAGATCCTTCCCTGCTGGTGGTCAGCCCTTAAATGGGGTTGGGGAGGGGTGGACCCAGGCTCCCCCGCTTCCAATCACACAGGTATATCACCTTCACCTGTGCCCCCATGGCTGACTCGGTGCTCCCCTCAGGTGACCAATCAGTGGTTCAGGCCGTGATTCAACAGCTCTCATACAGGTCACCAACCGCCTCAATAGGAATCCTGTTCCAGTGTTGGACCATGCTCACAGTGAAGAAACTTTTCCTAACATACAGTCTGAACCACCCCTGGCAGAGCCTTGTGCTGTTTCTGTGCATACCGTCATTGGGTATTGGGAAAAAGGGAGCAAAATCTCCCTTCATTAATGGCCTGGGTTGGAAGAAACCTCACAGACCATCCAGTTCCAGCCCTCTGCCATGGGTTGGTTGTCCCCCACCAGCTCAGGCTGTCCAGGGCTCCATCCAGCATGGCTTTGAGTACCTCCAGGGATGAGGCATCCACGGCTCCTTCAGGCAGCATGCGCCAGGGCTTCACCAGCCTTTGAGTAAAGAGTTTATTTTTTGGGGGGGAGTACGGGGGGATGGGACTTGCTATAGTATTGTGCCTTGAACTAATTTCTGGGAGCTTCTTCCACCAACAAGGGAGAGCTTAAAGCCATAGGATTCAAACTGAAATTTCACAGCTCAGATTCACTGACAAGTTAGTGCCTGTCATGGCTATTGAAAAACACACTTGCAGTTAATCACTCTAGATACTGAAAGTTTCATATTGGCATTGTTCGTACAAAAACAAACAAAAAAAATGCACCGCGCTCAGGAAATTAAAAAGTATTGTTTTATATTAAAGTGATACATTTAATCATGAGAATGATATATATCATGAATAGCCTCAGAGATATGTGTATTTCCATGACGATTTTAAATAGATTTTATGAGGTAGGAACTACTTATGACTACTTCATAGCAATCACTGATGACTCCACATAGAAACACACAGTCATTTTACTTACCAGTCACACACAGAAGCTACTGTCACTTGCTCCTTTTGTTTTTCCCTTCCTGCCTTTTTATACACCGAAAAATGTCATTCTTCGTGTTGTATTAAGCAGTATTTGTGCAGTGTTAAGTTACAAAGTATGCAACTGCTCATGCAGAGAAGGTAACTTTCTGAGAATGAGGAGAAATAGACCACACCAGACCACAATAACCATGGGAAATAATTAGACTTGGGAAGTTACACAAGACTGTGCTGAGAACACGCACTCTGCAGGGGCAGGGGGGAGCAGCAGGCACAGGGCTGGCCCCGCAGCACCAGGGCAGGAGGGACATGCCAGCATCCCTCTGCAGACCAGCAGATACAGTGAGGGAGAGAGCCAGGTCTCAGGTCAACAAGATCTTAAGCGGGGTTGCAGGGTGGAAGGCTCGATGAGGCTGCTCAGGGCAATTAAGGGTTATAATTGCTGTCTGGGCTCTGAGGAGGGATAGAGGCACAGCACGGACAGGACCACAGAGAATCTTTGATGCCCGCCTGTGAGAAGAGCAGTTGAGTGTTGCAGCAGTGCTCTCCCATGGTTATCTCCCCCAGCACACACAGCTACCTACAATTCACTACAAATCTTCTGGCTAAATGATTAATTTGTCCCTGTGTGAATATTCAGTGCTGATTTGCAGTGGCAGTGGAGACCATAAAGACTGAAATACATGCCCATCTTGAAAGAACCTATCTTGTACACACTAATGTCAACTTTATTAGGCTTTATGGGGTGGAACAGTGGCCAAAGCACCCATAAAACTCTCCTGTTTGAAATTCCTGAGATACTAATTCATATTCAAAGCATCAGTGACACAGATGTCAAAAATCATTCTTATGATATGTTCGTACACAATGTTGCTAACAGAGAATGCTACCAATAGGTATTTTCCACTCCTTTCGCAGAAGCACCAAAAACTACAGAAAATAGAAAACGAAAAGAGAATTTGATCCCAAAATACCTTTTATTTTTTATCGGTTTAATTATTTTTTCTTTGTCATTTCTTCAAAGAATTCCTCTAGCATAACTAAAACAAACAGGGCCACTTGACTGCTACACGGTGCAACTGAGAACTTTAATGCTGCTTGAAAAACAGCTCAAGAAGTAAAGGAAAACATGGCTTGAGGAGACGCATCCTTTCATGCTCAGCACTGTACTTTAACAATACACACACAGTGTAAGACTTGTAACTTCAAGGGAAAGCAGCAGCTACTCTTTTTCTTCTTTTTTTTTTTTTCCAGAAACAAAAATATTTCTTTTGAAAACAAACAAACAAAGCAAACAAACAAAAACCAACTCACACCCTTATTTCCCCTTCCATACATATTCATTATCTAGTCACGGCGGAGCAGAGCTTGGGAGCAAGCCAAATATGTGCTGCACATACGCTCAGACATTACCTGGGCCCCTGGCAATTGAGAGAGACTGAAATACTGCTCATATTTTGCTCCCCGAACATAATTTCTCATCCATTCTGCTGACTACTGAAGAGGTTTTAAAGCCCCTCTCCCTTCATAACATATATACTCTCATCTCTGAAGAATATGTGCCAGGTACAAAGAGGAATGGAGGCCCTCAAACAAAATTCAAAGCAGAGAGAAAGGAAGGACTTGCTCATTTGTAATAGCTGAGAGAGAACAGTGAAAACTGTTTCAGAAAGGCAGGCAGCCACCACTAACTGCCTTAACCATTTCAAGCTGAAATCGGTGCTGGGCACCAGTGAAACAACCAGACACCAGCAGCAGGGGCTCAGGGGCCGTGCTGGAGGCACTAAAGTCGTCCCTGGGGCAGAGCAGGCAGCCTTCACCAGGTGAGTGGAGCAGAGGCCAGCACAAGTGATTCCTCCCCTCCTCTGGCTTGAGGCCATGGGACATAAAGGCAATCAAGGCCATAGCGCTGGGGTGCCCCATGGCATTGAGCTGCCTCATTGCTCTCTTCATTTCCCTTCCTCTGTACATACAGTTTTGTCATTAGGACTTAACATGCTTACCTGAAGCTCCTGCATTCAATCTTCTTACTGCCAAACTTAGTTTCATCAAATGAAACAATAATCTCTAAGTTTACCAACATGCTACATCTACGCCACTGATAACAAATCACAAACACTCATAGAACAGGTTTTTTCCTCTAATTTTTATCTTACACCTCCACGAAGCCTGGGCATCTTAAGCATATAACAAATTAAGACAGCAGAACAGTTTTCAAAGCTTGAAAATTCATATGGTAACAATTTATATTTCAAGTCAGATTCAAAAGCTGGAAAATAAAGTAATTTTACCTGTGAATTATTACTTAAGTTTGCAGTGTCATTCAATCTGTACTGTACTTATACAGCAAAAATGCTTTGAAGATGAAAGAACTGTGAGAAATTATGAATTCAGAACAAGAATTTAATACATGAATATTCCCTGCAATAGGAAAAAAAAAAATACAAAGAGCTATTTTTAAAGGAAATTAGAAGTGTTGAAAGTAAACACTGAGAATATTTTTGTTTTTTTTGTTTACAGAACCATTAGCTAAAGGAAGGAGTGAGACTCGCAAGGAAAGGGGAATTAACATTTGTTGACATTTTACTGCTTTTAGTTTTTATGTAAACTCAAAGCAATTAAATTATGTTTAAGACATTTTTGCTGTAAGTAGTTTCCATTTACATTCCTAGAAATAGTAATCCAACTATTTTATTGCATTGTTGGGAGCCCTTTAGCAACACACCAACTATTTAGCAACGACTCTGTTTGCCATCTCTAGAGCTGGAATCCAAAGACTTGAATCAATTTAATTGCATCACTGTTTCTCAGCTACTGTACCAGAATGTGTTGTTCTTGACTTCAGAGGGTCTATTCCTACCTCCCCCCACAGCAGTCTCAAAATAAACCTATAAATCCTTGTTCTGTAGCACATGAATTATCAGTAACTTCAAAATAAATGAAGACAAAAATGGTTGAATATTTAAACGTGTAGCAACTCCATCCCATGATAGATCATTTCAGACCAAAATTCATTTTTTTCTTTGATATCTACTACTGCTATAAACTTCCAGTTTATCATATAACATTACAATTTATGGTATAACCAGCTTGTATACTGACTATAAACCCTTTGTCAATGCCACTGTAAAGACTTTATAGTCTATAAATAACAGAAGAGTGATAGTATCTATCCTTCTTATTTTGCCCAGCTGATCCAGTATACAGGACTCTAAACATGTCAGAGGATTTGCTTATTTTACATACAATATAGGTTATGTAAAAAAATAAAAATCAAAGGGTAAAATTCCCTGAGTGTTTGGCTTACAAAAAACTCATTCAAATAAATGGAAAAGATGTCGCAGGTTGGAGCCTGCATGTTATAATCCAGGAATAAAAGACACACACAAACAACAACCAGACTTAATCCACTGCAACATTCATCTATGGCCAAGGACTACAAAAATAACGTCCTATTTCCTAAAGAGAATATGGCTTTTCTTTACGTATAATAACTTTTGGAGGAACTTGCTTACTCTGCATGTGGAATATCACCATTCCATGCTTTTCCATGTTGAACAGATTGGGTCAAATCATACTTTTCTTGGGCAGTGTAGCAATTCAAGGAGCAAATCTGGCACAAATTCAGCCCTACATCCTACTGAGATTAATGTTCTTTAGAAGATATTGAAGCAGAACAGAAATAGACAAAGACCTTTCTTTCACATTTACATCCCTTTGTGTTGCACATGACAAACCAGTAACTGCACCTTCTGCACTTGCCACGCAGTAAGGCTGCTCAAAGATCATACTTCTCCTGCATATAGAGATTCCCATGCAGGGATAGTTATTTCATTTTCCACATTGATAGCAAAAGAAAAGATGGGACTGGTTAAAAACAAACATTTAAGGAGTGTAACAGCATCAGCCTAAATACCACTTTATACCACTTGCCATGTGTAAATAATCATTTAGAGTGAAGATCATGAAAATAGTACAACCTAGAATCATAGTAACGCAATTTTTTGATTTGAAAGGACCCTTAAAGGTCATCAGGTCCAACTGCCCTGCAATGAATAGGGCTCAATTGGATTGCTAAGAGCCTAGTCTAGTCTTCAGGGACAGGAATTCAACCACTTCTCTGGGCAGCTTGTTCCAGTGTCTCACCAGTCTTATCATAAAAATCTTCCTCCATATGCCCAATCTAAATCTCTCCTCCTGTATTTTGAAACCATTTCCCCTTCTGCTAACATAACAGAGCCTGCTAAAAAGTCTGTAACCTTCCTTCTTACAGACCCATTTTAGATACTGAAAGGCAGCCATCAGGTTTCCTCAGAGCCTTCACTTCTCCAGAGTAAACAGCCCCAGCTTTCAGCCTGTCCTATAGGGAAGGTGTTCCACCCTTTGGACCATTTTTGCAGTCCTCCTCTGGGCATGCTCCAGCAAGTCCACATCTCACTTGTGCTGAGGACTCCACATCTGGATGCAGTACTCCAGGTGAGGATTCACCACCACAGAGTAGAGGGGCAGGATCACCTCCTTCAACTTGCTGGTCACACTTCTTTCCATTCAGCCCAGGATACAGTTGGCTTTCTGGGCCACACTGCTGGCACGTGTCCAGCTTACCATACATCAGTAATCCTGAGTCTTTTTTGGCAGGGCTGTGCTCCATCTTTATGTTCCCCAGCCTGTACTGATAGCAGAGGTTGTCACAATCCAGGTCCAAGACCTTGTACTTGGCTTGTTGAACCTCTTGAAGTTCTCCTGGACCCACTTCCTGAGCCTGTCTAGGTCTCCTGTTCCTTGGGCATGTCAGCCATACCACACAGCTTGGCGCCATCTGCAAACTTGCCTAGGAAACCCGACTCTAAATTCCATACTAAACTCTTATCTGAGACGTAAGAGGCAAACTAAACTTCCGTCCCTCTCATCCATAGTTTCAGACATTCCTCTGCACACAAGCAGGGAATTAGTGCACAATTCTCTTAGTGCAGAAAGTGTCCTCTCTCTGAGTTTGTTCATTTTTCACATCACACGTTTCTCCTTGTGCACCTCTTGTGGCAGGATGCTTGTGCTGTCACACCACTGACTGGCCCTGCCCATCAAATTCTTCCACATACTGCAGCAATGGCCTTTGGGCACAAAGCCTCCATCTATTGATCACACAATCCAAATTTGTTATTTATGCTTACACATTCCCTTGATGAATCCTTACATTGCACTTCCTACAAACTGGCAGGCTCCTTCATTTATTTCTCTTGCCTCTTTTTTCAACTCTCAGAACAGTGCATACTGACACCTTTCTCACAGCGAAGTACAACAGCAGGGTGAGGACCTGTTTTTTTCCCTTCCCAGCTCAGTAAGAGGCTCTGCCCCTCTCACTGTTCTCTCACTGGGCAGGGATGGGGCCTTACTCAGGTGGCATATTGTGGTTCTCCTTTAGCATCTTCCACTACTGGCTGCCCTTTTGGTGCTGCAGGTGATGCAATACCCTTATGAATAGATGTAGCATATCTTTAAATGTTGATATATTCAAATATCTTCATAGAGGATACGACACAATAAGTCTCAGGTGAACCCTTTGGGAATTCCAGGGAACAGGCTGCCTAATCTCCAGTTAAACAGGCCTATTATCTCTCACTCCCCATGAGAAAGCGAAGCAGAACTGATTTGATTAAGAGCAAATTAACCTCTCTAACACAGCTACCCAGGGTTTTACACCTGTCACTTTAGTATGACAATTTATATTTATTCAAAAAGCCATGAGACAGTAAATTAAACATTGCCCTAATTAGAAAAATGTCATATGTTACAGTGGGGGAGCAAACTGAACTAATTTCAAACAGTTCTTGTGCAAAGTACATCTCAGTACAGCATTAATACAAGCAGAATCAATATTTTTTACACAGTCACATCTGAACTGAATGCCATCATGCTACAGTTGTAATTCTAAATTTCTGTCAAACAATAAGTCTGATAGAAATCTGAGTTCCTGCTCCCCCCCTCAAAAAAAAAAAACAACCACAATCAACACCTGAATTATAATCTATTCTATCAACATTTCTTCTCTGCAGTATCGTAAGATAAAACAGTACTCCTCTGAATTCATTCTCCTCACACAGTGTTCTTCCTAATATTATCACGGGATAGATGAAGGGTAAAGTTTTCAATGGGTTACAAAACCACCCAATATCAAATCTCAAAAATACTTCTGTTTCATTGGATAATTACAATAGAGTTATCCATAAATGAACCACAGTGCTTCAAAACAATCCTGCTTCAGTTCACTTATCGGAGGCCTTGTCTGAATTTCAGATTTCCCTCCTCCTTCCCTTCTGCAGCAGCAGGACTGCTTCTCTCTCCATCAGTAGCCTGCATCTTCTCCCGCAGAGCCTCTGCTCACCAATTCTGTTAACTTATTCCCATACAATCTATACTGTCAGGCTTGCTTGTGGTCAGGGAAACACTAAAACTGCCCATTTTTAGCTGACAAGTAAGCAGATTGAAAAATCAAGGCATCATCTATAGCAATGTTTATCATAAAAGGATGGTCCCTAGACCTTTCTCAAGCACCAGTTAGGAACAGAACAAGTAAAGCAGCTCTTCAAATTTCATGCACCCATTATCCTTTACTAAATTTTTGTTTTTAAGCAGATAGCAGCAAAACTATAGAGAGCCATCAGCAGAAGAAATCAAAAAGAATGATTTGCAACAGCTGTTCTGTGGCTGCAGATGAGTGAACAGAATATCTACCAATAGTTTCATACTGTCCAAAGGTCACAGAAAGTTTTCAAAATACAGTATCACAAATAACAATTACTTCTAATCTCTCATTTTTAAACTACCAGGCTTTGTGTACAACGGACTAGCATCATAGATGCACAGACACCTACATTACTGATTGATGCGACCTCGCGTTTACCATCTGAGCTGTTAGTTGTTATGTTTGTCACCATTAAACCACCTTTGATTTCTTTCTTATCTCTCAAGAGACAATAGCTGTATAACTTCAAAACTGAAAGACAAATTAAAGATGTACTGATTATCTGAAAATAGCATGACAGTCTGCCTTGTCGCCAACCCTGATACTCAATAGAAATAAAGCTGTCAGTAATACATAGCCTTATTCATCAAATTTTGCTGAGTTCAGGTTCCTTTCTATATATTTCCCTTATTTTCTTTAATTTCCAAAATATTTTTTGCAATAATTTAGAACTTATTGACGTCATTAGACATTAACTGTACCATGAAAAGCTACAATATTTTCCTTAGAATATGTTGATTAACCTTACTTAAAATAGCAGCAAGAACAGCACAACCTGTGTTTAAATTTGGGATGCCACCTCTATCTCATCTTGAGTCTTCCCAGGGGTCGAGGTGCTAAGACAAATTAACAACTCAGACTGCCTTGTGTTCATTGCCAGGTTAACCTGAATTAGATCACCCATGCTAGTCAGCTACAGAAGTTACAGAGCTCACTGATACCTACAGCATAAACCTAAATTCATGCATCCCATTGAAACTGCCTACATTTTCCCAGAATATTCCAGCATATTGTTTTAATGTTTGATATTCTTATAGCTGAGGACTGCTTTCAAGAAGTCTTATTGAAAAACAAACAAACAAAAAAACCCCACAAACAACAACAACAACAAAACCCAGTATTTATTTATGAACTGTTAACATACTTTAGAAATCTCTCAGGATAAAAACCCCTATTTTCTCTTTGAATGTCTGTAACCTGATTTAAGCTAAGAAACTTTATATTAGTCACAAAGAGAGCAACGGGGTTGCAGAAGTTTCATTACTTTCCCTTCTAAATATCCAGTCAAAACTCAGTTCTTATGCACATATATGTTAGAATTTGTCAGATGCTTGCACACACAGTGACTGCTCTATCTGCATTGTGCATCCTCCCAACAGTGCACAGCCAAAATGGGTTCTGCTCCCGCAATTGCTTTGAAATGGAGCAAACGAGCAACAGCAGCAGTTCATGTCAAACAGAAGCTGTAGCTTTTCCCAGGAAAGAAAATTTTTAGAAGACTAAAAACCTGAGGTTCGCTTTTAGGTTGTGCAATTATGGATCAGGGAGACAGAAATAAAAAGGTGGCACCTTATAATTTAATGATTGAATAAAACAGAGCTATGGATCATTTGAGAATAAGACAGATCTGAAACAACAAAAAAATGTTTCTACATTAAAATTTTAGGAACATGAAGCCTTTGAGTTAGAAAAAGGAATAAAAAGAAATACAGAAAAGGCATCTTGTTCATACTTAACATATGGAAACAACAGCAATGAGTTATGAGAAAGGCAGGCACAGTGGCTCTCAGATATAGCAGGTTCACTATTCCTTTTGAAAAAGCCACCACAAGATGAGGAGAAGAAATTGTAAGACAAAAAATAGCTCTTTAGAAAAAAAAAAAAAAAAAAGCATCGAACACTACCAATCAACAAATTCTTTCCTCGAGATATTTTTTAGCCTGTAAAAATCAAAAGTTGTCAGAAAATACTGTTGAAGCAAAATGAAATTTGTGAAGGAGGACAAAGCAATAGGCATGATCACTGTGTACACTGATTCACACAGCTGACATTCAAAAAAAAAGCACTTGGTATCAAAAATAGCAGAACACAGGTGGAGCACTCACATGTAGTACCTGCTATCCCAAAACAGCACACGGAGAAATAATGGACATATAAATTAAGCAATTAATCTGCTTTGCAAGTGGATTACTTAAGCCAAGGTTTGGATACACTGGGTAAGTTGAGACAATAGTGCAATTTATTTTAGAGCTACAGGACTTGGATCAATCTGAAGGCCTAACTGTGTTTATTAAGCTGGTACCCACTGTCTCTCTAAACACAAAATATACACAACAGCTGAGTTGATGCTCTTTTTCTTTGTTTGACATGGTTTGATTTTTTGGTTTGTTTGGTTTGAGGTAAAAGTAAATAAATAAAAGAACAGGCAATTGGCTTCAGCTCCCTAACTCATGAGGAAACAAGTCCAATGAAGCAATCTGCTCCTAGCTACAACACAGTACTGAACAAGTTCACTTGGAAGACGAGTGGTGCCATCACAAGGGAGTTGTGGAAGTCTGTGTGTACAGAGCTAAGAAAGGATACAGAGGATTCTGAAACGAACTATCAAACTGTGCTTCATAATGGAGCATGAAACATCATAAATTATTATATTTATAATCCCCAAAAGACAGCTTGATCAACATGAAATTAGCTTAAAATTCATGAAACAAAGATTCAACAAACGTGTCATTTTTGATTGCCTTACTGCATCTTGAAAACTCTGAACCTTAATAATGGATCATAAAATAGAAAGCGTAAGACAGAGATGTTCTGTCTTTACTGCCCAAATCTGAGAGCACTGGCTTCAAATGACCACTGAAAATGTTCCATATAGATCACATGGGCAGACACACAGCACCAAGGCTGTGATGCTCTTGAACCCCTCAAATGACAACACAATCAGGAATTGAAGGCTTCAGCACCAACAGGAAAGCTTGCTCTGCAGTGAGTCAAAAATATGCTATTTCCCCTGAACCTGGGGAGTACTTGGCAGCAGATTATGAGTATTGCTGTTGCTGATAGGATTTCAGATTGAAGGTTAATGTTGGAAGACTAAAATCACTGGCAATGGCTGTTGCAGTGGGAGAAAAGCAAAATGTAGAATGACCTCACAAAATATTTGTATTACTAAAAATGTGGAAAATCTGTCTAACGCATTTATTTTTTTTTTGTTGTTAGAAACAACTGTGATGAGTCAAAAGCTAAGAAATTAGCTTTGATACGGAATGGGAAAGGCTGGAATAGAAACAAGAAAAACAATAGCATTTTATGGTTCTGAAACACTTCAGAGATCATGCTGAGTTGGAATGTCAGTATTTGGTGGGATGTACTTGGAGTTATATCATCAGATACACGAATCCAACACGACCCTTCAAAAGCAAAAATTAGCAGTATGTCACATGCTGTATATCCTAAACACTAGTCAAAATAGCCTCATTTCATTTGACAGTACAAAGAACTGTCTGGATGTTATTACATCTCTCCTTGGCAGATCACAGACTTATTACTGCATTTGTTTCAAGACAGAATAATCACATCCAGCCTTGTGCCACAATCACAGAAAGAATACAGACTGGAGAAACACGAATAATACTCTCTAGGTTGGATTTTGTGGAATTTAATATACATGTTATATTTTGGTCACAAAGGGTCAAAACTATACTCTTTCTGAGAACAGACAAATAGCTTTTCCCACATTGGTTCTGCAAAACTCAGTATTTCAGATGCTAGTGCATAAACTCACATTGTGAATTTTTCCAAACATAAAAGCTTTGAGCACAAGCTGAACATAAACAATGAGTTTTGAAGAATTATTTTTTAGAAAAATGAAAGCATTTAATATCAGGATTACCTGGACACAATCAGGAGCCTCTGTAGGATGTGCTTCACAAAGGTATGACAGGTACTCCATACCAGAAGTGTTTGCATGGTTGACATTTACCATATAGTTTTTATTTATTTCTCTGAGGAAACAATGAGATTATATTACCCAATTGTTTGGACGAGGTGGGAGGATTTATATAGCTGACAAAAAGGCACTGCAACATTAGCTAGGCTACTTTCTGCACTTGTAACAATATCAACATAGGCTATTTAAATGAGGTGTGCTACTTACAGCCATACACTGTGCAGGAGTTGTGGGCTGAGCAGCTTATGAAGAGCCAGCACCTCAGTACCAACAATTCACAAGAGATTCAAGCAAGATTTAATAAGCAAAAGCAAAATGTTGTTGACTGCATTTGATTTAAATACAGCTGTGAAGTACAATCCTTACAAGAGTCTAAGAATGCAGACTGAACTGTGTATAGTTAACTACCAATGCGTTTACAGGCCTTGAGAGCTACCTGAGAAAATAACTGTGCCCCAAGATCAACCCCATTTCACAGTCAGTGCTCTTAAAGGAACAGATTTCAGTTTGCAGTGTACTGCCACAGAAATAAGGAAAATTAAATTGCCTTAGTAAAGGAGTAGGAAGCCTGCACCATAATGGATGTTTATAACTCCACAACCAGCAAAGAGATGCCTAGTGTTGTGGTAGAAGTCAGGAACCCACTGAAATCACACATATCTGATGAACATAAAGGCAGAGTCTGAGATGGAGTCATGCATTACAGGAAAACATGTCCGACATTGCAGAAAATTGCTCAAAACAGAACAAAACCAAGACTTGTTTTCTGTTACATAATGAAGAAAAAGGAGAGCTCACTTCTGACTCTTCAAAGACGGCAGCTCTACAGGACACGTGAATCAAACAACATAACCACGTGAATCTCTGGGAAAGAGGCTGAGCATTTACAACCTTCAAAACGGTCACCAGAAGGAGCACCTTAAACTTCTGGAAATCATCATTAGGACACATTAGTTTCCAGCCAGCTGAGCAATTTACAGCTATTTCCACCATCATCTCACAGTGATTTGCGTTTTGGCTTAGCACTGTGAGTGGTTCAATGGGCCACCAAAGAGCCATACCCCAACCTGGCAAGCCAACAACTGCTCTTAGTTGGTTAGTAAGCATTCTGGATAACATCACATTAAGTGGCACTGGATTCACATGGGTGACAAAAGCACGAAGAAGCTGTTCTCTCAATCCGCAGCCTATATATATTTTAAAATGAGCAAGAAATAGATTTGGAACCAGGAAAAAAAAATAAAAATTGGGAGGGACAATAAATAAATAAATAAAACAGTTATGCAGAAAGAAACTGAGTGTAGGTCTTTGTAAGTAATGAAAACAGATTTTAAAACACCCTGTGGCACTTATACCATTCCATGGCCCTTTGCTATCTTATTACTCCTTATACGAATGATCTACTAGGGCTACAGCTGAGGGCAAAACAGACAGACAGTGTTATCCATTGCAGAGTCTTTAATGAGACAATGTGAAGTTCAAGTTGCACACCACACAATATTTTTCTCCTCTGTTCAATCTATATTAAGTCAATACTCTGCTAAAACCTAACATTTGTTGCATTTTTCCAATTTAGTTTCTGTCAATGTCCCCTAAAAGTGCTGAGCCTATCAAACCGACATCACCCACACAAATTTCAATAACAGTGCTGTAGTGAAAATGCCATTAAACAGAGGCTGTGCTTCGAGGAAATAGCTCAGCTTCTCATTCACACTACATCTGTAAAATCCTGTCTTTTCATCAAGAACTGAAAAAGTCCACAAAGATACACACTACACAGCGATGCTCAGAAGCTCCCTTCCCTTTTTATTGACAGTGCAGCAGGAAAGAACAAGGTGTATTGTAGTAGACGCCTGTAATAAACACAAATCAAAAATTTTAACCAAATATAAGTAGAACTATTTTGATAGCTGCAGAGCTGCCTGAACCACTACATTATGTGCACAGCTACTTCCAGCCTTTCCCACTTTACCCACTTGATTTTAACCTCCCCCACCTTTCTTTTATTAAGGTGACTGAAACGTCTCATTTCTTTCTACTTGATATTAGCTAACTATACAACCATTTTCTGTTCTAATCTTATTTCATTTTTCTTTTTCCTTTCCACTGTTCTTCATCCTGTAAGATGCAGATCTAAATGTCCACGGGCCATTTTAGAAGATGCTTCAAGTGAAAGTACACAAGAAGGGGGAAAACTGTATATGTTCTTCCTCTTTTCTAGTATAGCACCAAACAAGAAGCTGTCTGAATAAGGTTTATATTAACTTCTGCAAACTTACAAGTGCTCAGAAAGCCAAAGGGCTTTTTAGATCTCTTTCTCCTGCTGCAGAGTAATATCTATGCCTCTCAATTGTGCTTAGCCAGAGCCAGGGAGAGTTTAACAAAAATAATGCTAAACTTTACCTACCTATATTTCTATCCTTCAGTTCAAGTAAACAGGGAGAATCTGTCAAATTTGCCTATGTAAATCACAGCAGTCACATTTATAATCACACCACAAAATGTGGAAGATTACTTCAATAATGTTGCATAAAGGAAAAGGGTTGATGCTTGAGCCCTTTTAAGATGCCACAAAATTCATAGCAACACACTGAAAATACTAACCAGTTATAGTCAGATGTGAAAAGACTGAGATACAAAACCCCACCCACTGTGATAACAACCAAACAAATACAACCAGGTAGAAGTGCACGTAAGATCTAGTATAACTACAGGTTAAGTTTGGTCCCAGTTTTCTTTTTCACTAAGAAAACTATGTTATAAAGTAAACACAGCATGGAGAAGCACTGCTAAAAGCTGCTGACATAGGACAAACAAGATCACAAATTACAAGGGATGTGTCCGTTAATGAACACAAAGCTTTTGATTGGTGTACAACTAAACTCTCCACATTCTTCTTAATTTCCTTTAAGGAAATCCACTGCTGGGACTTTTGTATGTTAATTGGACTTACAGTGTCCTTTATGTGCAATTTGGAATGTTTTCCTCAGACCTACAGATCTATTTGATATCTATGAAATAATCTCTTCTTTCCAGGCAACTGGAAATGTTATACATAGTTCCTTTCATGAATTTGGAAATGGGAAGTGTTAATGTGGTCTGCTGGGCACTTCTGTGTATCATGATGTGTGTCGAAGTTAGTGATATTGTGTATTTTCACACATCAATCATTCTCACCCACTTATTTTGAAAATAGTTATACTTTACACAGATGCAGTATAACTGTGCCTTCACAATTCATAAATGCTTCTATATCTGTCATGTCTAATTCCAATTTATAACTGAAGAGTAAGAGGCTTATCACATCCCTCAAATTCTGTGAGCAAATGTATATTACATCTACTAAAATTATATTACATATACTAAAGATGCTTAAATGAGAGAATATCACTATTACCAAATAGAAAAAGATCAACAAGAATACTTTTTTTTTTCCTGCCAATCATATCAAGACTTTCTGAATTTAGAAGTGTGGAAATAGCAGTAAAATCTGAAGCATAAGAAGTCTTTCAAATAAATGCCTTCAAATCTTTCTCTCTTAAAAATAGACTAAGAAGTTTTAATATAAATAATCTCTATACATTAAGAATAAAACTAGTTTCCATTCTGGATTTCTTCTGTCAGTTCAGAGCACGCCCGTTCTGCAGTGCTGTAGTAATTACTTCTCCTGTGCAAATACAGTCAGACTCTGTCTTTCTCTGTGGCATTTACTGTGACAACTGAAAAGATGTAGTCTTGTTTATCTGATGTAGCTATACCATTTCCATAAGGAAAGATATTTTGTTTTGATGGTGCAGTAGTACAGGGGAATCAAAACGATGCAACATCTCTAAAATAATGGAGCAAACAAAGGTCAAGGATTCTTATTGAATTTGAAACATTACAGCAATAAAGCTTTTAGAAGGCACTCTGGAAGTTGTATGGAAGGGATATCACTCTCCCCTAAATTTTATAACTATAAAAGCTAAATGGTTGTACCAGTAAACTGCAGCTCTTCCAGATAAATATAAACCTTAGAATCCATGGAGAAAACTGGAAAACAGGATGGGGAGGGGGAAAATACATTATTAGTCCCTTTGTTCTTCCTGGCACAAGAAAAAATATGAATTTGATTCCTTGATTCAGAAAACATGGAAATCAAAGCATACATCATGGGATTTTGGTATTTTTCCCCCAGCTGGTTGCTATCCTTCTTGTGGGAATGTTTATCGTACAACAGATTTAATATTACCTTTCCCTCACTTCCCTACTTGTCTCAGGAGACGGATGGGTTCCAAAATCAGCTGCCCAACTTATTCTTGTTGTCAAGACTACATAGCACTTCTTGAGCAAACAACACTGAACAGGATGAGTTCAATTCATGGTTTTAAAAGAAGCAAGGAGGTGATAGAGACTTTTAACAAAGGACAGGGAGACTCTGCACAATAAATAAGAGAAATTTGGAAAAGAAGCAAAAGCAGCTGTAAGGGAGAATAGGATAGGGAGAAAAAAAATAATAAATAAGAGGATTGAAAAAAAAACCTGCCCCCAGCATTGCCTGTGATCTAACAGGAAGGTTCCTAGGTTTATAAGGCAAAAGGTAACGCAGTAACAACATCGGATAGAGACAAAGTGCTTTGCCTTCAGCCTGAATTTATCCACACAGGAAATGGATTATTGCAGTGAAAGCTGCAGCATTTTCTCTTTATTGAAAGTCTTCGCATTAAGGTGAGAATTGTGTTTCAAGCTTATTTATAAAGCAAAAGTAATGTTAATGCATTTCCCTCTTAAGAGTGTCAGGTGTTAAAAGAGTGAATTCATAGAAGTGTTACTGATGTTAAACTTGTATTGCAACCTAATGCTTGAGTTGCCATAGTGAACATAAACCCTACCATATTACTAATCTTCAATTTAGGATGGATGGATCTCTGCTCACCATGCAGAGCTTCAGTTATGACATGATTTCATTCAGAAATTTCATACATTTTAATCATGATGGTTAAAGATGATTTTCCCTGATACAATGCTTTGATGTCAGAGTTACAACCCTTACAAAAGTAGTATTGGGTCAGGTGTACATTACATTATGTTTACTATTTAGGACACAAATTAAAATTTTCCCAGATTACACTCACTCAAGAAGAAAAAAAAGAATGGGCAAGATAAAAGTAGTTAAATCTTAAGGAAAAAATCCTCTGCACTGCATTATTACATTAATCAGAATACTCTCAGGCTACACACAATAACTCCTTGTTAACACTGTCTACATAAAACCCCACAGTTATAACATAAGTAGATGATGAAACATGAAACAAATCAGGAAGGGGCATCTTAGCACTAGAAAGAGTCACGGTTACAGCTAAACCAAGGGAAAACAAAGCTCCCAGCAGGGAAAGCTGAGTCTGCACAAAGCCATCAGAAACCGTTGACTGACTTGGCAGACAAAACATTAACATCCTGTGGATTGAGATTCCTAAACAGGCAAATCATGTTCAAAAATGATACAAAGATCTCTAAATGTAAAGCATTTATGAAACTTTTACCTACAGTCACTTATTCCCCTCCAGTTCAGGTGCTGATGCAGACCAGAAGGATTATGGTCATTCACACAGTTTCACCGGGTAAGACCAAGAGTTTCAGTACACAAGCACATAATAAAAAATGAATTAGTATCTGTAAAGTAAATTATTGCATGTGTCACTATGGCCATTATCTTTTAACAGCATCTTGATTACAAAAGCATAACTATAGCTTACTAGTCACAGAAATCTTCCATTTTGAAGTTGTCATTCAGGTTCCTGTGCTCTATCTTGTATTAGTCAGTGTGTTTCCATGACAGGAACAAACAGCTTTAAAATAATGTCCAGCAGTCAAAATTTCACTGCATAGCCTCTGTGGTTATAAACTATGTTACATGTAGGAAAACAATACTTCAGCCCTTCACAGATAAACACATGCACACTCTCTTATCCCTAACAGCTACTCCACTCTGACAAAAAAGGTAGCAGCAGCTTGAGTGGCATTAAAATGAAGGTAAAGTGCAAATAAAATTCAGATTTATTTCAGTTTCATTTCTACTTAACTGCAGTTATTCATAACATCTAAATGTACATTCTGTGCAGTTTCTAGGTGCAATATAGTAGTTTTTATGCAGTTAAAATGAGTTTATGTACAAGAGAATTGCCACAAGCCAATTCAAAACTGCTTTTGAAAGGCCCTTTTCCAAACTAAGCTGTATAGCAATAATTCTATTTCTGTTGTGTCAGCTGGCCTACAACTATGAATTCAAAATTACCATGAACAGAACTAGGATTTTAAAAAAAAACAACAACAAATGAATATTTGCAGAATCCCTGTGAAATAGATAAACATACCACACACATTAAGAACAATTACACAACAAATTACTATTGCTTTGCTTGAAGATGCATTTGCAGCATAAACATACATCTGCATTTTAATACTGATACCTTTCTCAATTATTACACCTTGAGATTTTTCATGTCTAGCTCAGCTCAAATGATTAATCATAATCTACATTAATACTCCCTAATTGTCTTACATGCACTTACTAAGATACTGAACTATAAAGATACTAAAGGACTTCTAATATAGTTTCTTTCGTTATGGTCGAAATAGCTTTTTTCCCCAACATTTATAATACACTGCAGAAGGCCACATTGCTCTCCACAGTGTTCTACAAAGACATTTTCTTTTGGATTTCCCATAGCTCTTTGCATGGTAATTTCAAAGATGAGGGAATACATTCAGCCTTACTTGCAGCTTGCCATCCATGGAAAGAAATGTAATTTCTAGAATCAATAAAGAAGTTCAACTTCAGCGATCCCCAAAACCATCTCTGGGAATAGCCTATAATTTTAACCTCGTTTGATAAGCGCATTCTCCCACAGGAAGAAGGACTGTGCGTGCTCCAAACACAACCAACCCTCACTGAGAGCAATAGTCACACGTGGGAATTAATTATTTGTACTTTGGTAGTAATTGGAGAACTCAAGTGAGGACATACACAGCATAGTACAGTGCTATTTTGGATACTCACTGAGATGTATTCAACACTTTAAAGAGCCTATGAAACAGCAGGAAATAACGTAAGGAAGTAGATGCTCAAATAAATGAAATAGGTAGCAACAAGAGGAAACTGAGAGAGGATTTCTTTGTATTGAGCACTGAGAGCTCTGAGCAGTTGAAAACCTATACTTACAACTCCAGTTCAACAAAGAGCTTAAAAAAGTAAAATAAAAGGGTCTGGGATGGGATGCTGGAAGATTTTAACATTCCTACTGTTGCAGTAAACTAAAAATTGTGCAAAAAATCTCAACTCAGCAAATGATCAGTGGTGCACAATCATTATCTGAGCAAAATATTAAAGTAAAAGATGCATAATAAAGTAATTTTGATTCATTTCTGAGAAGCAATGGCATTTAGTGAGATTCAGTAAATTGTCCCTTTCAGCACTAATAACATGTTCATAGCTTTCCCCACCAGACATTCCATAATGGCAATATAATAGGATTGCAATGACAATTAAATGATTGCATATTTTAGGGCAATGGAGGGTATCCTCTAGGGCATGAACCATTAGCAAAACGGTAACTTTGTCACAGGAATTTTCATGCTTTGGTGCAACAACTGATGAAATCAGAAATACTAGAAGACAACAGGTATAAAATTCTTGCACTGTCTTCACCTAAAAAGGCAGAAAAATGGAAGGTAATAGTGAATCTTAAAAAACTCAACAAATTTAAATTTTTTCAGCACTTGAAGTATCTGCTCTTCCTCCTCTCCTCACCCATCAAGAGGACATGTTCATCTAAGACCACTTACATCTGTTGCTCACAGATCATTCAGAAAATACGTTCCTCCACTTCTCCTTCCCACATGCCAAGCTTTGGGCACTCTTAAAGGCTACCTTTCACATTCCTCTTTAAATGAGCAACTGGTCTGCAGCGTACACTGCAGATGTATTAGCAGCAACACTAGGTTGTGCAGCTGTGCATCCCTGCCACACATTGCTGGAAGGAGAGTTTCATTTAAAATTTAGTGTTGGTGTAAAATGCCTGAATTGACAGTCTGGGAAATAAAGCTCCCCATTCAGAGGCAGTCAACAAAACACCACACGCATCTTCATGGTGTTTCACTCCTGTGGCTCCAGCCCAAATCAAGACAGTCATCACAGACATATAATCTTATTTTCTCTGGATGTCAGCAATCTGCTTTAGCATTTTGCTGAGGTTGTCATCAGAGTGATTTGAAATTCAGTTCAGCTCCTAAGGAGTGGGCAGCTATGCTTTTTTACACCAGTTACAAACGTCCCTTGAGTACTGGATACGGCACAGACCCAAAGTCTCAAACAGAGCTTCAGCTGACAGGAGAACTACATTCCATGACATAAACAGTTCGGAAAACCTTTTGTGAGCAAGCCATCTACCTATGGAAGTTGGGAAATAAGACTGCAAAAGAGATAAAGGAAAACATATTTTCTACCCAAATTAATGTACCTGAATTCCTGCACTAATAAGAGGAAAGCTAATAATGAATCAAATTAAGAAGAATCCCAAAGTTAAATCTCAGCATAAATCTGGTCACATAAATTTACTTTTTAGTACCTCCCTCAGATATCGGAACAAATAGTTCCATGTGAAATGCATGGATAAGTTTAGATGCTGTCAAAACAAGAGTCACCTCATAGATCTAATTTACCTCCCCAGCAACTGCAGAAAACACTAACATAAGAGAATGCTGAATTCCATTATACAAAATATCATTTCAAGACAGCATACACATTTTTCATCCTTTGCTTAAGAAAAAATGCATTAAAACTAAGTGAAACAGCAATCACAGAAGAAGAATAAGGGAAAAGAACGTATGCATGAGAGAATGTTTTCCCCTACTTTCTCCCTATTTGATTACACCTGGAGGGTAGAAACCAAAAGACATTTGTTATATTGCTGCATAATCCCATTTGCAATGATCACTCTCTGATGTGGCAGATACAAGGACGCATTGGAATGCCTTAAAGTATTTTTTATCCTTTTATTTTAAGTGTACAACTACAGACTGAGATCAGTTGACAAAGTATTTCATAATAACCTTACAAGTGTTTGCGCATGTACACAGACATACAGAGTATGACATGCATGGTTGTGCCACTGTTTCACAACCAAAAAATAGATCAAACAATTAAGAGCTTTTGATGCTCAGAGGAAAAACTAAAAATAAAAAAAGGACCACTCATTTACCTTCTTTGAAAATCAGTGAAATAAAATGAAGGGGAAAAAAAAAACAACAAAAACCTAGAACATTGACTTTGTTTTATCTGTTTAATAGGAATACCAAAAAAAAAAAAAAATACCACAAAAACCCTGATGCACAGACTTTCCCAAGTGGAAATAGTATTTCCCTAGAGGAAGCTGCTGAGGACTTCCTAAGATTTTAAAATTAGAATTAAAATACATTCCTCCATGAAAAGGATTTTTGCTAGTACTATCAGAAGTCTGCAGGCTTTTTTGGAGACCCAGCAGTGCTGAGTTTATCTCTGCATAATGTATCAGAAAGTGACCAGCAGCCCCTTTATGTAGGCCTGAACCCAGAGGCAACTGGGTGGGCTACAGTAATGCCCATTAATAATGAGCACTGGGGAACTTTTTAAAGAAGAATTTAAAATACTATTAATGAGAGATTTTGATAATATAGACTGTTAGAAAACATTAATTGGACTAATATAGTACATTCTTAGCTCTGTATATGGTGCCTACAAAAAGATTAAGGTGAAGTATGCACCACACTAGGAAAATACATCAGTTCCAGGTCTAGTTTAGAATAGATAGTACTTTCATAAGTTTTGACAGGTAACAGACTCAGTAGAATGTAATAATATTCTGATTCTTGGTAGCCAAATTGTTTAGGATAATAACATTAGCTATATATTGGTAAAATAATTATTTTGTCAAAAGAAGAAAGAACAGTTTGTTATTCATTAATGAATGCGTAGAAGTCAAAATAGCTGGTGAAAGGGATTAAAATGTTCTTACATAAATTTCATATAAAGTGCATCCCTAAATTACGACACAGAGTAACCTCTTACTGTTTGAGTAGCACAGTGTTGAAGGCATCCTTATCCCACGCTAGGCCCTTAAGCATCACTAGAACATGTAACAAAGGGGCTGTCATCTACCAAACCAATAATTGTTTACTGCCTTTTTGAGAGAAGAATCTGATTTAGAATCTACCAAGGTGAATTTCTAATTAATGTAGCAGCTTTGTAAACCAGAATCCAAAACCTGAAATCCTGTTCATCATATTGGTAACCACTTTCCTCCCTTATTAACGAGAAATACAGATTACTATAGTTTAATCAACGTGCTGACATTGAAGAAAAGTGAGTCAACAGCAACCTTCAGTTTGTCAGGAAGGATCTAAGCAAATTAACTTGGCCATAATAAAAGAGACAGCCTGCTCATCAACGACTATAACTCATCTTCTTGAGCAACAATAGAGTTTGAAGCATACTCATTATAACAAAGCTGCTCTACAACTTTATTGAGAATCCTAATTCCCTTTGCACATGTCCTCACCTAACATGCAAAACTTATGCCTTTGGAGTTACTCTCCTGAAATAGTATTCAGTGCCATTTCATTTGTTCTCCAGTAACTGAAGTACCCTAGAACTACTCTGGAACAAACAGTACCTCCAAAACCGTAATGCTAGAACAAAGAACACCTGCTGGTATTGCAACCTGGAATGCATTATTTATTACTTGAAAAGAATACAGAATAATCTATACTCTGGTACTCTATTCCTCTCTGCATGCTACTAAGATAACTCTTAAATTAAAACAGCAAGGTGACAGGAGAGAAACTTCTTAAAAGACTGTTGTAGACCTGTCACATATCTCATAGGTGTTAAGACTGGGTCAGGTGCCATGGCATATGGGACTCCCTGAGAGATGTCAGCACGTGACTCTACCTCATGAGAAATAAAGCTTCCTAGGCATGCAAAGCAGTCTGTCACATTCATCCAAAAAGAAACAGAATTGAGATTTGAGAAGAGCAGCAATTTGAGAGCAACATGAGCCCTCAATGAAATCCTAAATAAATACCAGGTGTTGAAATAGCTTTTAAAAAAAGGAACAAATAGCCCCAACACACAGACCATTTTGGCAAGAACTTAACGGAGTTGATGGAATTATTCCTTAGTTTTCTTCCTACAGAGTTCATGTTACAAACATGTAATACGTAGTGCATTTTAAACTAAGAATTTTATTTCTGTAAACAAGACTTTAAAGGATAAAACCCACTGAAGAACACCAGCAACCCATTTAAAATAAAAGGCAGCAACAAAACAGGATAAATGCATCCAATTATCAAGACAAATATTGTTTCAAAGCAACTCAAAAACCTTGCATGAAAATCCTTTATCTCTAGGAGAACAAAAGTAAATATTTACTGTGTGCCAAATAAAATTAAGATGTATTTGGCACTGAAGGGAGAAAAGCACCTTGAAACATCACATTACATAATTGCAAGTAAAAGAGGGTTCTGCAATTGGAAAATGTCTTAAAAACATCGTTGCACTTCTAAGGCACTTAATGAACATTCAAAATAAGAATTAAAATTCACAGGAAAAAAAAAAAGTGTTAACAACAGCAACAAGAAAAACATTTGCTTAGTTACCAAAGTTATTCTCAATCGTAGCAAGTAAAATGAAGCCATTTTCTCTTCCCAACGGGGATGGTTTGCTTCTCATCTGAAGGTGATCAGCATAAGAGCTCTACAGTGCCTCTGCTTGACTACAGGAGGTATGAATAGCTTTGCAACCTTCACCTGTCAAATTGTTTCTAGCACAGGAAGCCCAAGCATAATCTAAAAAGAGGATCCTAACACCTCCTGATGTTTTCCAACATTCACCTGTTTACGAAACATCATTACTACACAACCATATGCAAACATGAAACAAAGTTCAAAAAACAGCAACAAAAAAAGCCCAACATCAACAAACTTACTATGGATGCTGCATATTTTGTTTATAATGGCCCACAGAGAGCTGAAGTCTGGTAGCTTATTGACTACATCCAATTGCCTGAACGACGTGATTGCACACACCTGCATCTCAATTAAGCTTGTCTGCTGCAGTGAGGCTACCTCACTCATTTTTAGATGTAACCTAAGCAGAATTGATTTCTAACTCCACCCTCCATTCATTACGAAAGATAAGATTTTACAACATTCAAAAACATCTGAATGTGAGCCTGATTTACGTCTTTGCAAGGAGAATGCCAGTGTATGTAGAATACCCAGTTGGCCCCAAAAATAACGATGAGATTAGCGCAAGCTGAGCTTGGGAGAAGCAAAAGAACTCATGTGAATTTCATTAGGACTTTTCCAATGCACATCTCACTCGAATGTGGCCCAGACAATCATGAAATAAGCAGAAAATTACTCAGTTGCCATCTGTACAGCTAAAGGGGAAGAAAAACTTTTGCCCTAAACCCTTCCTTACACTTCACACTTTGCTGATGACACTGTGTTCTTTTAGATACATAAAGAGCACATTTTAATTATTTAGATATGTTACATAAGAATACAGTTAATGTACATGTGCAAATTAACTTGGCACCACTTTTGTGACATCTCTCTCTGCCGTTTCTTCTGTCTCCTTCATTATTTCCTCATCATCTATTTCCATAATTAATTGTCTTAACTTCTTCATCTCAGAAACTAGGACATTTCTTCTCAGGGCAATGTTATGTAGCATGCCCTGAAGACCTGGCACACATTCCAGGCCATTAGAAGAAAGGCGTGTTCCTTACCATAAATACATGAGCACTGCAATTTTAAGGCGTCCAACAGGCAATTCAGGCTGCCACGCTCCTTTCCATACTCTGATCCAACATAACTTTCCTGTATTAATGCGCTTTGCAAATTAAAATAAATAAATAAATAAAGTGCATTCAAACAATCATTTGAAAAAAATACAACAAACAAACAAAAATCACCAACAGAACCAAAAAGGCAGGACACAAAGTCTGTATAGCCTGGTAAGGTACAGAAGCAATGAGTTGCAGATCTAGTCTGTTTCTTTTTCCCATGGTATTACAGCAGGAAAGAAAAATAGGCTTTGAAGCCTTGCCATTAGGAAACAAAGAGAGGCATTGCAAAGCATTTCTGGTTCTCTGGTCAGGCCTATCTCTTGGATTTAGAACCTGACATTCACAGCTGTGGCACTTGGTCAAAGATTTGAGGATCTATGCTAAATTTCCATGATACGAACACAATCTGGATACAGAAACAGTCACAAGGCAAGAGTTCTGTGACAGAATACTATGGTAACTGAGTTTCTTAGTATTGGATTTGCCCATATAGAGCTCTAATCACCTCTCATTAGAATTGCAGGATTCAGGACTGTTTTCCAATGCAATGCACAAAGACTTACTTGAACTTGCAATAACTATACTTTCCGATGAAAATTACCATCTACTAGCATTCTACAGAGGAGCACATGTATACGAAGAGACGGGGTAAAAGTTCAGGTTTGAAGCAACTTCCTGTGAGAAAGAATGAAAATGTGGGACTTTTTTTTCCACCAAAGTTTTTATTTAAATTAAAGAAGAAAACTTGGACGCTTTTCAAATATTGTTAGCTTGAAAGATGTTTATTCGCATGAATGTGAATTGTTAAAACGGTTTGTAAAATAAGTGCATGGAGCTTGAAAACAACTAAACTTACAAAAGGACTAAATTTCACTTTCAACTGCTTCTGGAAAAAAAACAACAACAGAATTGGCCACACTGTCATTCCAAACTCAAATCACAACCGGTTGAAATATTACTCTTTATATCTCACTAAGTAAATGAACACTCACCCGCTTCCCTGAGTAGGGTATGTTAAATCAAATGCTCTTTAATGGGTCTGCCTTTTTTTATTTGCCAAGCAGCCTTGGCTGGCCAAGTCCATAACAGTTGGCTGATTGCAGATGTCTGAAGGATAGACGGGCATTTTGAGAATGCAGAGCACTGGCAAACACTGTGATAATCTAGTTTATAGCATTACAGACAATCTGCACATGAGTAAATGGACCCACTACACGATGCCACACATCGTTGCTGGAAACATAATGGTAACATGAGTGCACTTGATTACTTACAGAGCTTGGGGAAAATAACAGTAAAGTCACTCTTCAGTTAACTGTTTTAAGTATTTTTCATCAGTTTTTCCAGCTGAAGGCAACTCAGTCCCTTGTGTTACCCCCTCGAGAATGTCCAGCGCTTGGCAAAGTCACAATACAGATAATACAATACAAATACTTTATCTAGTTACAATAGTTCTCCAAAGGATTTTATTTTAGTCAGCACCTTTGGATTGGCATCTTTTTTGTGCTTCCTCCTCTCTATCTCCCTTACATAGAAGGAACGTAGTGTGTGCTGCTCAATACAATCAAAACAAGGTCGTTGAAACCTGTATTTTTTTAAATTGGCAGACACAGAATCATCAGTAGTCACTATCTAGGCTGTCCCAGGAATAACTCAGGGTCACGTAAGGTTGCTGAGTTTTGTTTTAAATACTGTTTATTCTCCCTCAAGAGAATACTTCCAAAAGAGCAAGGAAATGAACTCTCTTCAGCAGCCTGTGCTCGCTAAGCAGCACAGTTAACCTAGATTTGAGTGTTTAATAATAGAGAAGGCATAGGTTAAGTGTTATACCAAGATATCAAGCTAGGTTAAAGCTTGCATTTCCCTAAATAATGGCTGCTAACCACTCACTGAAAATTTGGCTTAATTCAGCCATCCTCACATAGCTCTTTTGTTTGTGTGAAAATAAGGCTAATCTTCATAGCCTAAAAAACACCTATTACATCAAGGGACCATTCCCAGCATGTTAATGAGGCATCTTTAAATTGTAGAAAATATTTACAAACCCACTCATCATTGCTGCATACTAGTCTTCAAAGTATTTCATACTCTATATTGGGTCTGTGTGGGGCAAAGCTGATCAGCTATAAGAAAATAAAGGATGGCATATCCATCCAATCCCCATTGCCTGAAATACAGGAAGACCATCACTACAGTAGCTGAGAGGGGAGGGATGGCAGAGGGAATGCCTAAGTTCAGGGCAAAAAGGAATAAATCCAAATACATTATGTACATTAATATCTTTGACCAATACTTCTTCAGCGCAATAAAAGATTGATATTCACAGCGTGGATGAAACTAGCATGCCATTTTGTTGTCTCTTCACAGTTCAGTTTTGTGTCTTCATAAATTCACCTCTGTGGCATGCAGGGGAAAATCAACCTCAATCTTAAAACAATCCAAAAGAATAGGAATACATTCTTATGCACATTAAGGAGCTAACACTTTGAGGTGCTGAATACATGCATTATTTGTCACTCTAAACATGTCTAAAATCTCCCACCCCTCATAAAACTCCTTCTGTAGGTTTGATTTTTTTTTTTAACTGCACCATGTGCTGTGCAGAAGACACAAATCTTCAAAAAGCAGCTTCCAAAAAAATCCTGGCGAACTCAGCACAGAAGGCTTCTCTGAAGACAAAGAACAAGACATCAGTGTCTCATCTGCTGTGAATTAGTTTGCTTTTTTCCCTTCAAGAACTCTCAATATGAGAATCCGATCAACAGTTAATCTCCCTGAGCAGACACCGCTTTGTTATCCTCTGTGGCAGTTCTCTGCTGCTGGGGTAATTTGTTGCTGAACAATTGAGGCAAATACTTGGCTCAGGATAGAAAGAAGTAAGATTAGTCTGTAATTGGAATATTTTGTCTCATTTATTCTTGAAGATGTGCCATATTACACTCCATCAGCCAGGGGTTATTGTTTTATGAAATCAAGCTGCACCTGGCTTTGCACTGTATAAAATCTAAAGTGCTGCAGTTTTCAATCTAGCTTTCTATTTACCCAGACTCTAGTACCAATGAACGTCTTGTCCTGCAGTGTAAACTTCATCCTCCTCAGCTAATTAGCCAGGATGGTTTTATTATATACATATATATAAATTTCCAAGCTAATTGTAAAACTTAATCATAATATCAAACACAGAAGTATCATGGATCAAAGTAATCCACATACTTTTCTCCATAGGTTTATTTTATCCTTCCAGCAAAAGTTTTCAAAATGATCTCTTGTTTCACATCTTCAAACCATTACTACAGCAAATGAAAAAAAATTACATGCCAAGCTAACCAACTGTATCTCCATTTCACTTAAGTGTGACCTCTAGATGGGCTTTGTCTCTGCTTCAAGATGACTGGAGGTGTAAAAACAAGCAGGTACTTAGAATCCAGCTACACTTACACCATAATTGCACCACATGTATATCCACATCTGCCAGAAAATTTTTAGAAAATATACATATGAGAAGTTTTAGGATAAGTCCTAACTTCGTGTATTTAGAAGTGTCTGATAGAATAAGACTTTGATTATGACATCATCTAATTTTATACAAGTGGTGTTGTACATGCTGCAAAATCCACCTTTGAAAGGCACTCTGCAGAAAAGAATAAAGAGAGTGAAACTCTTCATAATTAGCTAATTTAAACCCATCCTTTTGTACATATACAAATCGTCACTTATACTGATGGCTTTTAATTAAGGAAAGTTTTTACTGTGAAATTTATACTAACTTCACAACTGTGAAGCCAAATATTTACTCTTTCAGAATAGAGGACTGAACTAAACATTCACAGATGAATCCTATTTCTAAGATGTCAGGAGGCAAAGGTAGAAAATATGTTATGTTGACCACATATAAAGAACTACATTTTCAAAGGGTAAACAGAGGACTTTTGAATGACACAATAAGGATTTGACCAGGGTGAGGGGAAGCATGGCGAGTTCTCTAAGCAAAAAATTTATTTGAGAATAAAAGACTATTAAACAGACTTCAATGTTAAAATTAAATCTTATTTGTGTCTCTCTTAACTCATAAAGTACTGTGATTTCCCCCTGATATTTACACATTTCTATGTAAGAAGACAAGAAATGGTGTATTTTTGCTGGATAACATACTTCCAGGCCCTTCCCTAATCTCTCTCAAAGTAACATGTTACTCAATTCTGAACACATTTTACAATTTCACAGATATCTGATACATATATATAAAGTGATATAAAGAAGGACTGGATTTTTTTTTTCTAATAACAGTAATGTAAACTGCATTTTTTTTAAAGCATTTCAGACTGTAGGAGTAATTGTAAGGACAGGAGTACAGGTAGAAGAAGTTACAGTTAAAATTAAAACATGAGATACAGAAGAGTCAAAGAGAAAGGTCAAAATGCAAAAATGCAGAGCAGGTTGTGTTGTGACTTGTATATAGTCCCAGAAAGGAAATATAGTCTAATCTTGTATTTCTACTGTGAAAGAGATACTGTCACCTCAAAGGTAGCTTTTTCCATCCCATGTATAGCAGAGTAACCACCAAAGAGGAATGCATCTGTTTATCTTTACAAAATCAATTGCAGGTTATGGGGCATAATGAACATTATTAGTTTGATCTATTGTTACTAAGCAAGTTCCTAAATAAGCTGTTAAAATAATTGAACCTATTTTCTTGGCTATATAGATTTCCTTGCGTAAACTTCCCTTGAAACATGGTTTACCTAACCGCACAAAAAAAGAGTTTTTAGCACAGAAAAACTTTCAGTTATAACTTCAGTTGAAACTCATGAGCTAGTAAAAACACAAGAAAATTCACTATATACAAGCAAAAGTCACCCGGCACCACCAAACAGTGCACAGTGCTTTCAGCTGATCTCTTTATGAATGGATGTGCTTTGCTCTCAGCCTGAAACAAGTCTGCTCTCAAGACTTACACTCAAGCACCATCAGGAAAATGTGAAGATGTGCAATGTTGTCTTCCCCCTTAAAAGCAGAGAAAAAAAAAATAAAAACAGGTACAAAAGCAGAGACTAGCTAGTGGTCTCACTGCTCAGCTACAGCTTTTCAGCTGCACAGGAGGACCTGTCTATCAGCAAGGCACAGTAGTTCCCATTCACTCTCATCCTCAGCAGACTCTTTGGCTGAGCCTGTTGCTCTCGCATCCAAATCCAGCAACTGTTGGGTCCATTCCTTCCTAATCAGATGGGCAGAGAGAGTTATCTTCTGTACCTTTCTACAGGATCCCTTCTGTCTTATACTAGCTTAATGCCAGTGCAAAGGCCTTCTGCCATATGAATGCTGCCTTTTATAGAATACTGTAATTTTGTCCAGTTGGAAAAAAAGCTGCAACGAGCCTCAACTCCACACTGACAGGCTTAGGGCATCAACCACCCATTTTGGAACTCTGTCCCATCACCCTCATAGGAAAGAAGTTTTTCCTAATATCTATTCTGAACCAAACATGGGGCTTAGCTTTGTGCAGTTCCTGTGTGTCCTATCATCAGCTACCAGGAGCAGAGCCTAGCACCTCTTACTCAGGAAGTTGCAGGGAGCAACAATGTCACCTCCCAACCTCCTTTTCTCCAGACCAGACAACTCAAGTGTTCTCTCCCTGCTCTCTTCTTAAAGAGAAGCTTTTCTTCCAGCCACATTCCAAGGAAAAGGTTTTTTTGTTCATACTGGAAAAGACAGTGATCACCAATATAACGTATTCACCACAACGATATTTAAATAGAAATTAGGCCTGCAATAATGCTAGGCAAAGACAAACTGAAGGACTGCCTTGTGCCACACTTTGCTGTAGACAAGAAAAGAACCTTGAATTTCAAGCTTTGAGATTCTCAGCGCGAAAACTTTGTCACCTGAAAATAAAGAGAGGAGGAAGATAGAACAGCATTTCAGAAGCACCACATGATCCCATGCACCTAGGGAGGCTGCCCTTTAAGCTGTGTAGCATCAGCAGTCTCCCCACGGTGACCAGTGTACTCCCAGAGTTACTGGAGATGTCATACTGGTACACAAGCTTCACCTCCTCAGGAGCCTTCTAGAAGGAAGGTAGAAAAGGTGACGGCACCTCCATCTACAAAAGCTGAATTTGAAAGGATATATCTTAGACTTTTTCACTCAAAAGCCTGACAAAAAAGGTTAAAAGCCACTGGGACAGTTTTCAAGTTACTGGCACAGCAGATGGGAAAGGCTTAGTTAATTTTTTATTTATACTCTTAATGTTGACAAGCAAGGTTTTTCTTTTTTTTTTTTTTCACCCCTCCTTCACATTATCCAAGCTGGTGTGCCTAGGAAGTTGTATTCCGCTCACTTCAAAGTATTCCCATGAGCAGGGTGGCAGTTTGCCATAGCACAGCATTGTAACTTAAGGTGACAGCTCTTTTGGAGAATGTACCTTTGCTCATCCACAGCAAATTCAGAATCCCACAGTGATGTCTCCCTACCCCTTCCCACAGCTCTTCTTCCAAGGGTGAAGAAGCAAATGCTTTTATCTTTCATCTCCTCCATCATTTTCCATTGTTTGCCTAAAAAGAAGAGCCAGATCATGATTTTTCAGCAACATTTTGTACAAAAGCATGTCAGAAGCCATTACCTGGTGAAGCATATTTTGTTGCAACACTGAAGACAAGTTGGTATCTGGTGTTTGGAACGGTGACAGACAAAAATAGTCCCTGTTGCTGCTAGGTATTAAAACTGCTTTTTCCCAAGCAATATTTTTCAGAATGAAGGGAGTTGTCAAGACCAACAAATTACACATAAGATATGAAAGAAAAGGTAAGTATTTCTATTCCAGGCACACAGCCCAAAAATGTGAGACATGGCTTAGAGAAAATGACAGTGGCAGTTAAAAAAATAAAAGTGAAACTATGAAAGTTACTGAAAGAAACATCAGAAATGAGAACTCAAAGATGAAGTTAAAGGCCATAGTGCATATACTCATTCATTGGTATTTAACAGCTCAAGTCTCAAGAAACGCTGGGGACAATTGCTAGGTAGGTAACAATAACACATTTGAAAGGCACTTCTGGAGCCCAGGATAGAGAATACAGGATGTATTCCTCTTGTTCCTGATCTGAGAACTTACCAAGTGTAAGCATAACAACCTGTAAAGCAAGTGTGAAGGTAGTGAGCTTTCACAAAGTCATTTAGTGATCACTTTAGATATTTACACCATTTGGACATTGTCTGTCACTGTAAGCAACAGTATACTTGTCTAAACCTGAATTTGATTCATTGATTCATGAGTGTAGAAGCTGAGCACTCAGAGTCAATGCTTAGACAAGCCCAGATCTTCATATTGTTTCCATCTGCTCCTGATGCTGGTGATGTGTCTGTACCACAATTTCCAAGCCACTTCAGAAGGAACCCTTCCTCTGTCTACTTAACAATCGACATACCTATGGTTTATTTTTTATTAACAACTTTATATCCATTCATTTTGCTTATTTTTCTTTACTGTTTTTTAAATAAGGTATTTCTTCTTCCACTAGTCAAGAGGTCACATAAGAGTTCATTTTCTTGTTCTATTTCCAGAATTTGGTTAAGTCTGAAATGCACCAGGCCAGTTCCCTACCTCAATTGCACCAGTGAATCTGTCCTGGTGAATGCGTCTTCGCCAGGAAGGGGAACTGGGGAAGAGAAAGAATTTCAGTACATCTGTTCTGACCAAAATAAGGAATTGCAAAACAATGTGGGAATAAAAAACAAACATCAGTCAAACCAAGAAAAACACTCTCCAATGCCATAAACGCTACCTACACTTCAAGCAAAAGGAGATTAGATTAAACTAGTTTTCCTAACTCCTAATGAAAGGATTTCAAATTTTCAGGCACCTTTTTTAAAACTTCAAATGGTACCTGGAAACAATCTACTGTGTGAACTGAATAGCTTACATTAGATGGAGATAATCAAAATTCAAGGAAAGGTATGTATCACACTCGGATATATTTGAGTTAAAGTTCAGAAGTCCAGACATTTCAAAATTATCAATATTTATTGTTATGAGTAAGAAAGAAGCTTTTGCAGAACTCTAAGCCAGACAGACTTACAGGGAAGGGCAAGGCAAAGAAAGGGACTGTGCTGTGCATGCACAGCCATGCTATTTACAACATTCTGTTTCACATGTCACAGTTCAGATCTAGTTGTCTAAAGCTGATGCAATTCAATAGACTGAAACTATTCTAGCAGTTGTGGCTATTCTGTTTCATTATTCTTCCTCAGTAAAGCAGGTATGTAAGGGTTCAAAACTTCTGAACTGTGTCTTCTGTACTCTGACCTCAATTTCCTAGCAACTTTCACAGTAAAAGTAGGACAAAAAGAAGTGTTGCATTTACCCAGAGAAAGTTATAGCATGATTTCCCTCCTACCTTTTTTTTTGTTTGTTTTTAACAAAACAAAATGAAACAAAACAAAACACCCCACAGATTTGTTATATAACGATGCTCAGTTTGAAGTAGCCAAGCACTTCAGTGGTAATTCAGAGGGTTCACCCCAACTCCTCCTGCTTTTCGCAGTCTCAGTAATTAGAAAAGAGCAACTAAAGAGATTCTGGAGTGCACTACAAAATACTAGTCCTCAAGGGTGCAATTACAGTGAAAGGAACTGTAGGAAATGGAGGTATGCAAACACTACACGTGATTTAAAAATACACAAAAGACCACACGTATTTGCAAAACAAAATGTTCCTTGACATTTTGTTTCATGTGATACTCTTCAGCTTATTTTCACAAAACAGTCAAGCAAAAAACCCCTCCCCTCAGAGCCTGACTCCTCTCCCTTTCCTCCTCTTCCTTTTCCCCCAGCTACCATGACTGTCACACTTTACAGAGACTTCTGTCACAGAGATTTAGTACCCACAGTGACCAGACTGAACACGGCACGTGTTCTGTATAAGGAATAATTTGAGCAAGCAGAGGTTAAATTAGTTAACTCATTCCAAGGAAAATCAATCAAAAATATGCATCATTCCCCAAATCTCTGGAACAATGGACTTGTCCCTAATTCAGCTCCCACTGCCCAGCCTTCTTATTTTATCCTGTAATTAACTTCCATACAACACGAGCAGCAAAATGGTTATTCTCTGTAAATTTGGAGGACTTCTTGGCTTGCATTTTCCAGGAATAAAGTTCTGTGGAACTACTCATTACAAATAATACACACTTCAGTATCCAAAGAAGAAAGTACCAGAGTTTCTTCACGTGGGTTCTATGGTACATGTAAGTGATCAGGCTCAGAAGGACGTTGACAGAAAGGTGGAAAGTACAGGTTTAGACATGGGTTAACTCAGTACTTCCAATTAGTGATTTTCTTCAGGACTCAATGCATACCTTGAGTATGCTTTCTGCCACAAAATACACTACTTACATGCTCAGGGCACACCAAGTAGAAGACTCTTAAACCTCTGGGATGCAAGATAAAAATAAACATATATACATATCCTCACATATATATAAAATCCAACAATTCCAAGTAGTGTAATCTTCCATTAGAATTCAATTAATAACGTGTACGGTTTTCTGACTACTGTATCTTCAAGAGATACGACAATCCAGTCCCTGATGCATGTGTGCTGTAGTTACAGACAAATCCAATTTGCTTTTAATTTGAAGTATTGTAAACAGTGTTTGAACAGCTTAATTAACGTACCCAGCATCTAAGTGGTACTTGTGAACATTAGTATATAAATATGAAGACCAAGTTAATGAGTACAAACATGATCAGTGGATTTGAATAATCTTTGATGATTAACATCTTTTAGCCTGCATAGTTTGTCATTTATTTGGAACCACAAAACAAAAATTCAGTAGTTGAGCTTTTCTCTGGTTCAGTACTGGCTGCTTACAGGGAAAATATAAAAAGTTCTCTCTCAAGCACAAAACTTCAAGGCAGGAGTCAGGATCCTCACTCACTATTCCAACATGATCATCACAGCCAGTGCTCTTAGAAATGTTCATCCTATTGCATGACCTTGGAAGAATGGAAAGAAGTTTACTTCTTGCTGTGCTTGTGGCTCTGTTGTGCTCTCTGTCTATTCCAACTGATTAAGAAGTACACTGTCACAACCACAATTAATCATCTGCAGCCTCCATATTCAGTCCAGACCCTGGAGAGGAGCTTCCATGACTAGCTATCATTTGTAAGCAGGGAGAACATTCTGCTGCTCCTCCTCCACTTCGGATGAAATGAAAACAGTTGCTTAAATAAAATGATCTGAAGTCACAAATTGAAATCTGCATCTTCTCCAAGACAAACAAACCCAGCAACCTAACAACTTTATCCCCTCTCCCCTCCTTGCTCCCTCACAGAAAAAAAATCATAATTAAAAAATAATTAAAAAAAATAGAAAAAGTATAGGTGGAAAAGAAAGAAAGAAAATGTGAATGTGTAAAATAGGAAATAAAAGTTAACCTTGAAAGCATCCAGTGGTCACTAGATTTTCACTTACTTCAGGAAGACCCCCGGATATTTAGCACCCATTTACACCAGCACACACTTTATAGACCTTTCTGTGATTGATCAGTTCTAGGAGGAGGGAGAAGCTTTGAGGATTTATTCTGATATACTGCATCCATCTTTAGGTTGTTGGGTTCTGAGATGAATGACATCAAACTACTCACTTCCTTGGGAGTGAGCACTACCATTTTTTTCCATGGCTCAGACCACAGGAGAATTCTTCATTTGACATAACACATTTTTCTGTTTGGGTCAGATTACTCAGAAAATAATATACACAAAAATTAAAAGCATAGCCAAGGAAAAGTCAAGGTTGTCAAATATTTTGTTGCTGCTGAAGAATCAGATAACCCAGAACATCAGAAACACATTCCCAGACCTACTACTGAATTCCTGTGCTCTGTTTGATTTTCAATTTCATTTATTTTTATTCTTTTGTCTGCATAAACAGGCTTCCCCTTTGCAAGTATTATTCAGCTGCTTTCAGATTATCAGGGGCTATTTTGTCAAGAAGAAAAACACAGGCCTTATAGCTAATAGGTTCTAAAGAATCCTATTTGTTTTCATACCATTAAATGGGCACTCAAATCACCAACTGCTTTTAAAAGTAGACCTACAGTGTATCTGAGAAGATGGTCACAAGAAATCCAGTACACTTTATTCTCAGCCTTAATGTGAAAACTGATCTTTCAAAATTCAGAAACTTATAATTGACGTTACAGATTACTCACAGATTTCACTTTATTCATTTTCAGCTATTATAGAGCTCCATTCATTGTAATATCTTGAATATGTCTCTTTACATAGGGTGTTGTGTAACATCTGAGTACTTCAACAGTTTATGTTACAGAGAGATATAATGAATAAATGTAATTTCTACCCTCAGGTCTTTTGAATACTGCTACACTCCCCACCTTCTTTTCCCACAAGTTAGTATGACATGCGTAACATGAGTTCTCAAACTGCCTTTCATTGCAGAACAGCATGCCACCACCACAATGATAGAGCTGAAAGCCATAAGAAGTTATCATTACACTCTCAGAAATGCTATTGTAATAAATCTTATGTTATGTATTCACCAGTTAGACATATACCACAAATCAAACCCATGTAGCCACAGATAGAAGTGACATGATTTAACCTTTGGTGCAATAAGGTAAAATGAATCAAATTCACAGTGACAGGAACCTGCACCATAAGCAGTGCACTCAGCTAAAAAAAAAAGTTTGTCATCAGTATGGACAAATCACAAGCGGTAAGGCAACCAAGAGCACTGCCATTTTATCACTGCAGATGTAGAAGATTTAGTTGGGCCCCGGTCAGTTATTCAACAGATTTTGAAATAATTTGCAAATTTATTTTAAGCTATATTGCAAGGAAAAGCATATTGAGCTACATTTCTATTTTCTACTTATTATTATAAGCCAGGTGAAACAAGAATAAGAAATATTGGCTGTTTCCACACCACTTAAATAGAGGAAACTGGACTTGCTGACAGTCCCACTTCATGAAAAAAGAAGATTATCCCCAGTCCAAGCCTTAACTTACCCACAATGACTGGAACATCTATGTGCCAAGAATTAGATCTGGTTGTTAGTCTCACTTTACAGAAGGCAGTTGCTCTAAATTTGCCTGTGTTTGGTCTATACAGAAATATCAACTTGCTGTAATTTCAACATAATATACATATATATTAAACAGATACACAACTACTTCTCTGTAGACAACATTTTATAAAACAGGGCAGTCTTCCAGTGGAAGTATTTTATATTAGATGCTTTTTTTCTTGCTTTGCCATACTTCCTGATTTGTCTCGGCCTCACCATTCCGCTTTGAAAAAGAGAAAGCACAAAGTGCCCAATACTTAAGCAGGTTTCATGTCTCCCAGAAATGATAAACAAAAAAAATTGAAACTCAGAACCACTCTCACAAACAGTAATGTCAAAGGAAACAAACTCCTTTAACATACAGGCCCATAGAACAGGAGGTAGGAACAGGTATAAGCTAATGCTCTGAACTGAAGCATTCACAGATCAAAAGCAGAAATCTTTCCCTAATGAGAAAAGGATGTTAGCTGATTCGACAGCTGTTATTATTTTAAAAGATAATAAAATATCAGTAACTATCTGTGTAGACTATATGCTTTAATTTTTTCTGCACCGGCTGATTCTTGTAGATATAATACAAACCTCCAACTTTGAAAGCAATCTGCATTTAAGTTGCCAGAGCTCTGGAGCTTCAGGAGGATCTTTCCAGATGCTTTGTTTTGCTGGAGCTTCCACAAAAACCAGCAGGAACAGGACTTAGTCCTGCAGTTCCAGTCAGAGATCAGGTAATTCATGCTTATTTTACTGCTTGGAACAAGGAGCTGGGAGAGGCTACAGAATGCAGCCTGGTCACTGAGCCCCAGAATGCATTCTTGGGACTGATGCTTCTGAGACGGAGAAAGCACCACCTGGCCAGAGATGTTGGCAAATGCACAAAAGCAAAAAGAGTACTGCACTCTAAGGAAAATGGACTCCTCTTAAACCAGCTTAGATTTAGGCTAATGAGTTAACTTGTGCAGCCAAATGAAGTGCCAGGAATCATTATCCTTTTAATGCTAACTTGCACAGGCATATAACTCACTATAAGAAATCACTAAACCCCTAAAGTAAGTCCAAATGTACATTTTTGTTCTAGTAGCTACCAACTACAGGAAAGACATTCAGTTTCTTACTAAGATATTGTTTTAGACAAGAAATCCAAAGTAACCATACAGGTGCATCATGAATCATGCAGGAGTTGAAATGATTACTAGAGCTACAGGTTTCAAGAAATGAAAATGCCAAAGTCAAGCCGAGGATATTAGAGTATGAATTTTGCTAGCTCAGTAATGTTTTAGCGGTCATGCACTGCTGGGAACTATTGTTTGTTCCCACAGCAAAAAGATGATACATCTCACAGTAGACAAAGCACTACCTAACAGCAGTTGGGTTTTCCAGAATCCAGAAGTAAGCGTAGAGAGCAGTTTTATCAACCTTTGAATTCACAATTTGACGTGAATGTGGCCATTATTTCTAAAATCTTCTAAGGTCATATAACTAAACAAACAAACAGACAAACCCAACAGCATAGGCAACAAGTATAGTGGAATTTCTGAATTTCTTCAAGTTCCCAACTTGGACAACATTTAGCTTCAGCATGATCATGTATCAACAATAACACTATTCCTTTTGAAAAGGCTTCAGTCACAGTTACAAAAAAGGATTTCTGATGGCAACTTTAGGAAGTGTTCCCTAAAGACACCATAATCCTGGTTAATTTATAAAGCATTTTTATAAGGTAAAGTTGTTACAAGGTAAGTGCATCTATAGAAAGTATGTTGTTTTGAGTTCAACCGTTTTGATAATGTGTTTAAAAAAAATATTCTGATATGCATGAAGCCTTACAGGAAAACCACCACCGTAATTGCTTTAGTTTTCTCCTTAGATTCACCTCAGAATCCATTGTATAGACAGTGCTTTAACACAGGCACCCGTCCACACTGTTCACTTTTAAATGACATATTATGCCTTTCCCATTTTCCACTATAGTTAGGTTTCACCATTTCTCATGAGTGGTTAATATCAGATAGTCACACATCATTACATTCATCCTTGGTTTTTGGCCACTCACATCACATCTCTCTTTAAACAATAAAAACGCAGCATTAGTTTAACAGGAGAAGTAAATTCTGCAGAAAGACAGATGTACGCATGTAGGCAGTAGACCCTAAAGTGCATTTAGAATTTTACTGGATCCTCATTAAATTTCATCCTTACGTTTCACTTTTTATTGAAGAACAGTAAAAAAAAAAATAGTGTATACTATTGCTCCATGGAACTAGTGAGAAGTTTATCTCCTGATATGAAAGTAGAACACTTTCAAATTTGATTAAAAAGTTATCTTAATATAACAAAATGGCCACACTAATTCCTTGAAGCTACTTGGAAGTAACTTCAACATCATTTCAGAAGTCATTAAGAGAAACGCACAGAAGTGACAACAAAGTAAAAACTCATAACAAATAAATATAGAAATTTTTGGGACATGTTTTTACACTTATTTTTACAATAATAAACCAACTCCAAATATTGTGTAGAGAGTGTATGTAATTCACAGCAAAGTTAGGATTTTTGGGACTTTGATAGCAAGTGCAGTGAACAGTTTTAAAACCTACTTGGTAGGACTTGCCTATTGTTGAATGTTAAACTGGATTAAGGGAGAAAAAAAGTACACTTCATTTCTGAACATTCTCATGAGTGGATGTCCTGATTCATATTTAAACTAATTCATTTTGAAAGTGGATCTTTAGGAATCAAATTTTAGTTTTTCATTGGTTGCCAAATGGAGAAGATCACAAGAGTGGCAGAGGTCAGTGAAGAAGACCACTTTTCCTATCATTTCCAGTATCTCACATGATTTTACTATGAGATCTAACTCACTCACCACATTAATACCTATAGTTTCTACCATTATTTGAGGCTTTACTTTTGATTCTATCAAAACAAAGCACAGTTTCTTAACTAGATGATCTTAAAGGTCCCTTACAATCCAAACCATTCTATGATTCTTCAAAACTACAAAAGCTGTTGCACTATAATGAAGTTGAATGATAGAAACCATGCTAGAAACAAAAATAGAAAGATGAATTTTATCAGGAGACATGACTTCTACAGACACATTACATCTACATCTGCTCCAGGTCTCCCAGCTGTTTCTGTCTTCTAAAAAAAAAGTCCACTGAACAATACATTTCTGCTCTTACTGACATTTTAGTAATGCTTGTGGCTAACAGAGAAGGAAGACCTGAAGACTTAATGCCCATTTCCCCGTTTCCTTTCCTTCCCCTCCTCCCTGAAAGCAGCGATGTTAATTCAAGCCCTTGAAACACAACCAGGGGGTCAGCACACCAATACCCAGGCATCCACATGTTGCTGTTCTCTCAACCAGAAAAGGGAGATTCACAGCCAGGAGTAATCAGCAGAAAAGAGATAGCCAGGGGAGCTGGCATGATGCAGCAGCTACGACATGGGTTGTGGAACAAAGTCTTGAGAGGAACTGTGTTTGATTTTTCCTCTAGCAGAACCACTTGGTGTCTCATTTTGATACAGCAGTATTTTCTTTTCTTTGTATTTCAAACATCCACTTTGCAGAGTATATTATTTAAGTCTAGATAACATGCTTTCCTGTGAAAATCGAATTAATGTAATTACTGAAAACGTTCTGAGGTCATTCCTCATCATCATTAACAGTAACATCATGGTAGTCAGGTATCAAATTTCAAATTAAGCTTGTGTCATTCCTATCCTAAGAGTCCAGGCAAACAAAAAGATGCAGAACAGACTCAGTTGGTCCTTTAACATACAAGGGAACTGGTAACAACACTGTCAAAGTGTTATACAGTAAGGCTTTTTTGTTTGTTTGCTTTAAAGTCTTTGCACACATCATGCTATAGCAGACTCCTGCATCTGCTGCTAGCTCCATAGATTGCACTGAGAACAGCCCAGCTTCCAGCTGTTTTCTAATTCAGGTTTTCAGACACATCAAACTTTTAGTTGTCTCCATTTCCCTGTTACCGTTTCATATTTCATGAACACCCAGAGGTGGCCCAAGAACATTTTCTCTGTGATAATCGCCACACGTCCGCACTCTCTGCAACATATTACTCTTCAAATCTTTTCTCTTTTTCAATCAGTCTTTGTCACCTAATAGTTTTATTTATATGACTATATTTAAATCTGCTAAAATAAAAGTGTTCAGAATACAATTTCCATTTTGATTTTACAAAATGGAGTTATAGCTAGTTGAAAATACAAGATTGCATATAGCAAGTTTTAGTGCCCATTGGCTTAAATGTAAATCTTGTACCATGCAAGGTCATTTCATTCCAAAGGCAGGAGATTTAAATTTCTATTATAAAATGTTTCATTTCCTCACCTAGTGAAAATTTAGTAGCTCAATCTGATCATGTGAGGACAGTAGGCTTTTAAATCTGATAACAGGTTATTTAAACCTGGATGCTTAGAATGCACCACTTTTGCAAGAATGACACAACATAAGAGATATTTTAGAAGACGCAGCTTGTTATAGAGCATTATGAAATGGCCCCCGAAGTGCTTTAAAGTACCCACACAACCATGCTGAGGAGAAATGTCCTCTCTATAGCAACACTGTTTTGATTAGTAGAAGGTTAGCTAAAGTCTACTATTAGATGGAAAAACAAAACAAAACAAAAAAAAAAACCAACCAACCAACCAAAACCATCTCTGGATGCATTTCTAATTCTAGTAGAGTAAGCTGTAAATATAATCATTGACAAGTCTTTAATTCACAGAATTGTAGGAGTTGGAAGGGACCTCTAACCATCTAGTCCAACCCCCATGCCAAAGCAGCTCCCTAGACCAGGTTGCACAGGTAGGCATCCAGGCAAGTCTCTAGAGAAGGAGACTGCACCACCTATCTGGGCAGCCTGTTCCAGTGCTCCATCACCTGCACTGTGAAGAACGTTAATGTATATTAAAAATAAGGACCCTAAACTGATTTAAGGACACTAATACTGAGTTTTCAAAGGGGTTTAATGCTATGTAGGTAAGCCCCTGCAAATCTTAATTCAGGTTAAACTTAAATCTCTCTTCTGTTGCTAAACGTCATATATAAGTGTTTATATAATATAAAATACTATTGAGCTTTCTTGGTTCATGCTAGCAGTTGATTATAACTGTATCTCTCCTGCACCACTTCCAGTTCCCACTCTGTACTATTGCAAAGCCAAACAGTCCTCATCATTCCTGTACTTCTTGCATTTCTTTCAGAGAGGTGATTTCTTCCCACAGGTGATTAGTACCTTTTTGTAATCCAGCATTACTCAGTAATGCCACACTTCATCCCTTATCACCTCCATTCTTACCATCAAACAATGACTTCATATATTGTGGCAAACGAAATTCTGCACCATGTCATACAGCTTAGAACTTCCACACTAACTAAAGGGGTAAATGAAATTTCTGCACTATCTTATGTGTTATAAAAACACAAAACAGTGCCAGTGGACTATTTGCATCTACAGAAATCCTGCAATGTCAGATTACAGAAAAGAGAACTGGGCTGCTTCAGATTGCTTAGAAATCTTACCAGGAATGTTAACATAGCTACCATATTAAACATAGTTGAGAGCTGCTTTTGCAAAATAAAATGAGCAAATGATGGTTAGTTTAGATATAGTAATTCAAAGTCACCATTATGAGACATGAACATTTCAACTCTGCAAAGTCAAGCTAGGACCATTACAGAAAATACAGTTACAGACAACAGTGTTCTCCTGAGGCTTTGGCATGCCACTCAAAAAGTCAGAATAAAACCAACATTGGCCTACAGCATCAACAAGTCTGGACATGAAAGTCTTTTTCAGATTCACAATTCTATTAAAAAAAAAAAAAA